>VZSV01000009.1:2903260-2947318 GCA_013398735.1 Nothocercus julius
CAAACCATCAAACCTTTCCTTTCAGACTGCACTGTGGCTCTGCTTGCCACCTGCAGAAACCACTGAAGGGAATGGACACTGACACTGTCAAGTCAAGCACTCCAGGGCAGAATCACTGAATCGCAGAATGGCTGAGGTTGGAAGGGACCTCTGGAGATCGTCTAGTCCAACAGTCTGTGCTGTTCAAGAGCACAGCACAGTCCAACAGTCTGTGCTGTTCAAGAGCATCCATGTTGCACAGGATCGTGTCCCAAGTGGCTGTCCCTTTTCCACATTCTGTATAATTCCTTCTTCTGTTTGAGTTTTGTCAGGAGCTCTTTGCTCATCCATACAGGTCTCCTGCTCCCTCTGCCCCACTTCTTACTCATAGTAGTTCCTGAGAAAATGACTGTAGGACATCAGTAGGATATTTTTCTAAGGAAGAGCCAATCCTGGAATGTAACTAAGGTCATTGTACAAAGCATGGTGAGGTTTCACTATGGATCTTGTGTACAGTTTTGATCACAACTTTTCAAAACGAAAAAAAGAAAAAGGATACACTCTTTGCTCCATTCTAGAATCTCACTTTTGAGGTGAAGGAAACAAAAAGATCTATAGTCTCCAAATTATTTGTCTGAAATATTGGGATAGTGTTGTCCCTTGGGAAGCAGAGACACTTAGCTTGGGAAAAATGCTGAACTAAACCAGGTATGTATGCATGGATATAAATGTATACAGTTTTAGGTAGTGGAGGTTTGCATTGAAATATATTGCATGCTATTTCCTTAGAGAGAGAGGCGGTACTTATGGAGAAATATAAACAATTGTTACAGCACATTTGAACTTCCCCATGAATGTTTTAGTAACCTGCAGTCTTGGAATTCATGCTGGCTAAAGTAAAAAGTCTGTGTTAATTCTAATTACTCTTTCCTGGAATCAGTTGCTAATCATGAAAAGTAAAATTTATAGTATAGTATAGTATTTGATGGCAACATGTGTTTTAAAAAATAAAAGTTTGAGTATAACACAATGAAAAATGTATGATACAAATGATTGAAGTATGGATTAGCATTAACTATTAAATGGCATGTAATAGGAAAGTCCTGTGACTTTCCTATAACATTATAGGTTATATATAGGTTATATATTGGATTGTAGGCATTATGTGTTAATTCAAGCCCTGGGGATATGAAACATGAGAGAAATTCCCCATCCCACAATGACCACTCACTTTAGTGGTAATGTTCCCCTGGAACAGTGGGGTCCATTTCCCCCCACAACCCTGTTATCATGCAGTTAACAAAGGGAGAAAGTACCTCAATCATGTTGAAATAAGGAGGCCTTAGCAGAGCCATGGAATTTTGCAGAGTGCTAAGCAAAATTTGCTGGCTTGTAAAGCTGTGTTTATAAGGATACTGGTGAGTCCTTGATTATTTTTCTTTTTAATGACTGCATTCAGGAGGAAAATGATAGCTGGAGGGGTTAGATAGGGTAATAAAGATAATTCACATCTGAGTTAGACTCACAGTTCAGGCAACAAGATCTGCAGAGAAGAGGAAAACTGCAAAACTGAAGAATAGCAAAGGCATCTTTGCTCATATGTGCAGAAGTATCAGATGTATTTTTCTGGAAAGGAGAGGTAAATACAGCAGAAATCTTTCCTAATGGCAGTGGCAGAAATACTGCCAGCAGTGAACTGGTACAGCTCCAGGAGGCCTCTTGGATCCAGTAGAGCTATAGCAGTTTATACCATTCAAAAATTTGCTCTCAGTGGTTTAAGCTAACCTGGAAGTGAAGTTTGCATTTTATTAACATAATAATCTTTTCTAAGTAACTCTTACTAGAAAGCCACTTCAAATGATGTATTTCAAGAGTTGGTTTATTATGTTCCACGTGATTCATTGTCTGTCATTCGCCAAAATCTATGTTGAATATTTTCAAACACTAATGCATTGCATTGCAATTGCAATGCAAATGCTTTTTGAAACAACACTCTGAGCACTTGTTGGGGAACTGGCTCTCTTTCTGATCATAAGCAGCAGCCAAGCCAATAAAAGCAATGTTGAAATAAGTAAATCAGCCAGTATAACCGGTACAGATGAGTGTGCTATCATGTGGATATCCAAATGGGCAACTACTGAATTAAAATAGTCTCTGTTTTGTACCAATTCTGAAACGATTCAGACTAGTTCTGAAACAATTAATAAACATGTGTACAAAGTGGTATTAAGTGCCACTGAGGGTCATGAGACTGACAAGGCCACCAAGGCCACTGTGTTCATATTCAGAAGACTGTGAAAAGTAACATGGAGAGCATCAGGGATGTCAGAGCAGAGGAAGACTCTAAAATTCTAGTACTGATAATGTTCCTACATTTTTATAGTTTTACCATATAGTAAAAAACTTGTTAGGTGAAATTGTTGGACCAGATTCTAATCCTATTTACATGAAATTCTGTGTAATACGATTTATAGCTGGAGTAGTTTGCTCTTATTTATGCTTATATAAACTAGAACATGAGCTGGCACAGAACATTTTAACCCAATTTTTTACATTAAAGTGCATTGTCTTGTTTTTGTTTCCTTTTTCCAGTGTTGATTAGGAATTCTCAGTATGTCATCTAACATGGATTCTCCTCTTCTTAATCCATCTAGTGTTCTTCCCAATGAACTCATGACAAAATCATTTCCAGGACAGTAGAGGATGGTGTATTATTTCAATAATAGATAGCAATAATCACCTCTGATTAAATAAGATATGACGTTACAAGTAAGATATTAAGAAACACAGAAATAGTTCAGTGGGAAGAGAGTGATAAGCTCTTGGGCATCTGTCTGCTATGTTAAATATGTTATTTCTGTATGTACAGCTCTTCCTTAATCTATGGGCCATTGGACTTACTTAATGGTACATACATGTTCTTTGCAATGAAAGTAACCTAGACTGCAGACACAACCTGGATAAGCCTTCGAACCCTGAACCAGATCAGAGTAGAAACATTAATCTGCTTTTTCTTATCAGTTTAGAAAACTGCCCTTTTCTAAGGGAGCTTATTTCTAGCAGAGACACATGCTATAACTCTCCTGGAAAGCAGAGGTGCCTCTACTGGCTATAGGTTAACTGAAGAGTCTGCGAGCCCTTGCAGCCAATGGAGGCACATGTTAAAATTCCTTTCCATAACAGTCAGAGTAAAGATATTTAATATCCCATTCTAGAATCTCAATTTTTTTCTTAAGAAATGTATATTCTCTTTATTTATTTATTTTTTTAACAAGAGATATCATGAAATTTATTTTTCTTTCTGTTCACGGTTCTACAGTGTGTTGAATTCTTTATTTTTATCTGCAGTAATGTCTTCAGAAAGAAGGCCTGAAAAATGGATGCATGTGATTTGGTGGGGCAGAAGTGTGAACGTCAGCACATAAACTTGCCTGAAACATAGAAATTTGATGTGATTCACACTGGACAAACTAAAATGCAAGTCAATTAATTATGCAAAGAAGAAAAATAGGTCAGGACAAGTAGGACCTTATTTTCTGTATATAAATTATATAGAAACATATCATTGGCCTCACTTTCAATACAAACTGATCTGCTGAATATTGGCTTTTCCCAGGGGCATTTAATACCTGGTTTCTGATTATTTTAAATTCAGATTTTAGGTTGTCAGAGGTTTCTGTCACTTTTTAACCCCATTTCCTAATTAAAAGGAATAACATTTTTAGGATAAATATTTAATGTCTCTGGAACCTATGTTATTATAGATTCAAAATTCATTTATTTGAATATTAATTTACTCCATTTTTCAGTCAGCACAGCGGCTAGTTCTGGCTAGAGTATTTGTGGCAGATAAACACAAAAACAGGCAAATAGAACAAATTTATGTATCCTCATGGCAAAGCTTTAGAGGAAATGGCAGTTTTTCCTACCAACCTTGATGGGTTTTGATCAGGCCCATCAGGAATTTATTTCTGTAGAATTCATTCAATTCTGTAATTTCTCTTTCAGATTAATGAACAGATCCAGAGGGCTAGAATTCACACATCACCCACAAAACATCATGCTCAGCAGTTTCTAGGAGCTGCTGCATAGCTTTTCTTTCAGAATGGTTGTTCAATTTGAAGTCTCTTGAAATGTCATTGCCTTCTGGGGTACTGAGAATTTTTCAGTAAGCAAAATGTCATGGAGTAGGTAAGTTAATTCCATCACATTCCTCTTTTGTGCCACAGATTTACATGAGTTCATTTTTTTGGTACTGTCCGTAGTTTTTCTTTCAATTAGCAAGACAATTAACTGTTGGAGCATATAATCCCCAAATTAATTTTTTTTATGTGACTCATTGCCTCTCCCTCATCTGATAATTAAAAAGGATAAGCAAGGATTTTGTTGATGAAATGCAGCCACAGTTTTCAATTCAGAAGTTTCCCCGAAGTTCGTCTACATTTTGTGTTCATTTATATTAGCATAGTCTGCAAACTCATTTCTCATGATGATGCAAACCCTTCAATCCCTGATGGGGCTGGGACACTTAAGTGAGGGAACAGGTCTGGGGTGACAGCCTGCTTTGATCACTCCATCCTTCTGCACTTGCTTTAATATTAAGCTGCTCACAGCTGTATCTGCAGAAACCGAGACTATTTTCAGAAAGGCTTTCGTTATCCTTGTCATGATTTTTGTGAATGATGGCCTACGTATTTGTCAGCTCAGTAGTCTTCTTAGCTGTGTTCTTAACACGCTCTTCAGACTTCATCATTTACCTTGAGTTTTTGGCAAGTTATGCGCTACCCTTCATTGGTGACTCCCAGGGACCTTTCCTGAAGACATTTCTTATTCATGAAACCTGCTGGGGCTGGACGAAGGACAGGCTGAGGCTGCCATCGCTCCTGCCTCCTGTTTTATTTCCATCCCTCTGTACCAGGGGTGTTTCTCTCTCCCACATCTGACACTTCAGTTCTAAATCACTGCAGTAGTGACCGTCTTTCCTCTTTTTGTTCATTGAATACCTAGAACATAGGAGTCTCAACACATCACTGAGGCTACTAGGTACTAGATGGATACATGCGAATATTGATTTATAAAGTGCTATGCAAACAGCAAATGAAAGTGGTGATATATGTTTCCTGTCAGATCGTCTCACTATGTTTTGGTACTGATATTCACAGACAATTATTTTCTATCAAGCTCAGATACTGAATCACTTGTATTAAATGTAACAGCGTTCACCCCTCCTTTTCAATCAATTCAGATAAAAATTTGTGTTATTGGATTATTCACTCTTAAACTGTAGAAAGGTGCTGCTTAAGTAAGACAGAAAAAAAATTCTGAGTGGGATCAAACAAGCAAAAGCCAAAGCAAGATCCCTGGCGTGACTGATTGGTTTTGATTAACATCTATCTTCTTCAGAGAGAATCGTTCACAGCAGCAGGGCTGGGGAGCTCGAGCTGCGTTGTTTCAGCCCGGCCAGGTCCGTGGAGTCCCAGGGCTGATCTTGCTGAGGTTCCTGTTGTTTTCAGGAGAAGCAGGGCTTGGTGCAGGCTGCTGAGAAGTCCTCGCTTGTCAAGCCTGTAGCCCCCTCAGTGTCTCCTTAGGTGGCTTCCAGTTGCTGTGTTCCTGCCCCACCATCCTCCTCTCGTTTGGAGAGCCCGGAGAAGGCTGCAGGTGGAGGGGGGCAGCTGCTCATGCCGCTGGGCCAGTCCGCGGTGCGGAGACCAGGCAATGATCAGCGTGGTGTCTTACACCTGCGAGCTGCAAGGGCATCCCCAACACACCAGCGGAGGGTCTGTTTGCCATGAGGCAGTCCTGATTTCCACCACATCTTTCCAGTTTTCCCAGGTGCGTGTGTACTCTGCCAGTAAGCGTCTCAGAACAACCCTGTGCAGGCTCAGCATACAGTGAGAGGTCACCAGCCTCCTGACAGCAAATCATAAAAATAACATTATCATTCACCCATTAACTCCACAGTGTGGAATATTTCAACGTATGCATGCTCTCTTTGTATGCACTTTTATTGTGCTTTATTTCATTCATATTTGTTGTAAATGCCTCTCTATTATAGTGCGAGGTATGTTAGCTACACTTTTCTTTTTTTCTCTGTGGTGTTTTACTCTGACTTTAAAAACTCTTGGCCTGAAACCAAAAGATAAAACAAAACTCATAGGCAATGTAATCCAGCAAGAAAGACCAAGCTCTCTTCTTAGGAAATCTGTGTAAAGGAGATACTTTGGCCATATGGAGAAATTGTTATTACTCTCTGAACACAGAAATAGCAAGGCATAATAGTGAACTGAAATGACAAGTACTGTCTATTTGGAGTTAGATATTCTGCACTGACAGTATCTCTCTGACAGTTCCATTAAAATGGAGCAAGAAATAAAAAGGAATCCAAACCACTCCAAGTGACAGTGAGAAAGAACAGGAGTGGTCATAATGCAGAGACCCTAAAGTTTTGTATAAATAGCTATTCTTGGCTTCAGAGATGGTTGCACAGCAGCAGTTGATGGAAGGATGCTAATGGGCTTTATTGTAAAGTTTATGAAGAATTCTGAGACTTTTTGGAATTGCAACAAAAACAGCAGCAGATTAACAAAATGGCTTGGTGCTTAGAGAGGAAAATCTTTGCTTTTAATATTTTAGGTGTCCTGAGTTACAGCAGAAATAAATGGTTATCTCAACATGTAATAAACTATAACTTTGTTTTCTAGAAGCAACCTGCATTCAAGGAACTATTCTCTTAATGGAAATATTGAGCAAAGCTAGACAGTTATTAAAACTAGGTATAAATGGCCAGAGAGGACATTTCTTACTTCCTTTCTATTTGTCTTCCTGCAAAGATAATATTGTAGCAATAACAGTTGTAAAGCAATAATAGATAAAAGGCAAGGAGAAATATTCAGGGAATCAAGGAGCTCATAAATCTAATAGTACTGGGAAAATCTGAGACTGATTCTGATTTTTTCTTATATTGGTGAACAAAAATCAATAGTGCCTCCCCTGTTCTCAGTGGAGACACCTGAGACTCCGTGGTAGAGAAATCAGGCCTTATTTTTTTTAGAAGCAGAAAAGAAGAGATGGTCACTCAAATATAACTGAACATTCAAATATGAATGGAGAACTAAATATACTAAAAATGAGGACAGTCTGCTGGGGAGATTTTAAAAGAGGCTTAAACAGTACTTGAAATATTGTGCAGGGGGGAACTGCACAAGCTGGGGGGGTTACCAAGGTAATCTATAATTTGTTCCTGATTTCTGCAGTTATCAATGTGATAGGTAAGGGCCTTTTATTCTTAGAAGTGAACATTTCACATAATTTCTTCATTTGAGTCATGCAAAATCATTTATGAAAAAGCAGAGGGAATCTCTAGGACTGATGCAAATATGTCTGATGTCTGCTGAACAGAACCTTTACAACGTGAGTAATGCATACATCTCACCACTTAGGTGAGGAAGTGTTCACAGAGCTTCAATCTTTTAAAAAATGATGACATGTTGCCAGCTAAAGATTATCTTTGTTGTTTTGTAATTCTAATAAATAACCTCAGTGATTGGTTAAATTACTTGGGCCATTTCAATCAAATCACAGCAGCTGTTCAATTTGCCAAGCAGTGTAGGATCATCTGAACTAAAAATAAGCAAGTGTGAGCGGCTTCCCTCTTCCAGGTATCACTCAGTAATTCAGCTTTCCGACTTTAGACCAGTAACATGCACTTCAGTAAATCAGCTAATAGGACTGTATGCAGGGAAACACCTTTCTGGCTCCCACAGAACACAGACCTTTCTCTCTGCAGAGGTTAGGAGCAGAAGGGGCGAGTGCAGTTAGCTGGGCAGGTGCCTCGTGTACACTGTGTTCTGCCAAGGTGATGACGCCCGTGGTTGCTGCTTTGTGGCACTGCGGTCACAGCCAATACTGTAAGATGTCAGAGAGGGCAAATGAGGCTAGCTCTACGTTTGAATCTTCAGCCTGTGGGCTGCTAGATAAAGATTTTCTTTACTTTTTCAAATACAGTTGTATTTGAAAACAGGTGGTACCATCTACAGGTATAATTAGCCTAGGAGCTCCTGCATAGAGAGTCTTTCAGCCAAATGCCTCTCCTGTTGTCTAAGCAAGTGCAAGAGTGTTTGGGCTGAGCATGGGGAGGTGCAAATACCTGACATCTGACCTGCAGCTATGATGCTAAATTGCTGCTATGCTGATTCCACATGGTTTGGCCTCCTATTTGAGGTGAATATGTGAGGGACATATTTCCAAACTGCCTGGGCACCTACAGCAGCAAGAGCATTGAGGGGGCAACGTGTGATCTGAGCATCTCCTAAAACCAGGCCTTGGAGTCCCTTGCAGTATAGAGAAGACTTTCAAAATGTTAACTTTTGTATCTGTTTTTTCTTTTTGGTGCATTTGCATGCACATTTTAAATGATTTAATTAGGAGAACAATTGGAAAATCATATGAAGAAATGAATGACATATAATTAACATTAATTAGCATTTATGAAGTCAAAAAGGACTGAAAAATAAAATTATTTTCAAATCAGGATTTCAAAATATTAGAAAATTCAAGTTTTCTCTAAAAGAAGGGGAGTTTGCTCCTGATGATCAGATTATTCTTTCTGTACCACTAAGGTTCACCTCATGTATGATGTGAACAATGAACCATGAATAAGTGACAAAAAGTCATCAATTCATTATTGACTCTCTGTGATTCCTGATGGTCATCACTGTAATATAAGGGAACTACATTTAATAATCAAGAATCTCATATTTTAAAAATCAAAGAGAATATTATATCCTAGCTGATAAAATTTATTACTTTAGCATGTTACAAGGTTGGTTATGATGAGAGTATAAATGAAGACGGGATGAGCGTCACTAAATGGATTAGTGTTTGGAAGATTTTAGATGGAGAAGTTTTAATTAAGAATGTCAATAAAAATTTACCAGAGTATGCTAACATAGTGAAACCTGGGTATCTCCTACTTCCAGTGTGCTATCAATAACAAAAACCTTTGATGTTGACCTTGCAAGTGCTATGTAGCCCACTATATTTAGGCCATGAGAAATCAGGGCAGCAAATAGTTTTTTAACTTGTTTTTGGAACTACTGTCCAGAAATATTCAGCTACATTTTTACAGAACTGGGCAATAGCATTCTTCACTGGTGGATAATTGCAGCTGGCCTGCCATGAACTTATATGCAGGAAAAGATTATTGTAGGCTACTGAGATTTACAAGGTTGCCAGTTATCTGATTTAATATAGGGCATAGTTATCATCTCGAAAGTCATCCATATGCCCTCCCATAACTTTAACTCTCATATGCTAGTGAAAAGGTACACATAGCAATATTTTTCTTTTAAAATGAATGTTACTATGTTTCAAACTTGGCCAACAACTTAAAAACTGAAAGACATTAAATTTTGTTATGTGATCTTCTTCATTCTTGTGTCTGTGGAGTTGTAATATTTTAACTTTTTTCTTTGTCGGGATCTTTAGGCTAAATATGCTTTGAGAGCAGCTGCATTTCCTCTCTTGGAAAGTTTTGCTACTTAATACTCTATGACACAGGGGCATCCTGTCAAGTCTCATGAACTTATGTGAAGATTGAAGTGAGGACTGTTTCATTTCAGGATGTCCTTTTACCTATGTTGCTGTAAGTGTTGGAGCTATAGGCAAGACCCGCTGAGCAGAGACTTGCAGTCTGGTCTTGTCTTTATTTGCAATGATTTCAGCTTCTTCTACCACAACAAATATGAAATATATATATCTTTTATTTGAGTGTTAATTCTTGAACAGAAAAATCTACAAAGTCTGTTTTTTCAGTAACTCTAACCCCACAAGACAACCAGTGCCCTACAATTTGGTTTAATTTGGATTGCCCCATTCAATTCAGAAAGGTTAAAGATATTCCAGAACACCATGTATTAGCATTTGAATGTCTTCACTGGCTGTTTTTGAAGGTCTTTCTAATTGCTTTATTTTCTCTTCATAAAGTGAGTGATACTGAAATGCAAAGGGCTTGCCTGTGTTTGGAGGTCACTTGAACAAGTGCCTTAATTTAGTGATAGGTATCTACAGAGGAAAGTGTTATTTTGCTTTAAATAAAGACGTTAAAAAAACTAAGATGACAAAGTAAAGCACAAAAAGAACTAGGACATTTCAAAATTAAACCCACTCTTGACAGCTTTGGCCAACGTGCATATGTATTGTGGTGCTGCTTTAACTACCATAATCATACTTTTTTTTTTCTTTTTCCTGCAAGACATTTGCCAGTTTCAACATTTCCACATCTGTTTGGCAAGCTCTCTTGTCTTCATCTTTCTTTGAAAAGAGGAGAGTTTCATTATTTACAGCACATACTGGCCAGGAGTTTTATTGTTGGCTTTTCAGGTGATTGTGGCCAGTGGGTTGGAAATTGCAGAATAAGCCTGTTGCAGGCACACAAAACCCATGTACGCCCATGTTATTCTGAGCCTTTCCCCACTCTGCTCTGTGCTGAGATGAACACTTGTGCTCCCAGCACTGCGAGGAGTCACCCCTTTGCCAGCTCTCTGGTTAGAATAGTGTATCCAGTTCTGGAAAGGCCATATATTTTTTTTTTTCTGTGGTTGTTTTCAGCTCTCCTTTCATTTTTTCAGCCTCTGGACCCGGCTTCATAGTGCACTGGATCCAGCAGTGCAAGATCAGAGCTCTATGTCAGAAATCAAGAACCTCCGGAGCGCTGCTTGCAAGTGCAGTGTTGCCTCCACTATATACAGACCCAACGGGATAGATATTTTCATGATATTAATACCAAGAGGGGAGGCAGAGTGGCAGCTGCCTTCAAAGCAAATGATGCTCAGCTTTTGCTCATTAATTCCTTTTTAGCAGGCTTCCTTTGCTTGCCACTCTGCTTACTGCGCATTCAATGCAGGAGTGACGGAGGTTTATCTGATCATTTCAAGTAAGAGTCATTCCGGAGGACCACACGTTGCCATAGCTGTACACTGACAGTGACCTCTCCGTGCTCATTTCTCCTGGTATGAAACCAAGAAATTTCACATCTTATTTCACATTCTTGTTTTGCAAAGTTGGGCTGTAAGTGTAAGACAACTATTGTGATAAGTATACAACCAACTGCATAAAGTTCATATTCTGCTTAGAGCAATTTGAAATCTTTCCATGCTTTCAGGTATGTTGGCCTTAGAGCATCTTTTGAACTCGTTTCTAATGCCTCTGAATTTAAACTAATTAATTCAGCTTTAACCTAATTCAAAATATGGACCTTAGCTGCAGGATGCAGCACTGGGAGGATGGAGCAGCAACATTTTCATTGCCTGTTTCAGTGCTTTTACTTTTGTAGCTGCTCAGTTATTCTCTCTTTCTCTCTAGCTATTACAGAGCCAAACTACCTGGATTTCAGTCAGCAATTCCATAGCCCTGGTGCTGACAGGGAAGAAGGAGCCTGCAGTAATCCCATACACTGTTATATGGGATAGCAGGCTTGTAAGTCTGGAGACAAGGGCTCATTTCTCAGCCCCTGACCTGCCATGTCTCTTAGTTTCTTATGTGCATTTTGCTCAGGGTATAGAAAAGGAGAGGTATAATATTCCCCTTCCAAGTTGCTTGGAATAGGAATAAATGCAATGGAAAAAAATGATAGTAATGGAAGGGCAACCACAGCCAATAATTTTACTTCGTACCAGCCGAGGAGAATGGGAGCTCATTGTTTTCTGATTTTTCAAGACAGCGTGGCCACTTGATGGCACACACTTGGAGACTAATAGCTGACGTCTTTCATAGCAAGGTTTAGTAAGGCGTGAGCACAACAAATTTTAAATGATTTATTTCTACTCGTAATAGGAGCAGAATGATGTATTTGTGGGAAGAATTCATTAAATTAAAAACTGAGCTGTAGGGGTGAAATATATATACATATTTTTTAAGCTCAAATTCATCAGGCAAACAATTTTGGCTAAAAGAAAGGGGTGAGGGGGAGAAATATTCAAATAGCCAGACACTGTATTTTAGTGGATTTGAAATAAACTTTGGCTTTGTTTCAGAATGATGTTTTTCTATTTAAAAATGAGCCTGTATTAAATTTACAGATCTACTTCTGTGTTTTTGTCATCCTCTGACCAAAAAAAAAACTCTAAATACAGCAGCTACTTTGCTGCAGCTGGACAGAAAAACAATTATTTTTCAAGAGGGAAGCCACTTTTGCCCACAGAAATGTGACCAATATATATTCATTTTTCAATCAGCTTAAGTGGCCATACTCATTAAATCTCCATAGTTTGTTTACTTCTAAAACATGTCCATATCTCTTTTCATTAAAGTGAAATACGAGTGCTGTAGCAGTCCTGTGTATTCCCATTTCAGATTTACTTTTAAGAAAATTAAGCAATTATCTTCAAGGCATCTATAAATCAGAAAATGCACGTCACAAACTGTACTAAGCAAATGGCTTCATAATTACAGCTATGCTGAGATGTTTGACAGAGATTCTCACACTGTCAAAAACCTAAGTCCCTGCAGAATTACTCTGGGGTCAAAAGGATCCTGACACAGTGCTGCTGAAATGCCCAAACTTTTAAAGCTGCTCCCTGAATGACCCTTCTGAGACAGAAAGGTAAATATGGAATGAATTCTTGCATCGTGATCTTGCCCTGAATATAATTACATTCAAGATGCAAATGAGCCAAGATGTGAATGACAAGGAGGGACTGAGGGATTGAGATGTGCACAAGGAACCAAGTTTCAAAAGATCTCTCCGGTGTTTTTCCGTCTTGGCAGAGTTTGTGTTTGGAATGAGTGCAAATGCCTTTCTGACTCCTACATTGTCAAATGTGATTTGGCATGTGCTTGAATGGGTAGGTTTGCGATACCACCTGCAAGTCTGAGGTGTAGGGCATGCCTGGAGACAAGGGCTGTTATTCCTCCTGCAGCCCAGTGTCATGGTATTGAGTAACAGGAGAACTTTTTGTTACTGTGACGGACCTCTGCCCAGCACCAGTGAGCCAGAGGCAGGTTAGCACTTAGATGAAAGTCAAACACCTTAATCCCTGAGGAGGAATTCTTGGCTGCAGAGCACAGCACAGAAGGAGACATGGGGAACATCCATTCTGATGATCATTCAGGAATTTCTCATCTTGTAAAGCTTATTGTTGTTATGGGGAATGAGCGTGCTGGGTTCTGAACTCACCAGAGACTTAGGAAGTATCATCCTAGAAAGGCAAAGAACAATTGTGTTATAGAAACTATTCGAGGAAGAGCCTTGAAATAAGGAACATGAGATAAGTCTATTTATTTTGATGAAGTTAGGGCTGCAAGACTTGCATTCCACCTCTCAGTACATAGTTTGTACTGTACATAATCTGGAAGGTGGTTAACAGTCCACCATCCTGTTCTGGGAAATTGCTTCCTTATATGCCTTCCCTTTAAGTTTCCATAGAGAACTTAATATAAACTACTACTAGGGACCTTTCACACCACCAAGGTTGCACAATGATTCAGCAGCACTTTTTATGCTCCCTTCTAGGACCTGAACCTCAGTGCTGTAGAGCTAAAGTAGTATGTTTGAGTACAGCAAGTAAGCTACCCATCCTGTAGGGCATTTACATCTTCATTTACTGGCTACTAGAGAGGACTGTAGAGAGGACACGGAGTTAGGAATGACTCTCTGCACATTGTTCTTTTGCAGGCATTTCTGCACCCTTGTCCTTGTGACTGTTCATCTCTCCCCTCTCTTTCAGGAGTGGCTCTGCCTTTGGTGCGGAGCCCCATGAGCTGCTAACAAGTGCCTCATTCTGCACCGTCTGCTTCTGTGCCTCTACAGAATACTGCAGTTCAGACAACTTCACCGTCAAGGTCAAGCCAAGTCCTGTATCCAGGCTAAACATTTCATTAAGCTCTTTGTCCTGTACTTTCCGTGTCAGAGAAGTGGCTTTAAACTTTGGCACTTTAAAGTTCTTCTACTATAGTTACAAACTATGCAGCTTACTCAGAAGTACACGGGTCTCTGCTGCTGTCAGAGCAATCTGTTGTTTGATGTACTGTCGTTATTATGCTGTTCCATCACCTATGTGTAGATTGCAGGGACAGAATTCAGAATGAAAGCACAAAGTATCCCGGTGAAAATTAGGTCATTTGCTATTAGCTAATCCACATGATTCACTGTTAAAAAAAGTTATTAGCAAGGTACTTCCCCGAGAACAAATGCCTCATTAATTTTGAGCACTTCAGCACATATAAACCATTAAAACCTGACAGAGTAATAACCAACATTTTATAAGGAACACCACTCATCCCACACTGTCCAAACAAGATTTATATATTAACCCAGTAAGTACCCTGAGTATTGGTATTTCTTGCATTCTTAGACTGCAGAACCATGCAGATACCCAGGGCACAGGTTGTTGCTCTCAGTAGTATCTAGCACTGCCAACAGTATTTTTTTTCTAGCCACTTGGGTTCTTGTTTGCGTTTGGGTGGCCATTTGGGCAAAACCAATATATATGGCTTCCCAGGGCTCAGCATAGTAAGGAGGAGAGGCCAAAAACACAAGGTAATTAACATGCAAGCTGGCCCTAATGAGCGGGGAAAAAGCCAAGGAGGAGAGGGGAGAGAGTGTAAAAGGAAAGACCAAATGAAAACAAGCATGAGCAGAGATTTTGTTACTTTTAGATTTTTACTGGAACCGGTCCACCTAGAGTTATAAAAATCCTCAGTAATCTGTCCTCCAACCATCTTCTGATGGATTGACCTGTTTCCACTACTTTCTAATTCTTCTTAGGTTGCTCGTGCTGGAACCATTTCTGTAACCCTGTAGTCCCCGTGCCCACAAGCTCCATGACCTCGGGGGAATGGCCACTGGCACTGCATTAGTCTGGTGTTTCCATGCATGTGCAGGCTGACCCACAGGGCATCCACAGTGACCTCAGTCCACGTGAAAGTACCAGAACATCTTCTCCACTAGCAGAGAAAGACCGAGCCATCTCCTCCTAACTTAATGGCAGCAAAACAGTTCAGCATGTTTTCAAGCTAGGCAGCATTTTAGTTTCACCCTTCTGAATTCCCCTTGCTCCCTCCTACATAAGGCAACCCTTTAAATCCCAGCCTCTGAAATAGCTGGTGTAGAAATGAAACTTCTTTGGCTGACTCCTCTGCACCTATTTATCTCACCCATTAGGGTGTTTGCCTATGTTCTGCCTATGGGAGTCTGTAATGAAGTGGGATGACTCTTAGATACTTTGGAGTATCTCAAAGTGGTAGTACAAAACACTCTGCTATAAAAAAAAAACAAAAAAGTGAACCATGCACTTTTCCTTATGTTATAAATTCAGGGATTTGGGAGAAGCGATAGGGCTAGGAGGAGCTGTGGTTCCCCTTTTTCATGTGAAATCATGCAGCTTGGATAAAAGCCTGGCACATGGCAGTGAGCTCATTTGTCTTCAACATCTCTTGATTAACAGAGTAAATTACAAGCTCTTGTGTCACTTTGTGGCTTGTGTTCCCTAGCAACGGAGCTTCCTCGGAAGATGCCCCTTGCCATTTCAGAGTGCCTGGACCTAGAAATTTTAAATAGCCCTGTATGGTTATAATGAACTTTAAATAAGCCTTTTCTTTGTGAAAGCCTAATTTCCCATAAAGCTGACTTTATTTTCATAGTCTCATGATAGCTGCATGATAAAATATGATAATAGCTGTGCTTATTGTAAATAGAATCACAAAGGAGGTAAGTGGTTTCTCTTTCATAAATGCACCTGAGTTAATGTTTAATAAAGCCAGCTGTTTTTTCAAAATCTTTTCTTCTCTGAGATTGAGAAAAACAATTCTTCCTTACTGAATGAAGGGCTTAGGGGCTTTAAAATTGATATTTATTATTAATACTATACCCCTCGATCATACTGTGTAGGTGTCTGGTAAGCAATTTTAATCACCTTTCATGTACTTGAAAATGTATTCAAAATTCTTTTCCCATCCCAGGCTCCCAGGCTTTGCAAAACACATGGTTTTTTTTTTTTTTTTTTTTTTTTTTTTTTTTTTAGAAACAGCTATGTTTGAAACTAACTTGAAAATCTAAAATGAATCCTCTTAGAGTTCAGAGAAAACAACAGCATGGAATAAATCCTACTCTGTTTTTGTATTTGACATGTACATTATTTTTGTATGTATGTTTACATTACAAACACCAAACCGATTACTTTTCTAATGTTTCATCTCTGGGAATATGGAAAAAAAAAAAAAAGAAAAGTAGAAATTGATATCAGAGTTCCAATGAAAAAACTTTAACTGGTGCAAAATGTTTTGAAAACCGCAAAGGAGTAATTATGAGTTGTGTACTGTTACAGGGGACAGCTAGGTCATTGGAGACCTTTAAAGCTTGTTCTCATTGTAATAGTCTTTTTATTAATGGCCTGAATGATGGTATGGCTTATTAACTTCACAGAGTTCTCTAGAAAGCTGGCTTAGAATTTAAGCTGATCTTGACACTCTGGAAAAGGAGGCTACTATATGATGAGGAGGAAGCCCTGCACTCTTACAGGAATATTGCCTTACAGTTCTATGTGCTAGAATAGCTAGCTGAAGTGTCCTAAGGAAAAAGGATCCATCATAAAGAATGGACTGCACATAAGGCATGAATCAATAATGCCATTGTACTGTGGAAAAAAAACCAAAAAACAAAAAACAAGCAGTTACTTGAAAAATGTTATGTGAAACACAATTACAGAAATTGTTTTGCCTTATTGGTCTCTAGTGCAAGTGCTATATTTTCTTTTGGGCATCATGACTTGGGAAAGACCTGAACAGGATCAGTGAGGAGAGAATATGGAGCTAGAAAACATGGTCTCTGAAGAAAATTAGAGGCAAATAGGATTTGATTAGCTTAAGGAAACCTGAGAAGGGGCACATTAAAAATCTTTTATTATATTACTGGAATGCCTTTGAAAGTGTCAGTTATAAGTTTTTCTCCTTCCCTAGAGATCCTGTATCCCTCTCATATGTGAAATTAAGAACAAAGTACGTAACTAAAGGAGGATAAGCAGAGCCTACGTATTTTGAATTTTACATGCTAGGAACAGATTTAGTTTTAGAGTGCTTTTCTCTTAAAGGATGAAGAACTATGTTATTTTAGAAAACAGCTTTACGAAAGATAATACATGAAGATAAACCAGTACCATTTTTGTGTCATTCGGGTTGGAATCTCCGAGGCTATCAAAGATAGAGGTATGTATTTAACATTGAATAGTGTACAGCTTTTTTCCCTGTGTAAAAAATTAGAGAGGCATCTGTGTCCAGTGACTGATAACATGCACGCTGAATCTAGCGTACTTCTTTATTGTACTTGCAGTCTGCTCTGGAATTATTGGTTGTGCTGTATTGGCTGTGTGCATTACCAAAAAAAAAAAAAAGGTATAGGAATCCTCTTCTACCTGACATGCCAATAAGTTCATGTTATTTCCTTCAACATCCAGCTATGTGCTGGACTTGTCTTAAAGAAATTAGTAAATCAATATCACGTATGATGTTAGGAGATGGGGATGAAGCAGAAGAGGGATAGAAGGTTGTATCATGTAATACCCATTTATGGTTACGTGGCAAAACAGTATTGTCCAGAAAAGGAAAGAGACTGAGTGGGAGAGGGCTTGCATTGTATACATTTTCTCACCAGCTGTTCTCACTGAACTGAAACAGTTCAGTTTGGTCTGTTGGAGGATAGCATGGCAATCCTTTTGAATACATGTAGTCCTAGATAGGGTGGGCTTCTGCATTTCAAATCTATAAATGCAAGAAAAAAATCTTTGGAGCAGTTTAAGTCACCAGCAGAGCATTGCTAGAGGTGAACTGGTGCCTATGTAAGGGGGGCTGGGAAGGGGAGAAGGAATCCTTGCCAGTGTTCCACTTTATTTGTACACTTCTAAAACTGAGCAGCAACACTGGAAGTGGAAATATTGCTTGGTGAGAATCACATGTTAGAATAAAATCTCTGTTAGAATAAAATCTCTGACACACAGCACTTTTCTCTTGCCCTTATGGGACTCCTCCTGTTCAAGGAAGTAGCCAGTATCTATTTCTGTCAGAGCTGTTTGCATGTGTCTGTGGCAGTGGCAGGGCATTCACTAACAAGTGAATAGAAACCTGTTCATTCACTGCTGGTATATGGAGAGAAGTCGATCTGTTACAAGCCATTATATTTAAATAGCCATTTTAAAACTGAGACTTGTCTCACAAGTCTCGACACTCTTGATCACATCTCTTGACACACTTGACAGGGAAATTCTGAAACCTCTCAGAGCACTGAATTGTTAAAAAAAAAATCTTTGGAAACTACAAAATGCATATAAATGGTGTTTAGGTGCAACAGGATAAATGCATTCAAAACATGAAGATAGATAAAAGCACATTATGTCATACACAGGTTATGCTAGGGAAGAGAAATAAATATTAACATAGAAGCGTGCTCTGTACTACTCTCTACTCCATTTCTTGACTGTAAAAATAATGCATACCAGACCTCTCTTGAAACAAGTGAGTTGGTGTCTAACTCTGTGTTTTCAGTTGTGTTTTTTAGGGGCTGCTGATACCTGTGTTTGTGCTCATGTATGGAATAGGAGAACTAAGACAGATAAAGCAGCACTTGAGAGGTGCCACGTGAATGTAACAGAAACACAGAGTGAGTCAGAACGGAAGGGGCCGCAGGAGGTCCCAACTCCCCCAACTCCCTTCGGAAGGGAGGCCAGGCGTGGGGTCAGTCCGGGCTGGATTGCCCAGTGAGGACGTGAAAGCCTCGAGGACAGAGGCTGCCCCTCTGGATCGCCGGTCCCACCGCTTGACTCTCCTCACGGTGAGGATTTTTTTTATATCTAGCCTAAATCTTTCTTGTCTCAAGGCACACCTGTGCTGGGTGTCTGAGGCCACTGACAGACCTTAATGTGTCTGAGGCGTCCCACTCTGTGGCTCTTGGTGTCGATGGACGTGTTACCGGCCCTCGCCTTTGCCTCAGCCTGTGGGGCTGTGGCTGTGTGTGGGGCACAGCCAGCGCCAGGGCCCTGCTGGGCTCCTGGCCCGCCTGCCCCACAGGAGCCACCCACCCTTGCGGCTGCCTGGGCCCCACCGTGTGCACGAGGAAGGGGCCGGCTCCCTCCCTTCATGGCCCCCTGGTGGCACCTGGCTATGAGGGCTTTGGGCCCTTACAAGCCAGAGTGGCCTTGACCAACATCACCAAGGGCCTCCCCGCTCCGTGCCCAGCCTATGGGCCCCGGATCTCCGTGTCAGCCCTGGGCCTTCGTTGCCCGTCTGAGCCACGCTCTGCGCTGCCACCTCCACCACGCGCGTGGTGAGCGCCCTGCCGGCTCGGGCCTCCCCTCGCGGAGGAGCAGCAGGCCCGCGCCGCGCCCCGGCACGGCCAGGCGGCGCTCCGTTCCCCGGCAGCCTCTTCTCCCCAAGCTGGGCAAGCCCAGCTTCCTCGGTGTCCCCTCAGAGCACATGCTGCAACCCCCTGGTGGCCCTCCAGCCACCTTGGTGGCCTTGCTGCCGCTGCTGATGGATTTCATGTGTTGCGGGCCGAAGCTGGATGCAGCGGTTCAGACGTGGTCTGCAGACTCCTTCCATTCCCAAGGGAGATTTTTGCTGGTGTCTCTGAACCTTGAGCAGCCTAGAAGGCTCTGTTGTCGTTACATCTGCTTAGCAATTTAGCTGTTTAGCAAAAAATCAGTTTAGCAGCTAATACATGTTTGGCAATTAGAAGTAAACAACAAATGAACAGGACAGCTTCTTAATGGAATTGTCTAGACCATCTGTAATGGGAGCAATGTAACTAACTTGATTACTGAGTCATGAGTTGCATTTAAATATTTATGTGATGGTGTAGCATTTCATCACTTCATAGTTTTCAGTTAGTAAACTTTTGTATCTCAGTGAGCCTTGAAGTTTGATTTTCCCAGTCTCTTTTCTAGGTATGCCCAAAATTTAAAAACAAAAGACAGCAATGCCTATGGCACTACTAAACCAATTTCTCCTGTAACCTCCAGAATTATGAAGAATATGACTGGATTGGTCTCTGAAATCATTAGCGAGTTATTGTAATTTTTTTTTTTCAGTTTACATATTACTTGCTACAAGTCTAAATTTTGAATCATCAGTCAGCCTCCTGTAAGATTCTTATGAAGTTTAATATAATGCTTCTGATCTCCCTATTCCCTTTCAGTATTCACCCTCTTACCCAGCTTGATGGTAGGGATCTGATGGTAAAAACAATGTTCATTTTAAACAGTATTTTAAAAGTTGCCTCCGTAACTCAGACTACTAAAATGTTGCAGCATGGCCTGACGGCTGCCATAGCAATTCAGCAAGAGATGCCACTTCAAAGGAGTGACTGAAGCATAACAGGACAAAGAGATGAAAATATAGAAAATCCCTCTTGTGTGCATGGACGGAAGTTTAAAACAGAATCCAGATATTTTGAACGCTGCTGCTGGGTATGTTATATAGAGCAGAGTGAGGGCTGGCAGGGAACCGACTTTGCAGAGACCGTGTTCCAGCCACGCACTGATCCTTATGGCTTCTTAAACTGCTCATTTTGCTTTTGGTTTTCCCTGCTTTGCTTGTGCCATTATTTAAAACTAGCTTTCCTTTCTATTTGTTAGGGTTCTCTGAGAAAAGAAAAAAAAATCATGATCTTTGATAGGGTTTTTAGGTATTATCATAAATACATTTATACATTAGTATCTGCAATATCTCTCAGAGCTGGAGCTTCTGATCTCCCATGTCTTCTTAAATAAACAAATAAAGCAGTAATCTAAGGCTTTTTGAGGGCAGGAGGAGGTTGGTATTTTTTGCTATAATCCCTAGCAAATAAGAGTGTAGTGCAAAAAATGCTGATCTTTTATTTTAATACTATAAATATGGAATAATTACAGTAAAAAAAAAAAGATTTATGTTAGCAAACTTAGAGCAGATTGTGGTGCTCCAAATTTTAAAGAATTCATAAAATGCTTGAAATAGAAAATAAGCTTATATATGTCATTTCAGATCAGACCTCCTTTTGTGTGCCTGTGTGCAGGAAAAAATAGAAACCTTGCTGGCAAGGAAAGAGCTGGTGAGCAAAAATAATAATAAAAGATTAAAATGAGGATGAGCTTGAAGTAAAATAAAAGGGGGGAATTGCCTGTGGTGTTATGCGGATAAAAAAGGAAGAAGCGACAAGCACAGCCCTCTGAAGAGAGCAAAGGGCAAAATGCCAATTATTACCTGGATCAAAGGCTTGACAGACCCAGAATGCTAATAGAGGTAATGAGAGGGGGAAAAAAAAAAGTTGAAAGGATTTTCTGCCATTAGTGCTGCAGCCTCAGAGGACATGGGGAGCCTTTCTGAGACAGGAAGGACAAGAGATGGAGGCAGTATCCCCAGCTTTGAATAAAACCATGAGCGTTCTGAAGTGCTTCATCCCCAAGGGATGAAGGGCAGAGTAGGAAAGATGTTGCCTCATTTTGATAGTGGGTTGAGAATGAATTCTACTACCTTCAGGGTGATATTGGCCCAGACATGTGGGACATCATTTCCAAGTTTAGAAGGATTTTTAAAGGCACCTAAAACTGTATTTCGGGATTTGAATAAATAGGTGATCTCAAGGGCTTAGTCTCAGGACCTGCATACCAAGCAAATAAATTTGCTGGACAGATTCTGTTCCTTGTATTTAGGTAAATCTAGAATAATACTAGTTATAAAAAAGAGACTTAGAGCAATTTAGCTGGAAGAGAATGGTTTCATCCTTCTGTTTATAGGATTTCATGTTAATGAAACTATAGCCTCTTGATGCAGGACAACCTTTGAGAGATACATAAGCTTAAACTGTTGTTTTGAATGATGATGTCTTTCTTGGTTTATTTCAAGGAAGCAGATAACGTAAAACGGCTAAGCATACACACATGTTTCTGAAAAGAGATTAGTCATACCAGTACTGTATAGGGATAATGGACAGCAATACCTACTTTTTTTTTCCCCTCTGGAAGAGAACATATGATTTTTCAAACACTGACCCCAACATTGAGCATTCCAATTGTTAGTCAAACACTAATGCAAAAACCATCTTCTTCTTGTCAACTTCTTTGCTTAGAAACTAAACACGTGGCCAAGTTTTTCATGTGCCTTTTTTGAATGGAAACCGACTTGAGGAATATTATGATTTAGGGTATAAGGTTGGGTGTGAGCACATCATAAGATATTAGTTCTCTCTATGTGTAAGAAATAATTACACCTTATTCTTCTGTCTTTTGCTGAAGTAGGAGATTGCCCGGGGTTTAGCCAGTAGCAGTGCCCTGGCACAGCTCCACTCCCAGCAGCGTTAATGTTCCGAGGCTGGAAGTGCAAGGGACTGGCAGAAGGTGTAGCATGAGATACCAAATCAAACCCAGCTCCCTCTGACAGGGAGCTCTCCACCTCTCCATCCTTAGGTGGGTTAATAGAAATTTATTTGCATTAGTACACTGAATGGCAATAAACTGCTGTCCAGAACAAACACAGGAAGTGTTGTGCTATCAAACACAGGCAGTTCCATGTCCATGTGAGGAAGAACTTCTTTCCTGTGAGGGTGCCAGAGCCCTGGCACAGGCTGCCCAGAGAGGCTGTGCAGGCTCCTTCTCTGGAGATCTTCAAACCCGCCTGGCTGCCACCCTGTGCCCCGTGCTCTGGGTGTCCCTGCTGGAGCAGGGGCTTGGACTAGGTGATCTCTAGAGGTCCCTTCCAACCTCAACCATTCTGGGATTCTGTGAGAAGTGGAGCTCTGTTAAATGAACACTCAGGCATGTGCTTCTGTTATTCAGGATGTTCCCTCATCAGGAGGGATGTTCCGTGCATTTTGACACTGTAAACTGAGACAAGGGAACAGCAAGGTACCAATATGGAGCCAGCAGTTGCCAGATGCAGAACAGCACGTTCAGATCTGTGTCACATGCAAAGAGCAACTCCCCTGCACAACAGTACGGGCAGAGCTCCCAGGCCATGAAAGCAGTCAGTGAGAGCTGGAAAATCACTGAGTAATTCTAGGGAAAGGACTCTAGAAATAATCCTGTTCTTTTTTGGTAATATCACATTTATTTCCCTATTTAGGGTTGTGCTGTAATGGTATTAATGAGCTCTTAACATTTGCTGATGTACAGATCTCACTGTAGGGTAATGTACTAGTATCGCTGAAGTATTGTTCACTCTTGGAGTACCCCTCTCTAGTAGTTAGCTAATGGTGACATGCACTGTAAGATTCTACTTTTGCATATAATGGTATATAAGGAGCTGATTAAGTTATGAAAAGAAAGGCCATCGCTCATATTTGTTGAATTGAGGCTGCCTGACATTTAAACACCACCAAGTGCTGTCTGGTTGTCACTAGACAATTGTACACCTCCTTTTACGCCCTGAATAAGTGAGCTGCATGACAAATGTGGCAGTAAGCTGGGCTGCATGGCAGGCAAAGCTTGGGTCAGTCTGCTCTCTGGAAATTGTAAGATTGCACACTCTTGAAATAGCAGCAGTAGTCAGTGGGTGAGTGGTTTAGAGAGCCATTTGTGTCTGGGTCCTGAGATCTCCTAGCTAATAACCTTGGGGTGACAGCCGTATGTACTAGAGCAGAGCAGTAAATAAGATACTCTTTGATCAAAAAGAGCATTATCTGCTTTTGGTAGGTCTCAGGTGCTCTCAGGTGCTGAGATCCTGGTTGAATTTCACTGAAGCCTGGTGAAAGAGATGGGGCCGAAGTTCCTCACTGAACTCATCTCTTTGGTGAGACCAATATGCACCAGACGCATCATTCCAGACAGGATACAACCTTGATACAAGATGTTAATTTCATTTTATGATTTCTAGATTCAGATCTATTCATGTCATCACATTTGTATTACCTTCACAATGAGTCAAGTGCAAGTCAGAAAGGCAAATATTTTCCAAGGCAGCTCCTAACACCAAGATTTTTTTTTCTTCACATTTTTTTTTTATTGTAAAATGCTATGTTGTTATGCCCTGGAAATCACATAGATGAGTTAGGCCTTTTCATGCTTTCCATCTAGCTGCAAGATCAATCTTAGCAGCAGTAGCTCAAAAAGACCATGTAGGTTGTTATGATGTTTTGCTGACTTATGTTTGGAGCAGAGCATTTAAATGGGTGTTTACTGCCATCCCTGTGAGCAAGATGTCTCCTGTGAGTTTTGAAATTTGCAATATACTGGTTCACTACCTGAAAAATAAAAAGCAACTTAAAAATAACACTAATATAGAGTGTTATTTACAAATACACAAATTTAATAATACACAAAGCAACACCAATACAGAGCACAGCGCTAATGAAAGGATTAAAAAAGTGTCTCCTGTCATGGCATCTTCAGCATAAGACGTTTTCTTTTTCCTCCAGGTATCTTGTATCAGCAACCAAAATATTTCATAAAGTAAAAGAAAAAAAGAAGATTCAAAAATTCTGCTTGCCCCTTCCTGACAGTAGTAGATCCTGACAAACCGCATTGGTTCAGGATGAAACAAAATGATTTATGCCAAGTTCAGCATTATCTACTGTATGGTCTCAGTGTCACAGAAAGCAGTGTGGAGTGAAGATCAGTAAAGAACCTGTAATCACATAGATGGTAGTTAATCACATATCCTAATGCCATTAGCACATGTTGCTTTCCCATGACTTGGAAGAGAATGCATCTGACCTCCTCCAGCATGACATGCCGAATGTCCTTCATGTGTTGTCCAGCAGAATGTGAGAGAAATATTCACCTCTCCGTTTGCACGGAGCATGAACGAGCTGGGTAGGAGCATGGCTGTAGCTCAAAAGCTGGAGGCCCTGACTCACACGTGCGTGAAACCGTCAGTTAAAGCAGGTTGCCCTCCACATTGTCTGGCTCGTACCCCTCTGCACTCTTGCTGCTCAGAGGAAGAGCCAGTCAGTTTGCTGTAAGTTAGCTGAGGAGGAAACTTAATGAGGGTCTTGATGTGAATGTCACTTGTCATCCCCACGTCACCTTCCATGCTCGCACGTTCCCTTCTCCTAGCCTCAGCTGAGGGCTAGCAGCCTTTTTTTTTTTTTTTTTTTTAATGTAAAATACTCATTAAATGAAGGGCATTTCTACGTGTTGCACCAGTATGACATATAGGTGAAAAAGAGAAATAGCTCATTTTCTTGCTCCGCATAGTGTGCAAAGGGACTAGTAGTACCTGTCTTGCTAGAATGGGTAGGGTCATGAATCACATAGGTATTGCTACTAAGGAAGACTCCATGCTGAAGGACTTCCCACTATGTATCCAGTTCAAAAAAGACCAGCGGGAAAGAATAAGACGTGCACTTCACATTAGCTATAGCAGTTACAGATCCTCAAAGCTTTTTAACTGATACCAGCATTAAGGAAACGCAATTGAATGTTGTTATGGGAGAGGACAGATTTTGCTGAAGGATTTGAAAGTAAAGTAAGCAAAGAGTTGAAAAAGGTTGATGTAGACTGATCAAAGTGAATCCTTCATCCTTCACAGAGAATGGAAAGAAGAAATACAGCTGAATAGAAATCTCTTGCTATTACATAAAAGGAGTAGAAAAGATTCTGCTATATACAACTTTCTTTTTGCAAATCACGGAGTTCATTACACCTTTTCAAAAGTGCTTGCAAACTGAATATGTTTCTAAACAAACAAACAGACTCACTAGTATGTGAGAAACCATCATGGAGAATTAAAGGAAAAGCGAAGAGTCTTCTTCCCAACAAGTCGAGTCTTATCAATATTTTAAGAGCTTATTTTAATTTCTGACTTCTCTCATCTGCTTACTATTTGATGTCAAAAAGATCTAGCAGACTGGATTTGATTTAACTTATCTTGGATGGGTGCAATTCATCTATGAATTCAGCTTTTCTTTCATGAAGAACAAAACTTTGCCTGAATATGTATGATTTGTACCCAATGTTGAGAAATTTGTATTAGAGAAATATACCCACATGAGAAGTTGTTTTGATGTTAAATCCATTCATTTTGTTTTCTTTCACTGTGAAGCATCATATATTTCTATAACCCTCAAGGTTTTGAGATCTGAATGAAAGTGAGCCTCTTCTCTAGCAAAAGAAACCTGTCAGTCTGAATTTACCAACAAAAATATTATCTGCTGTTCCAGCACACACTACAAGCTGCAAAATATCTGTAATGGTCTACATACATTAAATTATTAATTTGCTAAAAGTAATAGCTTTAGGCAGTTTCATGGCAACAACCTTAAAAAGTTTTATGGAAACACTTGGACTATAGTTGATGAGCTCCTCTCTTAAGGAGACTTATGTGATAGCAGTAAATATCATTGTTCTTATAGAGAAAAAGAGCAAGATATTTTACTCTGGTCTGTTCAAATTTTCTTTTCTAGTCTCTAAATTCCTTCTCGATATCTTGTCAGCTTTGTGTCTCCCCGTTCTTCATTTTGGCAATTATACTGATATCCTATTTTTCCCTTTGTTTACTCTTTTAACAAAGAACATTAAATCTCATTTAAATCTCATTCCATCCAAAGATGTCTCTGTTTCTTTCTAAATTCTAGTCACCTTTGTTTTTACTTCTGTATTTCTCTGCTGGCCCTATGACTTTTAACTTTCTGAGCACGGTGTCCTCAATTTGATTATTTTACTTGAACATTTAATTGCTTCTCATCCCTGCAGACACTTTTTCCCTGACATTTTATAACTAGACGTAATCAGGCCATTCTCCTTTTTCTTTTTCTTCTTCTTTTTTTTTTTTTTCTTCTTCCCAATGATTCTGAAACAAGGCTGAAATCAAAAGGATCCGTAGGAAAATATTTTATAGACAAATTTCTAAAAAGTTTTGATATTATTTATCTTTTTGAAAGGAAAACATCTCTGTCAGTTCTAAACTACTTGAAAACTAATTAATAAAATAAAAGTTGGGATAAAATTCATATTGAAAAATATCAAACATTTGATGACTCATTTTCAAACTTGCATTACAGTTTTTTTTTAAGAACTTTTGGGTTTCAAAACTGCTCAAGTTGTCCTGTTGTCATGTGAGGGGAGACTAATTTCTGGGCTTATCTTGAAACACAATTTTAAAAGTATTTCATAAAAAGCAGCACATTTAAACAGTGTGTCTGTCACTCACCTCAGTCTGGCTATTCATGTCCTAGTGGCTTTTTTCTCGCATAGTGGGTAAAATGGCACCTGGAAATACAGCAGCACTTCAGTAAACTCTATCTGAGATAATGAGAGAACCAACAGCGATGTCCAGAGAGGCCTTGTAGTGTTATCTACTGCCTGTATTTATGTAGCCAGAGACAGAAGCTGGAGAAGAAGCAGGACGTCTGATCCTCTCTTTCACTGCATGTGCTTAAAAGCTTTTCTAATCCTTGGTCAATGCAGACTGTTACTCCTGTACTGTGCTTACTTTTTCCTTTACCTGGCCTTGGCTAAGCACTTTGCTAAACTTTGCACCTTGTGGGTTTCCTTGTTTTTTTTTTTTTTATTTTTAAGGTATTTCTGATGTTTCTTGCTCTCATGAAAACCCATGGTTATATTTAAAGAAATGACAAGCAAAATAAAGGTTGTCACTGCTCCAGTCTGAGCCAGGGAGGGAGAGGCTGTTTTTGCATGGAGCCACAACATGAAGTGCTAATAGAACAGAAATGGCAGGAGAGGCAGATTGGCTTTTCTGCTGTAGCTCTTGCGACTGTAGATGTGCACGCTGTTGTGTCTTGTACAGCTGGGCTAGATTTGCTGCAGCTCCACTACAACGTACTCCTTTAAATGGATGGGGTTTAGAGGGAGGCCATAAGGAAAAGCTGTTGCTTTGAGACTGTGAAATATTTGCTGTTCTAGAAGGAGAGAGGGTAGTGGAGAGAGTGGAACTGTTCCTCTTCCTTGCACCGCTGGAGCATAGCTGGGCTTCCTGAGGACCCACTAAAAGTTTTGTATCAAAACATTCTGACTGTTAATCATGTTTTGGCTTCCATTGCAGCCTGTAGCACACAGACTTCCTTTTCTAATGTGATGTTGTGGCAGAAGGGTAATACTATTTCTGATAAATGCCTGGTATTCCTCACTGATCTGAAGGATGGCTCCGGGCCTCTCTGTGATTACAAGGGAATTGTCCTTTGTTTGGTTTCTATTAAGCTTTGATTCCGCAAACAGATTTCACTTTTCTTAGTGTTCCTGAGATAATTCACACCAATTGCTTGTGACACGACTTGTTAGCTCTGGTTGCCCCTCATAGATGTCCTGCCAAGGAGAACATCTCAATAAAGCATGATCTGGAAGGAAAGTTAAGAATGTAATTTAGGTGTGAGCACACCAAGGGGCCTTATAGGGAGGATGTCCCACTGGTGTCAAAAATATAAAATCTTTGGTGGAGCTGGTCTTGCAGATGGACAAAGTTTTCTATGCTAGGCTGGGTTAACACCCACCAACATTTTTAGTGCTGGTGGCTTAGCAGTGGGGCACAAGTCACATTTACCTGGATCAGGCAAGAGATTCTTTCTCAGGTTGAGACTCAATTCAGTTCAATTTTTTTTGTTATAAAAGATGCAGGCTATGTCACCACATATCTGTATTTACTTGTGCATCTATAGCCTTTTAGCAAAAAGTAAATCATAATGATTAGATCTTCATTGCATCACAAATCATTCTGGGGAACATGTCTGGAAACAGTCAAACAATCAAGTGGAAGTCTGAGTTTTCTTAATGACAAATGTTTGAAAATACACACAATTTGGGAGTTTGGTTTAAAACCTATTGAGTATATGCAAAACTGTCAGGATGAATTCAGTTGATTTAATCCAGATGTTTGCATTTTAAATAAGGAAGAAGAGCCATCAATGAAAATTTATAAGAGTAGCAAGAACATGCATAATGAGACACTAGAGAGAACAATGTAAACCAGCAGTGTCAGAAAGGATTAGGGGTAGGAATGTTCTGCTCTATTAGCATGTATTGGTGCAGCCAGCCATGTATGAATTTCAATTTGACATAATTTGGAAATGCATTATATTGTAACACTTTGTTATACTGGGTACGGTGCATTTCAAGAGAGTCTGAGGGTATCAGGCACTCTTGGGCTATTGAAATGCAGTGAACCAGCTGTGGTGCTTTGTGGTTTCACCAGTCTGTTCTTTATCAGCAAGTGCTATCCTCATGAGTTTGCATGAGTCATGCCCACTCAAAATAGGGCTGAATTTGATTTTTTTCCCCGAATACCTCAGCAGTTAAAACCACCACAAGGCAAAATCCTGCCCTTAGCCTTTCCCAGTCAGTCAAGTGAAGTCAGTCAATAAATGCCAATACATGCCTGTAATGCGGCTTTGCTTGTGCATCCCTAAGCATTTGCTATGTTGCCAGCTCGGCCTGCCCCAGGGGTCTTATCATCATTACATCAATATCACATTAGGACTCAGATCTGGCATTTAGAAACTTGTCATTAACCCTATCACAACTTGGTATTTATTTCTTCACTGATTTCCTATTTCTGGTAGGACCAAACACAAACCAGCTCTTTTAAGATATCCCGCAGCATCCCCCCCATCCTATTTGATGCTTTTCATTCAATATTAATCACTGCTTGACAGACTCCACTGTCTATTAGATTTTTATTAAGTATTTTTTTCTTTTTTCTTGCATGGTGCAATTAAACTTGGGTAGACTCCATGTAAGCCTACATAAGGCATCTTAATATTCTCTCTCAAGAGAGTTGTCTTCTGTTTTATGTCCATTTAAAGTATGACAGTGGTCAGATTTGACTGGGCAGAGACATATTTGACAATGTACTGTAAAGTCTCTCACACAAGGTGGATCTGGCTTTTGACATGCCAGTTTGATGAGGCACTTGCCCCAACAGATCTGTTTAGAATTCCTTTTCTGTCTAGGGAGTCGATACTATAAAACACACACAGGTATGGGCAGAACTACCTTTCCCACCCCCAAAGGCAGGCTATTCTATATCTATCTGTGTGTGACAGCCAGGTCTGCTTTTGCTTTTTCTCCCTCTGTCTTCTTGCTTTTTGCATTCTTAGTTGCCCAGAGCTCACTTTCAGTAAGAGAAAAGAGGGTTCGACCACCTAGAAGGTGCTATAGCCTGGCTTGCAGTTAAAAACTGCAGTGTTGCCATAGGGCATGCGAGGTGTGGATGTGAAAATAAAATAATAAAAAAAACCCCAACACCAACCAAACAAAAAAAGAGTAATCTTGAGAATATCAGAAAGGATTAAGGAATAAGCTAGAGAAAGAAAATAACTGAAGGAAAAGGGAGGGAAACTTATGATGATGAGACACTCTTGAAGAGCTGGTATCTCTAGGGCAAACTGCAATATTTAACGGCAGATATGTGCTATAGAATAAATATTTTTTAGGAGAGAGCTATGAAAAATAAAAGAGATCCAAGTCCCCAGCTGACTGTCTCCCCCCACTGAAACTGTGGGGAGTTCTTTGTGCTCCTGGATGCTGGGCTCCTCTGAAGGTTTACTCAAGGGGTGAAGCAGATCCTGCCTGGAATGAAGCCATCCTCCGGGTTGTGCGCTCCTGCCCTCTCCCTAGGAAGCATCCAGATGCTGGAAGAGGGAAGGCTGCCTTTAGCTCGCTGCCAACCTCTTTGCTTCCAGAGGCTTTGCAGCGACTTGTTGGGGCATTCAGGGGAGCTCTGTCACTTTTGCATATGACCTGAGGCCTTTGTCCATCCCTTCGTACTGCTTCAGGGGTGGGAATGGATGCTGTGGCAGAGAAATATAGAGTTTTATGTAAGTATATATATATATTTTTTTTATGTCTGGAAAGTGTGACTGATGGAGAAATTAATACATATTTGATAGAAAATCCTTGCAGAAGAGGCTTATAGCAGTGCTTGGGGCTGTATTAGAGTGTTTAGCAGTTTAAATCATTTATTCATATACTTTTGAGGTTGCTATTTGATTTCCTATTAATTCAACTATGAAGCCTAATTTGATGCAGACCTTAAAGAAAATTACTGAATTTCTTATTCTGCAGAGATTTCCATCAATGTAAATGGAATGGCACGGTTTGACCCTGCTTTGGCAAGGACACTCATTTGTGTGTGTGTGTGTTTGCTCTAGGCAACTAAAATGTCATTGGTGAGCACTGGTATCAGCTGCCTTCAATAAAAGCACATGAGCAGTTGCCTTGAGAAGCATTGAACCACCCACTTGGAAGAGTTAATTTATTGTGTTGTTGCAGGCCCACATTTGTTCATTTAGCCCCAAACATTTGAATCGTCACCTCTGAGATTTGGAGCAAGAGTCTCAGGCTTTCAGCTTTCTGAGCTAGACTGTGAAGGTGATGGAACTAAAGCAATTGTTTTAAACCTCCTGTCACATTTTTCATGACATGCAACTTCCAGGCCTACTTCAGTTCTACCTAGCAATTTTCAGGCTGTTTATTCTTTTAACTCATGACACTTCTAAGTACATCAAAGAAAAGTGCAGTTATACAGCTATACAGTTAGGTCTTTTCATCATTGCTCAGGAAGTCAATGTATTTCTGAAAGAGAAACATTGCCTAGGGGGTCCTATGAACCACTTAATATTTCAATGAAATGTTGCTAATTTTATGTCATTGAGACAATTTTTGGTCATAGCTAGCAAGCAATAAAAAAAAAGATAGTTATAGACAGAAAATGGAGAGAATGGCACAGCACTTAGGGTACGTGAAAGAAGGCATTCGCTTTTCTGGCTTGCCTGCCTGATTTGCCTGGTTCTGAAATGAAGTCCATCTGGCATACCTACAGTATTTAATACTATTTCCATCCCCCATGGGAGAGCACCAGGAATTTAGAAGCCCCATTATAAGTGACAGGCAGAATTTTTTCTACAATTTGTGTCTGTTCGTGTATAGCACGACAGGATCTCTTCCTGCTTTAGAGCATGAAGATTTATTTAATTGAACGTCCGGGTATGCAGGGTTTCACAGCCCAATTAGAAATTTCCCATTTTTGCTGTGTCTCTTTTCTGTGGATAAAGATGAACAAGAGGAGAAATTTTATATCCTTGTGTCCACACAGAAAGCCCACAGCAGCTGTCTAACCCTCTGTTCAAGTAGGTTTAGTGCAAATTACCAAAACTTATTTAAGAGCTTTGCCAAGTGATTTTTGTTATTGGAGAACAATCAATTAACTGGGCCTCCTTTCAACTGATTAAAGCCTTTTCAGTGATATCAAAAAGGCTCAGTTATTGTAGGCTTGATTCATTTTGCTTACATGCTATATGAACCGGATGAAGGAAATGCAATTTCAGAGTTCGTAAATCTCTAAATGCTTCCCAAATTGTACACGGTGCTTGTCCTCTCAGTCTAGCATCAGCAGGGCTTGTAAGGTGGATGCTTTTGATTATCAATTTTATTAGCTGATAAGGAAGTGAAGGGCTGCTTATGTTGATTACACCCAATATGCTGTCGTGATGAAACATGCGAGTTACAATCCTACTGTTTTTTGTTAATATTACAAATATAACTGTTGGAAAATGATTACAGTTTATACTATTCCTTATGCATCTTTTTTTTTTTTTTTTTTTTGTAAATATAAGAACATTCATGCTGGATTAGACCTGTAATGACGTGTGGTTTTATTTTCAACAGGAGGCAACAGCAGTTAATTGGGAATCAGAACAGAGGAAGATATGTTACAAAAACTACCTAACACTATTTTCTTTGGCTACTGTGGCTGAACTGTTAAGTTACCTGTTATTAGGTCAGACAAAATGATGTCACAGACCATTTCTTAAGTTACTCGTTTAAGATGGGAAAGAAAGAAAGGTTTCAAGGCTGAGCTGTAGAAAACACTGCTGTCAAAATTGCTTTCTTAAGTTCTGTTTTAGTTATCAGTCAGCAGTCATTCTCTGATGAAAAACCTGTGTCTCTAGAGAATGACAAACCAGCTCAACTTGTGATCTTCGTGATACCTTGGGACACTGAATTCTTTGCAATTCAGGAAGTGTATTGCTGCATGTTATAATGGGATGTTCCTTAGCTCTCATATTGTCAGACAGCATAAATGGGAATGCCTGCTATTCACCGTTTGGTGTTATTCATGTTCTGTCTAAATAAAACAGAACAAATAGTTTTTGCAGATTTGTAAAATGTTAATCACAATGTTTTTTTGTTCTGCCTTCAGTGGCTGTTATTTGAACATTTACATCTTTAAATCCCAGGTGCCTCAAAACTTGTTCCAAAGTCAGGCACAGAATTTGCCACTCTTAGATATTTTAGTAGGAGGTTTCAAGGAGAGATTGAATCATTTTCCTACCTGTTAAGCAACCTGACTCTGATGTTTGCTGCCACGTCTCAGGTGTATACTGTGTGCCCTTGGTAACTTCTTGATTTTTAATTTCTGAGTTTAAAGTGCCCAGACCAGAGAAGACAGAACAATAACTGACAGTAGTTCCTCTAAGCTACATGAAAGGGTAATCACAACGCCCTTCATGACTGGGGGAAAAGAGGATGCAGGTCAAAGCTCAAGACTCAGATTCACAAAAATATTTGGCCCCATCCACAAGAGATCCAGGGTAACTCATTGTCATGTTAGTCACTGACACCAAGGTTCATAGGTTGCTGAAATACGCAGAGCACGTGCTCAAATCTTGCTGTCCAGTCCAAGAGATGAAGACATTCTGCTAGCTGGCTCTCAAATAACCCCCTAATTTCAGATGCCATTGAGTGTCTGAAAGCCTCGCTTAGAGCAGGAGTTTCTCAAAGCACTGACAGGTATTTTCCCATGCTGGACGTCATAGAAATGACAGCTGAGGACGAGATATACATACCCCAGTGCTTAGGCACTTTCCTTGGACACTTTCACTGGATACTTTCCTTTAGGCCAGAAGATCTCTTTTGGCCTCACTGTCGGGTTCTGCCTCTAGCACATTCTTTAGCCATCAGGAAAATCCCACGTGTCAGGGCATCAGACATGGTATAAGAGCTACAAATAGACCAGCTCTTGCAAAAATGCCCTCACTGAGAATCCTGATGGAGCTTATCATCTGGGAGCATCAGTCTAATCCTGCCAGTTGCTCCTAACCTCTCAGCCTCTTGTTGATGCCATTTATAATGGCTGCAGTACTGTACCTGCTGTGCACCTGCATTTCCTGGTTCCCAAGGTGGCAAGGGCCCTGTGAGTCAGCCCAGCAAAATCAGTGAGGCAAGCCCTCAACTGATGCAAATGATCACAGCTCCGTTACCGTCAAATGAGCTGCAACAATCTCTACTGACCGAGGGCCTCAGCAGGCGAAATCATGGGCAGAAGAGTCCCCCTGAATCAAGAGTCCTCTCATCAGACATTCGCACCTTGGATCTTCCCCTGCATGTATCATTCATTAGCTCATACCTACTCACTGAATGTCGTTTGTACAACCAACAGCCTTAAAGCTAATATTCCTGTTCTGTTGTGTGCTCCAGCTACACTCAACAGTAAAGAGAGCTCTGCCTTATTGGGTGCACAGTTTGTTTTTCTGTCCCTTGTCATTTTAGGTTTGTCACTTCAAAGATCTCTTTGAGCCTGCATTTGTGTTAGCTAATGACACAGAACCTCTCTGCATACAACCTGGCAAGAATAAAGTCTGTCAGCAAGGGACAGGTTTGTTCCCAGCAGGAGGTTTGTTCCCTGGGTCTGCTTACAGTGGTGAAAGGGTTTCAATCCTTTTGCAGGAATGTTAATGTTATTTCATTCTCAGATTCATATTTCTGTCAAGTAGAAGTTTGTACAGATGGCATCCAGCCTGACAAAGCACATTAAAGCAGTTGAGTTATCTAGAAGAACAAGTTCTTCTGTGGCTACATGTGCATATATAGTCAGGGAGGTATTGTTTTGCTGAAATAAAAGTTACTGTGCTTTTATTTCTTTCATTTTCTAAATATTTATGGGTTCTTGGACTCCGGGAAGGTTTCATACTGAGCTGACGGAAAGCATGGAAATAGGACGGTTAAGTTAATTTCATTGTAAATTTGGCAAAGTCTCTTTGCTGAATTGCTTTTTTTTCTTTCTCAAGTAAGCTGTTGTAATTTCTGAGTTATGGGTTGAAACATGGCTACCGGCAAATCGAAGTAGCAATATTAGCCTGGCTTTTGCCTTTTTCAACCTTCTCAGGACAAATTTATTAGGCACAGCGACCTCCTGGAAGGCAGAATAATTGTACTATATCCTGACTGCTTTTCTTCTTTCCTTAAAATGCAGCAAGGAAACAAGCTGCAAAGGAGAAGTAGAATTGACTGTGCCATGGCAATTATTTTGAGGCAGTATCACCACAGGTGTCCTACAAGAAAGGGAAAAGCAAATGTTAGTTCAGAAATCATAAGTAGTATACATCTTGCAAATAGATTTGTACCAATTAGATAGATGTGGATATTGGTATTAAAAACATTGAAAGGGAAGTACCTGTTGGCATATATGAAATAAATGTGGGTTCATATTCAGTCAGCATGCTGATTTAGAGAAGGAACATGAGAGTACTGCTACAGGCAGTCTTGCTATAGGCAGGAAAAAGGGAAACACCTTGCATTGAAAATCAAGATTTTACTGTTAGTGCATTTGAAATCTTAACAGTCTTATCCAAGAATCATTATTAGCATGTATCTAATTGTTATCAAAAAAAGGAAGAAAATATTACTGTACAGAAGAGTCTCAATTTTAACAATACAGTCAAAAAACTGTAATGCACACATGTCCTAGTATCCACCTTTTTTCCTGTTCTGCTCATCACTCTGCTGACATCGCCCTAAGGTCAATGGCTTCTGTCCAGTGCATGTGTGGAGCTGTGAGACACTGTCTCTGCCTGTCACAATTATCACTCAGTTTGTTTCTCAGAAGTTCATACGTATTTCTTTCTGGTATCCATCCACAGGCGGTGTGATTAAATTTATATCTCTTTGTATAGATATAGGAAGTGTAAGACAGGGAGAAAATGCAGTGCATGACCTCTCTTCTAGACAAAATTGAATCCATAAAATGGCATTATACTGACTCTGCTGAGGCCCCCCAGGTTGCTGCTTCCTACATTCTGATTAAAACACCCCTCAATCCTGAGGCGTGAGATCTGGCACAGGAAGAACAGACAGAATGGCTGAACCCAAATCCTGGGAGGGATTTCTTTCTCCAACTTTTGCTACTCTCCAAATGTTTATTAGGACTTCTGGAAGTGTAACCCATCCAGATGCTGTGAAGCATCTGTTAAAGCTGAACCCTAGGGAATTTTACATCACATGTTACCACTGAGCAAAGTGTTCTGGAACTGCAAAGCAGGACTTAAGGTGTCAAGAAGCCTGATTTTTTCACATACAGGTATTCACAAGGGGAAATTGTTGTTTTTCAAATATGATATTCCCTGAAATTTAGATATTTTCTACACTAAAGAGTCTTTTTTTTTTTCTTTTTTCTTTTTTTTTCTTTTTTTTTTTTTTTGGTATTAATACAGATGGCATGAAAATCAATGAAAAAAGAAAAAGATATTTTATAAAATAACTTTTCCACACTTTCCACTTGGAAAGGTGGAAGGCAGTTTTTCTATGTGAATCTAAACTTTTGTCAGAGGAAATCTGCCTTTGATGTTTAAAAAACCATTCAACCATTATTTTTACTTTTCCATAGGACCATGATAATATTTTCCTTTCTTTGGAGTCATTCTTCCATGTTGGTGACATGGTGACCTCAGGATATATTTGCCATTTAGCCAGTACTAGACCTGGGGAACTCAGGCTTAAGGCTAGGGTTAGGGCTAGGGTTAGGGTTAAGGGAGAGAGAAAGCCTAGAGCCCCATGGGGAGTGGGGCTAGAAGGGCAGGCCAAAGTGTAATGGGTGCAAACTGAAGCACAGGCAGTTCCATGTCCATGGGAGGAAGAACTTCTTTGCTGTGGGGGTGACAGAGCCCTGGCACAGGCTGCCCAGAGAGGCTGTGCAGGCTCCTTCTCTGGGGATCTTCAAACCCGCCTGGCTGCCACCCTGTGCCCCGTGCTCTGGGTGTCCCTGCTGGAGCAGGGGCTTGGACTGGATGATCTCTAGAGGTCCCTTCCGACCTCAACCATTCCGTGATTCTGTGGTTGTTTGGTATCATTGCTCTGCTCCCTCAAGGCCAAGGACACAAGATATTATCATTTTCTTTTTCAGACTTCAAAATGTTGTTTTACATAGTTATTGACTTAGTGATTTTTCCATTTAAAATGGTTAATATGATAAGAGGCGTGGAAGAAACAGAACCATGAAGGGTAGAGCTTCAGATAGAGATATTTTGGACAAAATCATAGCAGCTCGGGGTTGGGCCAAGAATGAGCATCTATCCTATTTCAATCAAAACAGCCAAGTTTATGGTAATTGGAAACTGGCTGAAGTCATAATCATTCTGGGTTTTATATAACCATGCCTTACATGAAAAATACAACAAGGCGCCATATAGTGGTGTTTTTCCACTGTTTCTATGAGCAGGTATGTTTTGTTATTTGCATTCTCTCCATTTAACAGGGGCACATAGAGATTGAAGAAACAATTTAAGAGAGAAAATAATCATTAAGGCTTAGAGCATGCACAATAGTAGTAGATTTCAGTGTGAGTGCAGACTGCTGAAGGAACAGATGCTGACGGGGCAATGGTTCATGAGCAAATTGATGACTTGCTAGTAGCTCAGAAACCAGGAGCTTTGTTCCAGCAGTGATGTCAAAACTCTGGGTTGCAATTAATGAAACTCTTTCCATCAGAGACCCGGAGTTAAGGGCTTTGCAGAAGTGCAGTTAGCTTGCGGAAGAGGTATTTTTCTTTTTTATCCTAATGATACTGGAATAAATAGCTCTGATTTGCACAATGAGTGGTGGAAATTAGAAAAGACATACAGGATTTTCATTTTATTTGTTGTCATTTACACCTCTATCTTGTGGTTGAGCTGTGGATGTAAAATTAAAAAAAAAAATACAAAAACAAAAAAAAACTCAAAACAGACAAACAAAAAAAATCCCACACAAAATCCAGGTGAGATTTCAGCAGGCTGAAAGCACATTAGAATTTCCTGAGCGAAGTGTTGCCGTCTCTGTTCCAATGGGCGGAAGCAGTTTTCCCATGCTGGAGCTAGGCAGTACCTGTGGTCTCCACTGGCTGGAAAGACATGAGGGCTGTGTCCAGGTTGCTGTTGAAGCTTTCAGGAGCCTGTTGCTTTGTTACCCTGTTGATTTGGTAGCCCAGCTCCAAGGAAACACTGGCCTCCTGGAGTAACAAGTTCTGCCAGCAAAAAGTGATCTTCCCTCCTGGTAACCAAGTATTGCCTTGATGTCCACAGCTTCTTCTAGGGCTTTTTACTTTCTGGTACCATTTTTTCATTTTAGAAAGAAAAAAAAAATTGCTCTTCACACAGCTCTTCATCCATCTACTTCAAGGAATGACCACACAGAATAAGAGACACAGAAAACATCCCTTCCTGCAGATCACTCACCAAGCCCAAATGCAGTGGCGTAAGGAACACACACAGTAGCAGTGCTCTATATGTAAAAACACAGAGAAATTTAAACATACATACAGTCTGAACAGATCACGGCACACTTTTCATTATTTCACAGATCGGACAGTTGAAAATATCCAGATATATGGGCAAGTGAATGGTACCACATTCCCATTTAAGGCCTCAGCCAAAGCTTTTTGCAGCCAAAAGACATGTTTGCACTGACTTATGGGACTGATTAATTAGACACTTAACATTTTTCCATCCAGCTCTTCCATTTTTTATATTCTGCCTTTGCGTGAAATACAAGTGTCTGCTACATTGCCAGCATTCTTGATGCACTCAGAATACCTCTGGAAAATGGTATTATCAGAGATACAGCAATTAAAATATTTCTTCTGGATGGACAAACATATTTGTCTTCATTAAACGTTCACTTCAAAATACAACCCAAGGGAGGTTTGTAAATTTATCCAAATACGAGTTTTTATAAAACAAACACAAGTTTATTCTTTGAATAAAAATGTCATTTCAATGAATTTATTTTGACTACCAGGGAGAAAAGAAACATAATTGGAAAGCCAGATGAAGTGTTCAGTGCTAGTCACATCAAGATAATATTAACCCTTACCCTTAAGTTGGTATCCTGGTAGTATCAGCCATTAGCCAGCCTTGCTCTCCTGTGCTCTGTAGCTCCAGTAACACTCTATTGGATTTTTTGTTTAACAAATGATGATAAATTATTTCCACGATAACAACAATGGAACCATGCACAATTTGATGCTTGGGCTATAGGAAATTTAAGGAGTTTTAAAAAATGTTCTACCTACTATAAAACACCTGTTTCTATTTTATGCCCCAGAGTAGTTTTGTGTTGTTAAAATGTATTTAAGCAAGGAATTTGCTTTAAAATCTGTATTTTCTTCTTGATCTCAGCTGGGCTATTATATCCTTTGAAACAAAATTCACTTCATATAATTTCAGCCCAGTATCTTACACAAAAGCACATTTATTGTGCATCTAACTTAAACAAATTGGCTATTTTTTAAGTTCAGTAACATAGGACCCCTTCCTCCCCTGCCAAAAATAGCAAATAGTTGAGAAAATTTTTCGGTGTTTTTACCATTCTCTGAGTGGGTGACTTGTCCAATTAAACTAATAACAGCTTGAAAAAACCTTCACAGCTTGAAGTCTGTCTAAAATAGACTTTCATGAGTTTAAGGCTGAAGATGTATGAGAAAAAGAAAGCTGGATTCACAAGCGCTCCATGCCTCCCTCTGATACTGTTTGTGACGCTCCCATGCTGGCAGCTTGCTGCTTCTTGGAGTTCTTTTAATCAACTCACTGGATGCTTTTAGGTTCCCTTCAGTGCAAATACTGAATGCGTTGGTCCTTAGATCCAAAGAGCTCTTGTATGCTCCTCCGAAGGAGCATTCAAGGTTTCAGGCTGCACTTTTTTTGCCATAAATACTGAGCATCTTTAACCCACTGGTGTGGGTGGTTGCAGATCTCCGTGGTTACACTGATCTTTACTCACACTGACAACCTCAAAGCCAACATATAGAAGGGGGATCCTGTGGCTAGGACCTTTCTCACCCTCAGCTATCAAATGATGAGGGCTCCAGGCATGCCCGTCCCTCAAAGACCGGGTGCAAAGGAATCTGCCCTGCTCTCTCTGCCCTGCTCTCTCTGCCCTGCTCTCTCCCCTGCTCAGAAGCTGCTGCTTGAGCTTTTCTGAGATCCAGAGTGGTTGGAAGACCAGGGTAGCTCTGCAACAGCTGAATCCTGGGGACTGCAGCTGGGACTCACGGAAGCACAGAAACAGACTCTTGGCAGAACCAGGGGGACAGTTTTAGCACATATGCATGCTTCTCCTGTACTTCTCACCTCAGCAATGTGAGCTCTTTTCCTGCAGTGGGTACAACTTCAGCAGGAAAAATGTGAATTCTGGCTGAGCTTAACTGAGAGTCTTTTGGTTAGAGAGCTTGCCTGGTGGGATAGGAAGGGGGTCTCACTCCTCACACAGGACAGGGTTTGATTGCTATTTAAAAGCCTATCAAACCTTCTGCTCAGGTAATTTAGAAAAAGAATCTATAGTCTGAAGGGGTGCTAGTCTTGCTAGAGCATGCAAGAGTGCCAGTAGGATGGAGAGCCTAGTGCAATATCCTAGAGGTGACACTAATGAGCAGAGCTGCGAAGCCTGGGGTGATTTTGAAAGTGTGCAGATGCAGCGCTGTGCGTGCCAAATGTATGTGTCAAAAAACCCTCCGGACAGCTGTAAGGAAAGGACTTTCTGAACCTCTGCATTGAGGTTTGACTTGCATTTATCCATTTAGGTATTGGTCTAGAACTAGCCACTAGGGAAAATAATCAGACTACTCTGAACACGAATGTGTAGCTGTAAGAAAAATCCCCACTCTTGCACCGTGGCTTGTGAAAAAAAAAGGAGGAAATACTGATACTGAGCACAATGCAGTATTCATATATATATAGTGTGTATGTAAGTTGTAATCATGCCCAGCATCTTCTGCAGAAGGGTTGTTGCAACCCAGCTGTACAAGCAGAGCAGTGTCTCCCCTCAACCCCACCAATATAAACCTCATTAACAGTTTTAGCCTTGGGTAATGAAAACTGTAAATCTGTAATACTCTCTGCCCAGAAAGGAGCTGCACTGGCTGAACAAAATGAATCGGCTCACTGCACTGAGAAATAGCTTAATCCTCCTGCAGTGGAGGGATGAACAAATATCTTCAGGGAACAGGCCTAGCTTGTAGTTTAGCAGTGAACAAAAGTGGTATTTAAAGGAATTAAATTTTCCAACTGTTACAAGGTAAAAATCTTTAACATTCTTAGTTTGATATTGTTTCTTCTGTGAGATAAGAAAGCCAAGTGGTGGCATACAGAGAGCTTCTCTGCACCTCCTTATTCATGTAGGTCTGTATGCTTTCTGACAGGGAAGAGCAGACATGCTGAACATAAAATATGTCGTGGTCTTTGACAGAAGTGGAGCTCAACACCAGCACATTTCTGAGCAATATGTCCAGAGACACGATGTTATAATATCCGGCCCTCACGTCAGTAAAGGTAGCCTCACACAAACTAAGAGGGTTCATGTAATGGCAAAGCAGGATTTGGAGAAAGTTTTGCCCTGATTTCAAAGCTGGGGAAGTTGGAGCTGCCCAGAGCACAGAGGAAAATCCGTCCTCAGTACATCCAGAGCTGAACTCGCATTCCCAAGTACCTACTAAGTGCATGTTTGTGTATGAGCATTTACATGAATGACCTGCATGTTCTGAAGAAGGAACTGTACAGGTCTGTTTTTATGAGGACATTTTTGACAGTTATTCTAAGCTCTCTTCAGCAGTGCTGTTTGTGGCCATGGAGATGAGGGAACCTAAATGACTTTCAAGCTTTTCAGATAAAATGAACTATGAACAGGCTTAGGAAGTTTTGTAGCTCTGTGTCAAAAACATGTTGTACTTTGGAGTAACACATGGAAATTTACAGATTTGTCAAGATTGGATTCTGAAAAAAAAATAAAGACTGAAAAAGGACATTCACTCTTTAAAGATAATTGTTAAATGTTGCTTTTGAATTATATAAGTGATAGAAAAGCCATATACATGCGAAAGAAGCGATAGAACTTTACAAAAGGAACAAGAAGTTAATTTGATACAGATAACTCTCCATAAATTTGCAGTGAATTAAACTGTGAATTATTTCTGATGAGCTGAATGTTAGATTATGGGTCAAACTAGGAACTAAAGTGTTTATCAGGGATTGAAACATAAGTAGTAATAATACTGAATATAATAGTGAATATTATTTGTGTCTATTTAATTTTATATATTCTATCCTCTTAATACTGAGTACCTAATACTGAAGTTATGATATAGTTAAAGGGATTATTTAGGAAAAATAATTTGAACGCGTGTCAACAGAAATACTTTTCAAAAATATTAAGAGAGTGTATGTCATGCACTACTTCGTTGGTACAGGAAAGTGCAAAATCAGTGACAAGGAAGAAAAAGAAATGTGGAATAGGGTCATTTGCTGGTGCTGTTAGGCCAAATTTCCAAGCCCTGTTTAGCTGGTGTAACTTTAGGCCAGGCCTCATCATTTGGCTGTAGCCCAAACACATTTTTGTCTCCTAACGGAAGCAAAACACGTTTTTCTCTTGGTATGTTTTACTCTCAGGAAAAGTGGATGTCCTGAAGGTGTTCTTTCCCTTCATTTAGCTCGCACTGCTGCACACAAGATGTAGAAATATTCAAGCTTGCCTGATCTTTTCCATGTGAAACAGTAACCCAAACCAAGGGTGCATTTATATGGCTACCTCCTTCTGTGAATTTGAAAGTCAGCTGGGAACATTTTGCGATTTATTTGTATTGTGATCTCTCGTTTTTTATCTGCAAGGTAAATCCAAGAAGAAATCCTGTGATCAGGTCACAGTGAGAACATTTCATCTCACGACTCAATCTCCTTTAACTTGGGTATAACTTGTATTACTTAAATGAGTATTTTCCTTCACAGTTCAGCTGATTAAGTCAGAAACTGTTTTTTTTTTTTTTTTTTTTTTTTAACAGTTGAGGCCACAATCTCTGTCATGGTCATTCCAATTTCACATGCATTCTTTTATTTCCAAGTTCCCCTCTGGCTACCTCAGAGCCCTACAACCCTACTCTATTTGGATGATCTTTTCCATCAATATCATCCTTTCTTGAGCTAGAAAGAAAATGAAATAAGCCATGGAGTGTCCTCTTTCTGGAAACACTATCAGCCTTTCTTAGTCAGGAAAGATATTTTACCCCTGAGGCTCTGTAACTTTGAAGAAGGATAAAGCATAATAATTTATGGAAGTTCACAAACCGAGGGGCTGGGGATTCAGAGCTTTAGAAACGTCTGAAAGGTTATGTTTGGCCCAAATCCACTTGTCTTTTACTTATGCTACATCAAGGAAGACTTGCCCTTGGTTCCTGGAGTTCAAGACGTGAATACAGGAAATGCAATCGCTGCTGGGGTTTAGTCCCTATTTTGCTGCTATGATGTTCATCACCTCACCTCGTCAGTCTGTCCATGGGCAAAACAAACCTCAAGATGTCTGAAAAAATCAGTAAAGTTCTGTGAAGCTGGTCAATAGCTTGAAAAACAGACAAAATGACAAGACCAGTTTATAACGCTTGTGGCAATACTCCAGCAGAAGAAGGCAGTATACAGAATGTGGAAAAAGGGACAGGCCCCTCGGGAAAAATACAGGAATGTTGTCAGGGAATGTAGGGAAGCGACACAGAAAGCTAAGGCACGTTTGGAATTCAATCTGGCAAGGGATGTTAAAAATAACAAGAAAAACTTCTTCAAATACATTAACAACAAAAGGAAGATCAGGGAAAACGTGGGTCTGCTGGTGAATGGGGTGGGTGCCCTGGTTACGAAAAACACAGAAAAAACAGAGTTGCTGAACACCTGCTTTGCTTCGGTGTTCACCAAGGGCAGCCCTTTAGGGTCCCAGGCCCCAGGAACAAGAGAGGAAGCCTGGAGAGAGGACGACCTGCCCCGGGTTGAGGAGGACTGGGTCAGAGAGCACCTAAGGAAACTCGATATCCACAGATCCATGGTCCCTGATGGGAGGCACCCCAGAGTGCTGCGGGAGCTGGCGGATGTCATAGCTAAGCCGCTCT
>VZSV01000009.1:2960363-2976042 GCA_013398735.1 Nothocercus julius
CTGAGGGGTGAATGTAGGGAGAATGGGGCCAAACTCTTCTCGGTGGTGGCCAGTGACAGGACAAGGTGTAAGGGGTACAAATTAAAACACAGGAAGTTCCACGTCCATGTGAGGAAGAACTTCTTTGCTGTGGGGGTGACAGAGCCCTGGCACAGGCTGCCCAGAGAGGCTGTGCAGGCTCCTTCTCTGGAGATCTTCCAAACCCGCCTGGCTGCCACCCTGTGTCTGTGCTCTGGGTGTCCCTGCTGGAGCAGGGGGCTTGGACTGGATGATCTCTAGAGGTCCCTTCCAACCTCGACCATTCTGGGATTCTGTGAAGTTCACTCTGTGAGATGTCTTTTGTGACAGTAGGATGGACACTACCTGCTCAGGCTGTGGAAAAGACTTTCAAATTAGTTGAGACTGAGCTGGAGTCTTGATCTGTGGTCAGCCACAGATCTTCTCAACAGAGAATATACTCTTTAATTTTTCTCAACACAAGTATTAAAGGAAATGAACTAATGGAAATTATTTTGGAAATAGGCTAATAAAGATCATGAAGCTGAAAAACAAAGACCAAGTCATTAGTGTTGACATGGTAATAATTGACAGCTCAAGGATTAGAAAGGGAAAATACTGTATGAGAACATATAAAACAGTAAGGAAGATATGGTGAATTGGGAGATGCAGCCTCAGCAGGCATGGAGATGAGCAGCTCCAAGGTGTGACAGAGGCTGTCACACCTTAATCCCCTGCTCGAGTGCCTGGCTGGCAATGATTCATCAGCGGTTGTGCATGGGATGAGAAGTCTGGTAGTGTTGAAACACATTGCTCGTAACTGTCTGTTGTGTCCGAGATAGCAAATAATTATTTGGGCCCTGAAGTGGCATATCCGCTATTGTAGAATCTACTTGTATGTGAAAAATTGTCCCTTGCCTCAAAGTGACTAAGTAATAGAGGATGCAATGGGTTGCTTTTTGCAGAAGGCTGGAAAAGACACTGGTGTACTAAAGTAAATAATTTCTATAGACTATCAGGCTGAGACTCCTGGGTGCTTCATTTTCTTCACCAATTTTTGGGCCACTGTTTATAAATCTGATTGAATCAGAAGTCAGGATACTAGTCAACCTCTGACAGAGCTTAGAATTTAGGTGGTGGTGGTGATGATGATGATTTTTCTGCACATGGGATATGACTCCACTGAGACTGCATCCTCAGGCAAAAGGTATTTCATCAACAAATCTGAGGGCATTTAGCCTTGTCTCATGGTCCAGCTGGAGCAGAATCTGGTAAGTCTGATAACAGAGGCTCATCTTTGTTCTGATGCTGATTGCAGTTGTCTCCCCTACTAGTTCTAAATAGTGTACACTAATGCCTCTATTTTTTTTTTCCTGAAATATATTTCCTAACTCCTTTTCTTGTTTTTGCCAGCTCTGAGGGCAGAGAGGAGGAGAGAATGAAGAAGATGGGTTGTTATGATAAGCCTAGAATTTTTGTCAATAGATGGATGATATGAGTTATGGTCTGCTATATAAAAAGAATGCACAACAGTGAGGCCAGATTTGCAATCTGTAGTTTTCTTGTATGTGTAAGTAAATAAATCCATGCTGCATATCTGTGTTAAGAAGTTAGGTTTCAACTTTAAAGCAGTAATAAAGTGAAGCACCAGCAAAAAGATATGCCTCATCACACCAATTCACACCCTATAACAGTTCAGCTAGTGATATATCATTTATATACTCCAAGTCTGCACGTTAGTGTATTTATGAATATCTAGGCTTCTATGCTTGAATGAGACATGATCTGGTGGTTTGGTTCCCTCAAGTTTGAATAGTAAGAAATGTAAGTTTGTTCTTGCTTATCTGCAAGAAAGGGTGAGATGGAGGCTCAGATTCCAAGATGTGAACACAGCATTCATGGAAAGGTTATCTTCTTTGAACCTCTTATATTAGGAAGGTGAGGGGAGAAAGATGGATTGTGCAAGCCAGTATGAAAAAGAATGTGTAAGATTTTAATTTTTTTTCTCCAAACAAGAAAACTGTGCCCAGTTGTATTAAGAGGGTTTTTGTTTTTATTTATAGTGTGATTCTCTTAAGGGCAATTTCCTATAACGATTCTTCTCAATGAAGTGACCTGTTATCTAAGCAGCTTTCTGAGGGAGACGATGTTTTCCATACTATTTACACGAAGAGAAGTGGTTAATCTACTAAATAGCCTCCCATGGGAGGCTAGAAGAGAAATGTAGGGTGCTCATGAAGGAAGAATTTGACAGCAATGTATCCCATGCTATCTGGAACAAAATGATGTTTCCCACTTCAGCCAAAGACTCACTGTGCGATACTGGGCAAGTCCTTTAATCTCTCCGAGGAGAATTATTGTCATATAGTTTTGGATTGCTTAAGGAGCATAAACACCCTAGGCATTCCATATGGTTAATAGAATAAATCAGCTTCAGAATGCAGTGCAATCACTTAGTAGATGTTATATGGAGCTTTGTCTGGGTTCATAACACTGCAGTTGTTAACATACAACTGGATGATCTGAATTTGCCTCTGACAGTTCCCTGTATATAAATATGGATAATGTAATTCTGAATTTTTATTCTGTTCCATTTTACTTTGCCACCTCTCTGGTGTTAGGACAACCTTCTGTACTGTTACCTTGGATAATAACCTTGTGCCCCTTCCACTGATAAAGCAATAAGATTCTGAAGTGTGCTAAAGTTACAGGAGCTACTTTAATACAAATGCATGCACACTATAAATAAACATCAAAATACTAGCTAAAAATCTAAAATCTTGACTTTTTGCCAGTCATAGCCATAGTTTTACTGCTGAGTATTCTATCAACTAGAAAACTAATGATCCTGTTCAGTGCAACCTTGTCAATTAAACTGAAATAAAGAAAACTCTTGCAACTCCAAGTAGCTTTTGCTATCAATTAGTTAGCTCTGAACAGCGGGCAAATCGTATCTACTAAGGAGATATTAATAGCAGTGATCAAAGAGAGAGATCACAAATGTCAAAATTTCCAGCTGAAGACATAATTATCCTAAAAAGCTTTTTATGTAACTTTTTTTTTTTTTTTTTCCTGCATCTGCTGTAATTTATGAATCACAAAAGAAAAAGTAATTATCCTAAGTAATAAGTGAAAATGCATAGGTCATCGTGTATTTCATGCAAACAGGAGTGTTTTTTACACGTTTGATTTATTTTTTTTATTAAGTAGCTTCTAAAATTAATAGAGCTGATGTAGGGCCACACTTACAGGATTCAAAAGACAGACATAGAGAATCTGAGAAAGAAATCATGAGCCACTACTGGCTCGCCTGCCAGTTGCTGTGGAAACGAGATTACGTTCTCTCAAAATGGCTCATGCTGAATATTCAATATTTATATGATGTTTTTGGTATTACAATTACACCAAGAAGGCCAAAAGGGACCTCTAGGCCATCTTCTCTGGGCATTAAATTTCTCTTAATGTGCCCTGTGTCCAGCCATTATCTTGTTTTTGTCTAAACTCTGGCTTCCAGAAGGACATCCTGTCTTGATCTGAACATAAAAAGAAAAGTTACAAGTTCCTCTGTTAAACGTGTGTCTAATATCTCATCTGAATATGTGTCTGGCTTCAGTGTCTGGCTTCTGTTTCCGACTTTAAAAGGGCATAATAAGAACCAATGGCCAGTGGTTGTGTCTTTCTTTCTCCCCTGGATTAAATATCTTCTAGCACCCGCAAAAGCTTCCTATTTTCCATAGTCAACTTCTCAGACTTAGCTCTCTTAAGCTACACTAGCTTGTTCTGTAATATCTCATGGTGTGGAATTATTTACCTTTTAAGTCATCTTATTTGGGTTTTATGTGGAGATTAAGAAGTAAATGTTTTGCCATATCAGGTTTAGCGTGTGCAGACTGAGATGGATCTTGCTGCGTGGGGCCCTGTTCCACTGTAGAAGAGAGCTTACTGATTACACGATGATACAGTAAGAAATGTTGACTTCAGGCTTCTGGCCTTTCCAGATCCATATAATCAAACTAATCACTCTTCTGCCTTTTAGAGGCTAATCTCCGGAGGCTTGAGGGCCGTCAAAATAGTTGTCACTTTGCTTGCAAGATGGCAAGAGCCAGCAAGAGAGCATACTTCCTCCAAGGAGCAGTAATGGAGATATTCCCTGGGAAAGGCTCAAGGTGCTCCCACCTGTCCATCCTTTTTCCAGCTCACCGCCCAATATCCTGCTCAGGCTCGTGGCATTCCCATTTCACCCACTGCTTCCTTTTGAAATGCTAAACCTGTGGGACAGCATTTAAGCTCAGGGATTTAAGGCTAAAAATACAGTTGTCCAAAGCAACTAGGTTTGTGCAAAGTGTGACTGGAATCCCTCTAAAAGACTCTGCCCTGGGTTTTGTCTCTGTCTGCCCTTGCAGTTTTAGAAGCTCAGCATTATAGTGCTTATTCTTAGATTTAAGTATCTTAAATCCAATGTGTGTGTACTGCTAGATCATGTAGTCATGTTAAATAGCTTGCAAATCCAAGAATTTCAATGTTTTAAATGACTGCAGAGTTAGAGACTTTCTTTAACAAAGAAAAAGATTTATAAAATGTTTCAATTTTTTTTTTTTTTTTAAGCTTGTCAATATGACAAGAATGTGAAGAGAAGATTATATAGGGACGGGCCCCCAATTCTTTTTTTAATTACTCTCCAATTTAAAAATGCTTTCTCCATAGATTTCTCATTATTGTTTTCAATTCTGTAGAATTTAATACCAAACTCTTTTTTCTTCATGAAATCATAGAGTCCAAACTGGACTGGACTGCAGCCAACAAAGCTTTAGCTGTAGTATCAGGTCTTCCCTTGATGCTTTATGTGATTTACAAGCCTCAGAATCTAATCATGCATTCTGACTGAACTGCAATTACCTAAATTAATCAGAACAACCAATATAAGAAACGGGAAAAAGGAAAAAAAGAAAGGGGGAGGAGGGAAGGAAATTATCATGTTAGCACAGAGAAACTATTCTGGAAATTGTATTTGCAAACTTAATTCCTTCTCTTCAATGGCAACTCCAGACGACATTTAAGAAAGTTCTACATGATGTACAGTGTCTATCCTCAACGCTGCTTTCCAGTATAAGAAAAAAAAAAATTAAAAAAATATTAAAATCACCAAGGAGATGCTTTGGACAGCTCATATTCCCAAGCACGGGACAGTGCTTGTCTGTTTTGCACCAGGAAAGCTGAAGCTGAATTTCCATTGGAGTTTACTCAGACTGTTGCCATGTGATTACAAAAATGAACCATTTTCACTGACTTGGGTGAAAAGGGCAAATAAAAACGTAAGTATAACCAGCATCTTGTTCATATTTACTTTCATGTAGTAAATGTTTCATTTACTTTCATGTATACATGCAGGGTGTGTGTTGGTGTTTTTTTTTTTTTTTTTTTTTAAGATGAATCCAGTGACTACAAGGGCTACAAGAATATTAGCGTGCTAACTAATCAAGATTATTTTGAGTTCCTAATATTTAGCTATGCATGAGACAACTATACTGGGAATTTGAAGAATCAGGTATTTTAAAGGCAATTAGATCTTAAGCATCAGAAACTAAGAACCTTAAATCTATACATGTTTTATGATATTGTGAAAAGCTGTTGTCCTAAAGAGGTAATCATAACCACATACTCTCTCGAGGTTGCACTGACATTTGCTGCCTAACTGAAAAAGTTAAAAGCTGTAACTATACATCATGTAATGAACACCACTGATGGATCTCAGGGGGGGAATTTGAATTCCTCTGAGATCCATCCAATTCCAGTTGGATGCAATTATCATTATTATCATTAGTTTATGTTCATGTGTCTTCTCAGGCAGGGATCTTGAAGCAGTCTAGCTTGAAATTTTAATACCAAGGCAATCCAGTTGTGAACTAACTTGGGAAAGGAGCATTAGCTTCCTGACCAATGGACTTTGCTTTCCCACTATCCAAAATTATTGAAAACAAAGCTTGCAAAGAAAAGAAGTACATAATATAAAATAGGGGACTTTGTACCACTGTTGCAGTAAATCAAATCGTGTTTACATCATCAGACTTAGCTACTCTCTGTCAAGTTTTCCCTCAGCTTAAAGTGCTGTTCAAATAAAGCAGGCCTTCGTTTTAATGGATGCTACTGACAATCTTAATAAATGCTTCTTTCTTCATTTAAAAAGTCATTTGCTTCTTCCAGACTCTTAGTCTGCCAAATGGACTCCTTTTTTTTTTTTTTTTTTTTTTTTTTTTTGTGCATTGCAAGCATAAAAATCCCTAAACCCTTAATTTTATGATAGCTCTGTTAATTATGTGCAGACTTAGGAATACTGCATAATTTAAGGCTTCATAAAGTGTTTGCTATATACATAATATGGAGATATATATATATCATAGCAAGTAGCTATATAAGTAGATATGTACCAGTATATATAATACACTCACATATAAATAACTCTTCTTTATCTGTAACCGACATGTCAAAAACTACCACTTCTGGGGTCTTAAATTTTACTTCATTCATAGCTGTACTCTATTGTATTTTGAACTCTGGAATCAGAATATATTTCCTTCTTCCACTTGCAGTGTTATGGGGACATCCTCCACTCAGAGTCACCTCACCTCATAAATATAATTGCTCTTAACCAAGACCATGGGGCTAGTCTGGACAATCTGTACAAAGAATATTTCTCTTGCAGTTTTCCTGCAATATGAAGTACTTAAGCGGGAAATCCAGAAAGGAAATGATTTTTCCTAACTCTTTCAAGCAAAGAATAATTAAAATACTGTTTTATTATTATTAATTTTAATCCTATTGTATGGAAATAGAGGCAAGATCTCATGAAAGATTATCAACCAAAAATCTGAAGGAAAAGAAATACTCTCTAAGTTGTTCTTTGCTGCTTGTCATATTAAATAATTGTAAGATTTATAATGTTTCGTTACCCCTTGAGCTAGGCATACATGAGAAAAATAAGCAGTTCTATGACATAATTTGGGGGTTATCAACAAATGCCTTTGCCAGCCCCTGTAGTCCTGCCAGGTAAGACTTGGTTGTTATCACTTTATTGCTCACATGCTAAAAACGAATGAAAAGGAATCTTCTCACTCCCAGAGAGAGGAATTTCCATCACAACGCCAATATCCCAATGCTACGCTTCATCTGGCAGCCAGCTCTTAGCAAAGCCCTCCAGGGACATCAATGGGAGCCGTGGGGAAAGTTGATGTGAAAGACTTCAGATTCGGTGACGTCGCTGTGAGGCTGTTTATCACAATTATTAGCCTCAAAATCCTGTGTGACAGCAATGCTGTCCCCGTTCCAAACTGGCAATAATTATATGACTGCATGGGTGAGGAGGGGAGATGGATAATTTAGAATATCATTTGTAATGCCAGTTCTCTTTTATTTATATGTCAAGTAGGGGCTCTGAAGAGCTCTATGAACATGGTGAGCTATTGCTTATGCCCTTTATTTCTTTTGATACAAGTGTTGTGCAAGATGGTCTGGAAAGGATAGTGATCTATGAGAAAACTATTCATGCTGGAAGAAATTTTTGAAATAAGATATGTGAATAAGTGAATGTCCTGTTGGTAAAACTCCACGGGAAGCTGAAGTTACTGAATCCTTGGGCATGGAGGAGGATACTCTCAGACATATTTAGGAACAAACTCTTTGTTTTTAAATTGTTTTGCTTCTGGATAAAGGGAGTAGGAGAGGAGACCTGTGCAGGAATAGGTCTAATAAGGTTCCATTTTGTACAATGATAAGAAGATGCAACAAGACTAATGCAACAAGACTTGGGTTTTCTTTCTTGATGACTTCTTTTCTCCATAACCAAACCCTGGACAGAACTTGAATATAGCTTATTTGCATTTTAAAGTAGTTATGTCCAATTCAGACTTAAGCTGTTAGGATTAAGCCAAAGCGAATCCTTTTCTGAAAGGAACAAATCCAAATTTATGTGACAGATGCACCTTTGGGGGCACTTGAAGTCCGGAGCCAGCCTGGAGGAGGGAGGAATGTCCTTGTTAAGTTGCAAGAGTCCATCAAGGAAATAAAAAACTTTGAAAAATTCTTCTTCTATCTCCCTTTTAAGGAACAGGTAAAAGGAATTACCTTGTGACCTAGAGAATAAATTGGTACAACCAATTAATGATTGGTTCCTGATACAAGGGAAAATACAATAAAATACTAGAGTTGGTCTGGTGTTTATTAGAAAAAAAAAATCTTCCAAAAATGCAGATTTTTCTTAGCATTTGGAGAAATCAAGAGAGATTTCATATATCCATATATTATTTTGCATAACAATTTATCTCCTTAAATTATGACAAAAAGCTTTCTTTTTACATTCACACGCTCCTTTTACCGTGGGCCTACTCAACTAGTTGAATCCACATCCAATCATTTCTGCTACAGTTGATTTGCTTTCTGCATATGTCTTTCACTGAGGTACTCCTTAATGAAGCTTTGGACTGAGCTCCGCATGTAGTAAAAAGCCCAATTCCTTTCTGACACCCACTCAATTACTCATCAGTGGTGGTGCTGAATCGAGGTGACATCTGTCCATGACCAAATGGTCTCTGTGCAGCCAGGAAGGTGACGTACTGTGCCCTGGGACTTGATGGCTGAGCTTAACGGGCAACAGCTGATGTCCTCCAAACTTCAAACAAACAAACAAAAAAACACAAAAAAACAAATAAAGTGGGGTGGGGGAATCCCTCCTCACTCCCAGCCTGACTTCCTAGCAAGAAGAGAACTGAGCGAGGAAAACAACCTTCTGCCTCTTAAAGAGGCATGTAAAACTGCTTTATCTGGAGACTGCAGGGTGGCTGCTGGCGACGTTTAAACAGGATTGTTTCGCAGTGGGTGCGATGCGCTGAGAGCAGAGCTGTGATTTCCTCCTCATCTCGCCAGCCCCAGGTTTTCCTCCTGCCATCCTCGTTGCTGTTGTTCAGTTTCTTCGTATCTGCCCACTTATTTATCGCAGACTTAAATGGCATCTCTAGCCATTGAGATCAAACCCCATTATTACTCCTGAATTCAATTGTCGGGTTTATATTTCAGTGCTGATTTATGATCTTTGCTTGTCTTGCTGCCTGAGTGACCCAAGTGTTTCGGTTTGTAATGCCCTTCTTGTAAAGAAATTATGCCTGAATTTCTCGCAGGTTACTTCTATAGCTGCACTCCATGCCCTGATAATTCTCAGTCATTCACCGTTTCACATAGCTTAAAGGCAAGCTGTGATACAGAGTTTGGATTGTAATGTCCAGATTTGCTCAGCGCAGTTAAACCAGCAAGAGTGGGGGGGGAAAAAAAAAAAAAAAAGACTGAAGGTCTCTTATGCTATTAAATGAATTTCTGCTGTGTGATACTAGTCTGAAACCTACATAATTTCAGAAAATTGCTTGGGAATTTGATGTCCCAATTAAAACTAGGAGGGGAAAAATAAGGGAGTTCAAACACTACAGACCTTAACCTTGTGGATGTATTTTCTAAGTCTGCATCTGGTTTGGGGATACTAAATGAATTAAGAAAGAGTAAGAAAGACCAACTCTGGCCCAGATGAAGGAGAGGTATATTAAGAAAAAGATCTTGAAAAGGTTAATCTTGGTCTTAGGTTACTCCATCAGTAGCCCAAATAGTTTTTAATGTCATTAATAATCCCAATAAATTCATGTAAAATAATATTAGGGTCTTCCTTAGGAGAATTCAGAATTAAGAGTGACTGCTCAAACACTAGGATGTGTTGACGAAAGAAGGAAAATAAAATCCATTGCTGCAGAAAACAAGACAGTGGAATTCCTGTGTAATGAGCCTGGTATTCATAGCGTTCTCTCGCTCTTCTACATAGAGCTGCATAAGGATCTTCCTCCTAGGCCTGTTTCTGCAACAGTATCGCAGACTTGCTGCAACATCAGCCTTAAAGCAAAACACAGCGCTGCGCGGCTGCGACAACGAGGAAGCCGACGGGGAGGCGACGAGGAGCGGAGCGCAGGCAGCGTGTGCTCCAGCGCCGGGCTCCTCTCCCCCGAGCCCGGCTTGGCACCGTGATGCCAGTATCGCGAGGAGACTGGCACGAAGGGCAGTGCTTGTGCTCTGCTCTCGATCGTGACAAAACAGCAGGAATTGCAATATGTCTCATCTCTGTCAGAGCTCAGAATAGCTTTATTCCAGCAAAACTAAAGCTGGCATTTGTTTTGAAATCGTTATGTGTCGTTTAGAGGCTTTTCTGGTGTTAGGGGCACGAAAGCTGATGCAGATGGGGCTGAAGGGTCTAATGCTTGTCCCCTGTGCCTCAGCACAGGGAAGGGAATGGAAAAAGGGAGATCTCTTTATTGAAAATTCTTGGGCAAACAGAGGGCTACAGGTTTAGCAGAGGGATCCTTTCTAAAGAGAAAATAAAAAAAAATCACATGAAATATATTTTACAGGAAGGCTTTTGAGGCCCAGATGGCCCTCCAAATTGCCAAGAAAGCAAGATATGCAGGCTCTTATGTCGTGTCTCTGGGGTTTGGAAAGTATCTGTGTACCTGGCTGAAATACAGCTGAAAATGCTAGAGCAGCACTAAGCGTGTGCCCATCAGGCCACTGCCCGAGCAAAGGAGCACTGGGGGACGAGGGCAGTGCTGCATGGTTGCGTGGCCAGCACCAGCTCTCGGGATGGGGATGCCCTGCACACCCACCTGGTCTCCAGATTAGCTCCTGCACTTCTGCAGCCTCAGCTTCCTTTCTCCTAGAGGTCCATACAGGTTGGAAACCCAGCCCTATGTGTACGGAGTTTCCAGTAGCTCTTGGCAAGCAGAACAGGGCTTTGAGGACACCATTGTGCTTTGCTTCATCAAAGAACTGGATCTATACACCGTGAACCGTGCACCCATTTCTCCTTTCACTGTGGCCATACTAATTAGGAGCATCCTTTGGGTGAGGTTTATGAGCCTTTCATGTGCAACTCCTGGATTGTTTTCAGCGCTGCCTTTCCTTTTTTTTTTCTTTTTTTTTTTTTTAAGTTATTTTTCCCCACTTCAGTTAAGCCCGTTCTGAGCTATTTTTTCTCCTCCTGTACAAGGTTCCCTTCATGCCTTTCAGAGTTTCAGATCTGTGGTGCCTTTCTAAATTCGTCTTTTTTCACCTCTGTCTGTGCATCTGGTCTGCAGCTTTCAATGCACTTAATCCCTGCATCCTCTCCTTCAGTGGCATCACTGGGTGTCAGCCACTCTCTTTAGCCAACTAATTGCTGTTTGTCAAAGAACAGCTATTAAAATGCACAGTCCCTGTGAGGGAATAGCTGCAATGATCTGAGATAACTGCTCCCTATCCTCTTTTTTTCTGCTGCCCCATGAACATAGAGTTACTGCTCCACGATTAAGCTGCAGAAGACAGTGGGATTATTCCTGACGTGGCTTAATGCAGAGCCACCTGCACTAGCTTCTTGTCTACCACTTATATCTGAATACCGTATATGTTTGCAGACTGACATCCTCTCTTATCACCTCTTCTCAAGTATGTTTATTTTCCTAAATGCTTTCTAAGCCTTTCTAAAAGCCATAGGTCAAACCAGCTTCACCTTTTTTCTTTTCTTTTTTTTTTTTCTTTTTTTCTTCCTCTGGAGTGGATGAGGTTGATCTCTTCTTTCTTCGGCGAGTTGCCTGTTGTAGTGGTAACCTCCAGGTTAATAAAGACATAAGCACCCGGACGTGATGTTCTGTGGCTGGATGAGAAAGAGTGTTGCCCATTATTTCTAGTTGGGAGGTTATGTACACACAGGCTTTTCACAGATAAGCACTTTTCCTAATAAGTTTTGGTACAGACAATAATGTTTGAATTGCACACAGAAAGTCCATAAATAACCAAAACCAACAGCACTAGCAGGAGATGGACAGGTTACATTAAGGATGGAGTGTGCTTTTTTAAGGTAAAAAATCCCTGCATCAAATCAACATAAAATTTGAGAATTTAGTCTGAAAAAAAAGTGTACAGAAATGCATCACAGTCCTAAAGTTATGATATTTGTGGTTTCTTCATCAAAAGTGCTTCTTTTTAATATAAAAAGTGGATTTTATCCCCTCTAATATAAAAAGAGGATTGTGCTTTCCCATTAAATTCTTCTTTTCCTCAACCTGCCTTCCACAAGGTCAATTATTTATAACTTGAGTAACAACAAATATCCCAATTCATATCCCAGTTTTGATCCTCAGCATCATCTTCATTATTTCTGTGGTTTTATGTAGGCATAACTGACTTGAACTTAGGAAGTAATTCCAGTGGTGAAGAATACAAGAAGGAGCAAAACCAACTTCTCTTTGTAATCTACCTTTTTTTTTTTTTTTTTCCTCAGTTTCAAGAGAAATAAAAAGATAGGAGAAGATTTTTTATCACTTTATGCTGTAGCCCAGGCCTAAGAAACCAGTGTCACAGATTGCCTGGTTTGTGAGAGGGCCACATTGCCCTGGTGTGAGAGCACACTTTATATTAAATCTGGCAGAGATCAGTTGACCCTTGAGTAAATATTTAGCTCCCAGATCCCAGAAAAAGTGACACTTTTTTTTGTAAAGGTATTACAGGGCTATAAGGACAAGGACCATGCTGGCCAGGAGGATTAACCTGATCCTCTGAAAGCGAAACCTGTGAGAAGCCACTTTTGACCCATTTTGTCTGCTACCAAGACAGTCTGCTAATCCAAACAGGATGTAGTGCCCCTTCTTGATTTTCAGTCCTTCACTGTGTGCCATATGAGTAAGAAAGGAATAATTCTGCACTTTGCACCCTGGACCCAGAGCTTGTTTGGCTCTGCTAGCTCCTGAGGAGAACGTAGGTCTCTCCCTCCATCTTCCAGGCTGAAAGATTTCTGGGAGTTGACTTCTCTGGGAGTTTTCCATTCTTTTGTGTTGAAGACAGAGGAGTTATCTCACTCTTTGCTTACTGTTTTTCTTCCCTGTTCCTCCCTTGACAATTCCTGGACTTCAGAGGAGAGTTGTCCAAACCCGTTTGCCGGTCAGGATTGCTAAGGTAGTCTTCAAGAGCTTCATGTACTGTCTTTGCCTCGTCATTCCTGCCCTCCTTCCCTGCCATGGCTTCCTTTCTCCCTACTTCTTTTCCTTTCTGAGATCCAGTAGTTCTCACCAAGGTTTTAGCTGAGCAAGGGAAAGGGAAATAAGATCACATATCCTGAAGACTAGGCAATATGATGAATTTTGACGCCACTCTCCAGCAGCAAAGCATCTTGTGAGGGTTAGTGTTTCTAACAAGAATGGTTTCATTTGTTAAACCTCTGAAGCTTCATGGTCAAACACCCTGAGATCCTGCTGCCTTAGCTGCTGCATCGTTTTAGGACTTCAAACCTCAGAAACAAAGTACTAGGCAAATCTCTTTTAGACAATCTTAGGGTTTGTTTGCTGAACTAGATAGACCTGGGCTCCTTCCAACAGCAGGAATTATTGCACTTGCTCATTAATACCACCAAATATCCTGATTGTAATCAACTTTGTTTCTAGATTGCAGAATACTGGGAACATGGTGCTAGCAAGTGTGCTCTGAGGACTAAAGAGGTAGAAAAGAGAACGGTACGAGAGGGGGAAAGCAACCTGGTTTTGATATTATTGTGTGAACTTTAGAAATCTGTAGTATTAAGGAACCTGACGCAGTTTTAAGCACCTTTAACTTGAGTGCTCAACATGAGTAATAAAAGGATCAGAAAAAAATGGCTAATCAATAATGCTGCCATAGTTCTTTCCTCCTACTACAGTGTTTCCACATTTATTCTCTGTATTTCTCTGCTCAACAATACTTCAATAAACTACTGAAATGGCCAGTCTTAAAGCAGAGCTATATGATTTACTGTTCATGCATTACTAACTCCTGCTTCAAAGATTTAGTATGTGTCTAGACAGGGATCCATTTTAAAATAAAAATCACAATACTATGTTAAGAGAGTTTTTACTATGTATACTAGTATTCATAAGGACTAGCACCCCTCTATTCTCTGAAATTAACATTAATGCAGTTTCAGGGAATTTACACATTTTGCTTTAAAAAGTTGGAATTAAAAAATGCAGTTCATTACTGTGTATAAATAGCATCCTCGAGGTTTCTATGTCATTATCTAGGCAAATTAAGAAAAGAAGTCAGCTAAACCTAGGAATAGCCTTTTAAAATGCTTAAAGGTTTAATTTGAAAGTTACTCTGTGTGAGCTCTCCAATTTTCAAGATGGTTTTTGTCAAGGACAATTTTTATAACAAGACAAATTATTAGATAGAATTGCTTAATATCTTTTGGTATGCATCTAAGTAAAAACAGAGAGGAAAATTGAGCTAAGAAGTCCCTAATTCAAATGAGTGTTAGCAGGATGTCCCTGTGGATATTTTAGAGGCTGTGACAGCAGGTGCTGAGCTGCCACCATGCCCTCAGCTGTTTACTTCTTTATCTCTTCAGCTTCCTATTCAAGAAAAGCAGTCTCACGCTTTTAAAACTGTACCAGGAATCCTAGATCACACTTGCAAGATACCTCATGTGTAAAAGTAGACAAACTTCACAAGAACTGCTTCATTTTGGTGGGGGGGAAAAAAAAAAGATTTGACTATTCTACAGGTGTTGCCAAAACAAGCGCTTCGGGTCTGAGGTTGTCCCGAGCCCCAAACACATGCCTGGCTCTCTGACCTGTCTCTGCCTTTGCTCACATCAAATACCAGCCTTCTTTCCTGCCCTTTATTCTGCAGAGGAAACGGACTCCTTTGCTTTGGAATAAGTATTCTCTTCTGAATTTTCGAGGTGCTGTCAGCTTTCTAGTCTGTCTTTCATGGAAGGACATCGAATAAGTGATTTTCCAAGTAATATTGTGAGTCCTTTGCTGCTAGGTGAAGCAGGAATTCTTCTTGGAAAGTAAGTATGGGGAAAGATTTCCCATTTGCTTTACAGGATCTTCACAGTTGTGTTTGTAATAGACAGATTATTTGGGATTTCTCTCCAATGAGGTGTAGCTCTTAAGGTAGTGAAGGTTCTTGGAATTTCTGAATTGCTGCAGAGGTGAAGCTGAAAGGGAAGTGTCTTTTCTCTCCTGCCTTTCATAGACATGAAAATTTTTGTTTCATGCTCTCTACCAGAATATTCATACTTTATAGATTGAAGAGAGATCCCTTATTTGACAAATACTCCCAGTAGGAAAGTTTTCAGAGAACTAGCAAACAATCCTGTAAGTGATGATGGGATGGGAAGTTAAGTGATTTTAAGCTGGTTAGAAAGAGTTAACACAGGGGCTAGGAGAAGAGGCAAAAGCGAGAGTTGTGCACAGACCTGATTATATCACTGATCTAGGGCTTGGAACAGAGCATTTCTATAACATTTATGAACTGACTACAGATCACTGCTATGTGTGTTTAACAAAACTGCTGAACAGATTATTACTTACACAGCTAAACCAAGCAGAGATTTGTCTTACATAAACTATTTTTCTCCTGAATCATGTATGACCTTATTTAAAATATAGAGTTTTATAGCTCAAAACAAGGCACCTGGCTGTTACCCAGAGCAAGTGTGCAGACGATACCATACTGGATGGAGCAGTCCAGAGGGCTGTGCTGCCATTCAGAGGGACCTAGACAGGTTGGAGAGTTGGGAAGAGAGGAACCTCATGAGGTTCAACAAGCTCAAGTGCAGAGTCCTGCACCTGGGGAGGAATAACCCCAG
>VZSV01000009.1:2976337-3042076 GCA_013398735.1 Nothocercus julius
CTGAGGGGTGAATGTAGGGAGAATGGGGCCAAACTCTTCTCGGTGGTGGCCAGTGACAGGACAAGGTGTAAGGGGTACAAATTAAAACACAGGAATTTCCATGTCCATGTGAGGAAGAACTTCTTTCCTGTGAGGGTGCCAGAGCCCTGGCACAGGCTGCCCAGAGAGGCTGTGCAGGCTCCTTCTCTGGGGATCTTCAAACCCGCCTGGCTGCCACCCTGTGCCCCGTGCTCTGGGTGTCCCTGCTGGAGCAGGGGGATTGGACTGGATGATCTCTAGAGGTCCCTTCCGACCTCAACCATTCTGTGATTCTGTGAAATCTTGCAGCACCCTGATGAATGGCTGTTATTCCAGACCAAAGGTTACCAACCTGCACAAGCCTGACTCTCACAGCAGCACGTAAACAAGAGGTGCCACAAGTTTTTAATGGACCATGAAGCAGAGCGCATTCTGCATTAAGCAGCTGTGCACTACTTCAGTACTATTTTCTACTCATTTCTTATCCCTGTCCTAACTGGAAGAAAAAAATACAAGAATGCTAGAGGAAAAGGAATAAAACTAGAAGGGCATGCTCCAAAGCCATTAAAGGGGGTATATTTCTATTAATGAATTTACAGAAATAATTAAAAAATGTTTTTTTTTTTCTTTTTTTTTTTGGATTCATCCTTGTTAAATAATTGATTTTTAATACCCATGAGTTGTATCTACGATTGTGTAATAAAAGAAAGAACATTCTCATTTTCTTTTATATATTTCCTGTTCAGGAAAGTCAGTAGTGTAGGGTACCAGGTGAAGATGCCCTCAGCAGTAAATTAGTTGTATCTTCTATACGAATGTTTATTTTAGTTTTGAATACAATATATGGATTGAAACTTTTTTTTTTTTTAATAGATGAGGTTATGAGGAGACTTTCCAAAAGAAAAAGCAAAATATATGAATTAAAAAGATGAAAACAAGAAGAAATTAGTTGTGTTATTCTTTTTATGTTATTTCTTTTAAGCAGCATAATTGGCAATGATACTCTGGAAAATCTCTACTGTCAGATTTCTCCTTACAAACATAGATAGTGAAAACTGGTCTTCTTTACAAATAACTCTATCAAAAATAGGTTAGGGAAGAATTGCTCAGAAATGAATGCAGTGAGATGTTATTTTCAGTGACTAGTCCTCAGATTTATACAGTTCACCTATAAACTCACACTGGAGCCAAAGATTTGCTCTAAGTAAAGTTATTTTTAAAAGCATAAAAATTAACCATAAAGTGTTTTTTCTAAATAAAAATGGTGTGTCATCAGTTGAAAGTTCCTGTGGTATGAGTGTACTTTTCAGTAAAATGTGAGGATTTCTTGAGTTATGAAATTTCTGTAAATGCTTTAGCTTTACACGATCCAGTATCGTCTGAGTTTCTAATGGACTTTTATGGATTAAATTAGTGATTTTATTGAGATTAGCTGGCCTGACTAGTGAAAGGTGAAATGTTTCCAAAGGTGTGTATTGAGAACAGGACAGTACTTGTCATTGCAAATATTACGCATTTTGCTGCAGAACAGCAAACAGCTGAATGTTATAGATTTTCTTTCTTTTGTACAACATACTGCATAACACTAAATTGCTGTTTTCTATTTACCTTATTTTTCACTTTGTTAGGAGCCTACAAAGGGTTGGTAGATGAGGTTGTCTGAATTCTACAGCACAACCAAGGACACAAGTAGGAGAAGTCACCATGGCTCATGAAATGCTCACAGATTGTGGTATTTAATACTACATAAATATTTATACGGAGAAAATGAAAAAATAATATGAAGTGTAGTTTTGGAGGGATAAGGAAAAAAAATGATGCTATCCAGTGCATACTGCTTCTTTGCTGAAGCATTAAAGCATTCTGTATTAACTGAAGCAGGTATCCTCAGAAGGAGGGGAAGAGGTTATCATTGCATAAATAAAGACTGCTTTTAAATTGTATGTGCAGAGGGAATTGAGTCCAGATTGCCATTTAAAGAGAAAGAGCAGAGAGAAACAGAAAGGATACTCCTTTACTTTCACAAGAATATTGCCACATGTGGAGCAATGTATTTGGAACTGGATAAAGAAGAGGAAGATAGTTTTCTAGACCATATTACAAACTTATGTTTCAAGATAGCTACTATTTACAAAGGGAGTCATTGAGCTCCCAGCCAGCATTGACTCAGATCACTAAACCCACTGCTGTCTGCAGCCTTTTTCATTGACTCTCTCCCCTCCTCTTTAAGCTCAGTTTTTGGCTGCAGTGGGGATGGCACTGTGGTGGCAGTGAGTCTCCTGCAAATAGATCTACTTTTTTTCTTATTGTTCTCAGTGTTATCAACAGGTTTGACTTTGGTAGGTGTACTTGGGATGTAGAGATGCAATGGGAGATGATAAATTGGGTATATTTGATTTCAAAGTAATCTCAGGTATAAACTCACATATAAGAACAGATCTGTTCTTTGAAATCTTCCTTTTCATTTAGTGTATTTTAGAAAAATTTAGGCAACTTCTTATAGATATTGATATAGTTGGAGAAAGTCTCAAAATTTAGGTTATTTAAATGATTTAGGCTATGATAAAAAATCACAAAGAATCTGGAAAAGTGATGAAGAGAGAAAAAAAGTATCTTCAAACAGTATGAAATTATTTTGGCTACTATACACAAGAGCGGCACGTGAGGAGTTCCAGGGGTATTTAATGATAGATATGTAATATACTGGGAAATTAAATTCAGTTTTGATTAATGCCAAATGATGAAAGGAAGGGGACAGAAAGGAGAGAATGAGCCCTAAATAAACTACAGGAAAATAGGCTGTAAATTAGCTATTATCATTCAGGAAAAATGTCTTGGTATTTTTGTGGATAGTTCAAATAAATGTCAATTCAATGTTTTGCAGCGGTCAAAAAGTCAGACAGTGTGTTAAGCAATTAAGAGGAAGGTTGCAGTGAACAAATGAGAAAATATCATTACGTCACTCTAAAATCTACTGTGCATTCCTGTTTTGAATACCATGTACCCTACTGTGGATATAGAATATGGAGCGGTTGTTGAAGGTGATCAAAAGCACAGTATGACTTTTAAATAAAGGGAGACTAAACAGAAGAAGCCATAGATTTCACTACTCATCATGTGAGACCTGTAGGGCAACATTTGAAGTGATCATGTCTCGGTTTTTAAAACATACAAGAAAAACAATTTTTGTCATGCAGAATACTTTTTCACTGCTACAGCATGATGTTGACCTTGAATGCTTAGAAAAGCTCAAGACATATTCATAGAATAAAAAAAAGTAATCACTTAAAAATATGGAGATAGCTACAAGGTCTGGTTTAGGAAATCTCTGAATTGTAGGAAAAGGTGGGAGTATTCAGTGGGTAAAATTTCACACTGCTATTTCCTGCTCATTTTTTGATCTAGGCATCTGTTGGTTTCTCTCAGAAGTAGGTAGCTGGTTGAGAGGGACTTGTTTGGCTGATTTTAGGATTTAAAAAGTGCTGAAAGAAAGTTATGGGCCAATTTCAGTTAATGATATTGAGTGATTCCTGCTCCCCTAGGAACCTGGAGGAGGTCTTGAAGAAGTCCTTGCGCTTGGTTCCCTGCTTGCTCAGGGACAGACAGGACACGGGCTCCAGTTTCCATGGGTAGGGGCTCAGGTAATTGACTACTCAATCAGGCACCCTCTTTAATTTCTGCTAAATAGCCTCTCTTCTGAGTGAAGGCTAAACAATGTGGTGCCTTCTATAACAGAAACAAGGAGTGTGTCACTGAGTCCAGATACCCCCTCCTCCAAATTAATCCTTCATGCGCCATGGTGATCAGGTCTGCTCCAGACCAGGTAATGAGTCAGAAGAGCATCACCAGAGGCAGCTTGACAGGGAAACTTAAAAGCTGCAGTGGCAGGGAAGAAGACTGGAAGCTAGCTGACTCAGATGGAACTAATCAGCTTCAGGATAGATAGGAATATTTCTCTGAGAATGTTGCAATTATTTTTCATACTTTGCTTTAGGAAATGTGAGGTTTCATCTAGGAATGTTTTCAGCTGCAGGAAAGCAATTAGGAATTGTATTTTCTGGTTAAGACAGAGAAGCTAATGGAGTGAGAGGAAACATAAGGACAGCTTGGACACAACAGCCTGCACTGCCCGGGGGATAGCAGAACTGGACCCTTGAAGGCCATTAGGAAAATGTCAAGACATGAAACAATTGAAGGAAGCATAAGGATTTCCTGAGTGACAGTGTAGAATCCTGGGGACATTATAAAAATAAGACCATGAAACCCATTTTGCCTCGGCCACAGAGTAGCCATATACAAATAATGGTATGGGTCAATACTAGTTATAGCTCCAGAGTTGACAAATGACATTAAAGTACAAAGAAAGCAATGGATCTGCATTTCAGTGGGAGCCATTTTCATAAAAGGCAAGTGACAGTGAAGATAAACTTGCCTAATTTTGATACTAAAAGCATAGTATCAAAAAAGGTAGACAGCCATCACAGTGATTTCTGAAAATAATCACCATTTAACTAATTAAATATTTTTAGTATCACAATGGACATCAGCTCTGCTGTTGGGAAAAAGTAACCATTTTCTTTCTGAAGTGTTGAATAATTATCACTAAAAGTAGAGGAGCAGCCTCTTTAATCCAAAACAGTATAACATTACAGCAGCATAATTGTATGGGGGTTCTTATGTATAAGGGAAAAGAATGACTAAGATGTGCTGTACAGAACAAAGGTAATTAAGAAAGCAGTCAGGCAGCAATGTACTGTACTATTTTAAATAAGGCTTAATACGTGGTTTACCATTTGTCTGATTTACGCTCACTTTGGAGAGCTGAGAGAATCCAATAATTTTCCTTTAGTTGCCAAGTATATAACTCATGCTGATATGTAAAGCATACTACTGTAATTGTCCTAAAGTATTTGAAAGTGAGCATTTATTCAATATATGCTCTCTAGGATTTATACTTTTCAAAGTTTCAGGGGATTGCTACCCCACCAGTGATTTCCTCACTGCAAGCAGGTAGGGCAGCAGGATCAGCTGCTATTGTGCGGTCACGGCTCCCCGCAGCTTCCTCACTGGTCTCTGCCAATTTGTTCCTGTGTGGCAGAAGCTTTATGTAGATTTTGGCTACTCTCTGGCTTTTCAGTAATGCCGTAGTGGTGTCACATAGTGTGGTGATGTTAAGGTCCAGAGACTAATGCTTCCATTACATTGCACATTTTCTATGAAAAATGCTCTCTTGTCCTTCAATTCTTCTCTTTTGGGTCTGTATGACTAGCGTGAAAATAACTTTAAGGTGACTGGCTTTGTACATAATTCATCAAAGCAACAAGACTTTTAGTAGTCATTTCGTATTTAACTTAGATGTACATTAGGTACATGATGCACATGGTAATACAAATACTGTACATGTTTATTTTTACATTCCAGAGGTATTTGCTTTTGGTCCCAGGCAGAATTAGAAAAACTTTCTGTAAGAGTAAAATTTTATGAAATTTTGATTTCTGTACATATGTACAGAGCATATGCTTTACTATGTCAGCATTTTACTATGTCTTGCTTCAGGAGCCACTTAATTAAGGTATTTTCTAATGTTTTTAACTGTTTGCATAAATCCACTTTGATCTCAACAATGCCTTTTCTGTGCTCTTTTCCAGAGGTCCTGCAGCTTCTCTTTTATTTTAGGTAACGTAGTTATTACAGCTTTGCCCTGGATTTTTCTGCACCTGCACTAGTTGAGTGTTAGTATCCAACTTCACGGTATTCAGCTTGTATATGCTGTGGGGGCTACTAGCAGTCATCGTTTGTCTTTCTTTTGGGTTATTGTCCCACAGTATGCATGGCATTGATTATTTTAATTTCATTTCATAATCTTCCATCTGCATTTCTAGCTTTTATATGTTCTCTTGAATTATCCAGCTTGTTCTTGCTGCAGTTTGCAGCATTGGTTTGCTTCTGAAGTGTGATTTTCTTTTTTTTTGCACATATTAAGCCAGTATAGAATTGATGAGATCCTGAAACAATCATGTTCTTACCTGTAAGTATTTTGAAAATACTCTGACAGAAGAGGTAAAAATGTTGTCACCTAGCAACTAATAGCATTTTTTCTTTATAGATGAATTTTTTCATCTGGAATTACCTAGATAATTTTTTCCCCTCAATTTTCACTTCCATTTCTTGTGTGATAATGAGAATGCATTCTTTAAAAGCTTTAAATAAATGCAAAAGTCATCTGGCTGTTAAATTAGAAGGCCAAGAAACATCACACAAGTTATTATTGTCTAGAAATCAGCATCTGTATTCTCCTCGTATCTTTAAAATTGATGACTGGAGAAAAAAGTCTTCAGTGTACCTGCATTTTCCTTGTACGGTATGTAGGGCTAGAGTGGAAACTGAGATGTCCTTCTTTTGTTAGGCACTGTGTGTCGGAATAGTTTTTCAAGGGCAGTGTATGGTCCAGGGGAGGATGAGGAAGCTTATTCTGGTTCTGGAAAAAATAATAGATAAAAGACAAGTTTGAAAGTTTGCTCATGATATTTAGTGATCATGGCACTGAGTGATCATACTTATCATTAAAAAAAAATCAATAAAAAAGAAAGTATGGTATCTTCATCATTAATGTCAGAGAGTTTTATGTAATTTCCTAATTATATAGCTTAGAAACACAGGAAAAAACAGCAAACCACTTCAGGAAAAGGCTGTCACTCTGCTCTAGTATTCTCTGAGCAACCAGATTATTCTCAGAGCAACCAGAGTCTTAGAAGAAAACATAAGAAAACCTGTTTGGGCAATTTTTAAATGTCAGCATTACAGAACGGATGAGGTTGGAAGGGACCTCTGGAGATCATCTAGTCCAATCCCCCTGCTCAAGCAGGGACACACAGAGCACATTGCACAGTATCACATCCAGGCGGGTTTTGAATATCTCCGAGGAAGGAGACTCCACAACCTCTCTGGGCAGCCTGTTCCAGTGCTCTGTCAGTTAGAAGGTTTTTCCTCATGTTCATCAGGAATTTTCTGTATTTCAGCTTGTATCTGTTGCCTCTTATCCTACCACTGGGTACCACTGAAAAGAGTCTGGGCCCATCCTCTTGAGACAATTCCTGCAGATACTTAGACACATTGATAAGTGTCAGCCTTTTCTTCTCCAGGCTTATGAGTCACAGCCTTCTTGGCCTTTACCTATACGAGAGATACTCTAGTCTCTCAGTCATCTTCATAGCCCTGCGCTGGACTCTCTCCAGCAGTTCCATGTTTCTCTTGTGCTGGGAAGCCCAGATTTGGAGACAGTTCTCCAGCTGCAGGACTGAGTAGAGGGGGAGGATCAACTCTCTTGCCCTGCTCGCACCACTCTTCCTAATGCACTCCAGGAGACCATTGCTCCTCCTGGGGGCTCAGTGGTACATTTCTGGCCCAGGGTTAATTTGTTTTCCTTCAGGATTCCAGATCCTTCTCCTCACAGCTGTTTCCCAGCCAGTCAACCTCCAGCCTGTATGGTGCTTGGGGTTATTCCTTCCCAGGTGCAGAACTTTTGCACTTGCCTTTGTTGAACTTCATGTGATTCCCCTCTGTCCATTTCTCCAGGCTGTCCAGGTCCCCCTGAATGGCAGCACAGGCCTCGTGCGTACCAGCCACTCATCCCAGTTTTGTATAGTCAGCAAACTCTCTGAGCGTGCACTCTGTCCCTATGTCCAGCTCACTGATTAATACGTTGAACAAGACTGGATCCAGTGCTGGCTGCTGGGGGGACACAGCTCTCTGCCGGCCTCCAACTAGGCTGCGCCACTGACCACAACCCTCTGAGCCGTCATTCAGTGAGTTCTCAGTCCACCTCACTGTCCGCTTACCCAACCCACACTTCATGAGCTGGGAAGCAGCGTTGAAGGCCTTGCTGAAGTCAATGTAGACAACAACCACTGCTATCCCCCCATCTACCCATCTAGCCATTCCACCACTGGAAGCTATCACATTGGCTAAGCATGATTTTCCTTTGGTAGGCCCACACTGACTACTCCTGGTCATCTTCTTATCCTTAATATTTAATGATTTAGTTATGTGCTTTGTCCTGCAAGATTGTAAGAGCAGATCACGCTTTCCATTATTTGCCCCTTTCTCTTGATCATTAACAATATTAAACACTATTAATTTACTTAATTTACTGTTAATTGAAATCCCTCTCAATACCCTTGTCCATACCATTTATTGATGCACACCACTATAAACTTCCTCCCAGGATGAGAATCGATCCCTTGTTCTTGTTGTTTTTTATATCTTCTAATTAGATTTTAATCTATGGTAGAAGATAAGATATTTAATCTTTTTGACATTTTGATATACCTAACAGCATCTATTTATGCAGAGCTTTATCTAATACCATTATTTCCTTTTCTAATGATTCTCTGTTCCAAACAAGTGCAACAAAACCCAGCACAGCAACAGGGACTGGGCAACTGTCTTTTCCTCCAGCGCATCCTGTCCCGGAGAAAGGGTTCATTTTTCCCTCATCTTTGGCACACACAAGACTTTTATAACATTTTAGCTCTAACCAGGCTTGGCTGTGACTGCCTGTATTACCTGGATAGTCAGATAATTCAGCATCCTTGCTGTAAATCATATGAATTACCCCTTCAACCACTGAGCTCTGCAGGAATTACAGAACAAGGCTGCAAAGTGCCCTGTTGAGCAGAACTACAAACATATTATCCCCTTGCATATAGAAGGCAGAGGACTGCAAAATTTGGTTACAGCCATCAGCATGGGCAATGGCAGAGGTGGCTTTTTTAGCCTCATCTGTAATCCATTATATTCTCCCTTCAGGTAGGAGGGATGTTTGCTGCTATGTTGCTTTCCTAACATAAAATTCAGAGCCTTTAACATGTCATAGTTTCAGGGCCAAAAAGCTGTGGACTTTATAAGAAATTCAGCATAAGAATAAATGGCAGGATAGGGCTCATTAGTAAAATGCATGCAAAGCCAAGTAACCCTTTAAACTGCTGTAGAGAAAGTATTGCAGAATACATGCAGTTAATAAATCAATGATACATCCCCTATATAATCCTTGACTAGAGTAATGCGTTAGGGCTGAACTCTTTTCCAGAGGCACTCAACTAAGCAGTTTAGGCTTCCCATTCTGCATTACTCTCCCTGACATGAGTCAAAGTTAGCTCAAAGTCAAAAACTTGCTGCTAGTTTGTTCTGTGTTTGTTTTAACCCCCCACATACTCTAGCACATGTACCTTCTTAATGCTGCTATTTTAGATTGATCTGCAGCTAGCACAGCTTGTCTCTATAGCTGAACAGATGTGCTTCAACAGGATGGCACTCTGCAGAATTGTCCTGAAATTCTGCATTTTATGTAGCTCTTCTTGTTGCTGGTTTTTCACTGTACCATCTGCATTGCTATCATGCAGAAGCAAAGTCAGTGGGGCATTATGGATTTGCTGATACTGCTGCTTCTTGTTGGAGCTGAAAAATCTGTTACTTTGTTCTACATTTTTCTGGTTTTGTTCCTCTTAATCTAACTTACAGTTACAGCTTTCTGGGACAGTTTATGAGGCCAGTGAATTCATGAGAACTGTGTGTTTGGACAGTGCTTCCAGGAAAAGGAACCTGCCCAAGATCATGAAATGGAGCAACGGCCTTGAGTGTAGTTCTTCTCCTTATGACCCTTATGCCTTTCCCCCTGCAAGGAGGGAGCAAGGAGCCCTTTAGTGAAATCCATCCTTTCTGTAAATCCACCTGCTCCTTAGAGCACGATTTTGCTTCTTGGTTTTTCTTAATCAAGGAATTTCCAAAACTTTAATAGCTAGCAAACAACTCTTCCCACATCTCATCCAACCAAGAAACAAAAATTCCAACACCATTCTTTTTTTTTTGGATACAGAAGAAGCAAGGATCATCTTTCCACAGTTACAGTAAGATTTGCGTGTTTGCTTGCCAGGCTCTACTCTGCTTGACTCCTTGCCTTTGTGGGTAGAGATGGAGGAGACCGTGGTCCTGCTGACTGGCACAAGTGCATCGGTCACACTGTGAAACACTGCTCTCGGTGATACTTTCTTTTTCTCCTTCTACCCTGTCTAAGTGAATTAGAAAGTATGATGCAGCTTTACTGTTCTCAGCTCGCTGTTTAAACACTGAGAGTAAACAGCCTGATAGAAAAGATATCCAGCCTGAGTCCCACAGCAGTGTCTGCCAGCCAGCCAAAGTCTAAGTCTCTCTTGGTTGCTCATGCTGAGATCATTTTGGACTTATATTTCAAAGCACATGAAAATGAACAGAGGACCAAATTCTGCTCCATTGTTTCAGATGCTCCAAGTCAATAGGGTTATGTGATTATAAACCATTGCAAAATTTAATTAAATGACTTGGGGACACTCACTGGAGCATTGTTGTCCTCTCTCTGTGTCCTGGTTTAGCTGTCCTTTGTTCCTCAAATGAGAATACTGCATTTATTTATTTTCAAGGCTGCCTGAGACTAACAAAAGAATATTTTTTTCCCCTGAAGATAATGAAACAGCACTTGGGAGTACAAAGAAAAAGAAAAACCATCCAGTACCACTTTTGAATGAAGTGAATTCCAGTGAGAGCTGCTGAGATGCACCTTTGCAAAGTGTGCTAGGTGGAATCATGTCCTGCTAACTCAGCAACAATAATGCCATGATGTGGATGCGACCAAGGCTTCATATGCCAGTTGCAACAACGTCAGCAGAGCAAAACCTCAACATGTTTCCCTTGAGAGAAAAACGGAAAATTCACAATGATGTCTTCTACTTGTGAGATCACTTATTGACCCTAATGTTTAAAAACTAGAATAGGGATATCTCAGTGAAGCTGAGGAACTTCTACCCTTTCTGTAGTTAAAGTGTAATGTTTATAATAGGATCTTGCAGTCTGACTTTCCTCCTGCTGTATTGTTTCCGTTTTGGCATCTTTACCCCCTGGAGAGACCTGCAAGCAAGGTCCTACTCAAACACCAAAGGACCACGTATCGTCTGATGCACACAGTAGGCTCTAGGACTTCCATACTACAAGCCTAAGCATTAACATGCTCACCCCTCCTGGTAGGGGACCCACACAGTCTGTGTTGGCTGCGGGGTGGCATTGGGTGGTCGTGGGGCAGTGTGCTCATCTATGACCTTGGTGAGCTACTGTTTTCTGAAAAGTCATCTCTTCTCAGGGTTTTATGTCATTTCATGGCATTATTTGTCTGTCAGTTAAGGCCCTATTATTGTCTCATAAAATGCCTCTTCTTTCTTTGTTTCTGCTCCTCTTTTCCTGCATGCCTTTGTTTATGTACTCTCTCACAGCCCAATGACAGTTTTGCAAGAAAGCTGAGCCAAGGTCACGCAGTTACACTTCTTGGCAGTGGGCCTGGGGGCTGAGCTGTATGTGACTTGATCTGGGCTGTGGGTTACAACATGCTTTTCCTGATTTCAGCATCACGTCCTTTTCTTTTCTCTGAGTTCAGGTATAATAACTTTGCTGATGCCTATTCAGATAGCTCCAGGAACCTGGTTATCCCAGTACATTTTTACATTTAAAAGCTCATCATGAGACGTACACAGTACGGAATAAGTATTTTGTTTGAAAACCAAACTTTCAAACAAAAGATCCACGTAATTTTCAATATGTTGATTGAATTATTTGCTTGAAACTTTATACATTTCGGCTGAAATATGTTGTATTCCTCTATGTCCATTTCAAAATACTGGGACACATATGATTTAAGATATGGTTTAACATATTGATATATTTCAGGATTTCTCCTGCAGGAGGAGGAAATCCTTAATGATCTGTAAACTGAGCTGAGTTCACAGAATCACAGAATGGTTGAGGTCAGAAGGGACCTCTAGAGAAAAGACCACCTAGTCCAAGCCCCTGCTCCAGCAGGGACACCCAGAGCACGGGGCACAGGGTGGCAGCCAGGCGGGTTTGAAGATCCCCAGAGAAGGAGCCTGCACAGCCTCTCTGGGCAGCCTGTGCCAGGGCTCTGTCACCCCCACAGCAAAGAAGTTCTTCCTCCCATGGACATGGAACTGCCTGTGTTTTAATTTGTACCCATTACCCCTTGTCCTGTCACTGGCCACCATGGAGTAGAGTTTGGCCCCATCTTCTCTACAGTCTCCCCTCAGGTATTTGTAGATGTTGATCAGATCTCCTCTCAGTCTTCTCTTCTCCAGGCTAAACAGGCCCAGCTCACTTTGCTTTTTTGCTCAGAAGCAGCTGCACAGAACAGTCTTGGCCTCTTGAGATCACTGAGTAGAGCAGGTTGGTCTTCTGCCATCATAACATAGACCGGAAACCCTTAACTTACTGTTATATATAACTTAATTTACTGTTAATGCATAAAATTGCTACAGAGCTTTACACAGCAGCTTCACTTCTGCTAAAGATGCTGTCATATATGATGCAACATATTTAAGTAGATGTTCAGGTGAGTCTTTTGGGTTTTATTTTGCTTCTTGGTAGAACATATTTGTTGCTTTCCCAGAAAAAAAAAAAAAAGAAAAAAAAAAGGTAAAACTACTTCAAGTTGAAATAATGAATTATTATGAAATGCCATTATTTTAGATTGCTCATAAGCCATTCATGTTGCTAACACTATATTTATGTTGCTGGGATAAATGGAATCCCATATATCTTGTGAATGGAGTGAGAGATATAAAGGGCTTAACATTTCACAATCCAAGTCCAAATTAAAAGTGTTAATTTATTTTTTTAAAAAATCATTTTATTAGTGCTGAAAAGCTCTGCAGAGTTGACAATGATATTTTAATGCATTTTGTGGACATCTAATGAGTACAGATCACGTCAGATTGGTCTAGCATGGAATTACCCTTAGCTAAAACAGAGATAATCTAGAAACAAGATTAAAGGACACAGTCCCATTTCACTGTCTGTGATTTATAGCTACCTCTGGTCATCTCAGTTTGAGAGGATTCTGCTTAGGTTGCTTACAAGGGAATAACAATGTGACCCATTCATGATATTATTTGCTACCCTGACTCTTACTCATGTAATCTAACATCCAATGTTTAGAAGCTTGGGGCTCTCAGTGTATATTCATTCCTGTAAAATATATGAAGAAATAAGTGCAAGTAAATATACATATATATTAAATTAACATGCACTTGTTGCTATGGTAACAAATTTCAGATCTTCTCTGTGGGAGTACTGCTCCACGTGTGATACTTAATTCACAAGCATTAAAGAAGCTGTTTTATGCAACCATTTAGTGACATGAACGATACTTGGGGTTGAGATGAGTGAGTGGTTTAGCAGGAAATTCACATTCAGCATGAAGACACTGAAGGCTCTGTGGCAGCTGGAATGGAGAGGGAAGCATATTCAAAAGTAATTGTAGTCATTGCTCTATACTGAGGAGGAAAAATGACTGCAAAATGACAACCTCCACTTTTTTGCTCAGCTCTTCTGTCCAGCTGGTCTGACCTTTGACTATATCTTTCAACCACTTGTCAGGGCTTTATTAGAAGAATAGAAAGTGTTTAGCACTGCTGAGTTTTAAGAATCAAACAGTGTACTTCATTAGATGTGATGTCTTGACCAAGGGAAAGGACTAAAGTGTTTTGATATCCTCATAGCAACTGTGAAGAGAAAAATGGCTGATATTTCAAGGTGTTGCTTTTTTTAAAAAAAGAATTTCAAAAGAATTCATATGTTACTTTTTGCATTTATCACTGTAATTCAATAGAATTTTACAAAGACTAAATTTCACAGCGTTTGGAAAAAACAAAGAAGAGAGAGGGAATTTAGAGAAGACCTCAATGATCCAAACCAAGATAAAAAGTACTTGGTTGCCTTTCATCAGTGGGCAAAGGTTTGTCTGGGATAGTTAGTGTTTTCTGGAAGTAGACAACCCTGACGTAGCTGTATAAGGCAGATTTATCTTTGCGTTCTTACTTGCTAGGCACAGATATTTAGTGCTTTTTCTTGAGCTCCAGGAAGAAATACTTTATCAGATTAGTGTGCAAAAGGGTTGGGGGGAGGAGACTCCAGGGTATCAATTTGATAATGCCTTGTCAAAACGTTAGCTACTATTTCCTCTTACTCATGTGACAGCTTAATGTAACCCCTAGGTTACATGCTTATTCTGTTCCCTCAGTGCTGAAAAATTCCAGGAGATTACAGCAGCCCAATAAAATATTTCTTTTACTCCATATATGGAAGACAAAACTTCCTGAAAAGTGGATGGTAAGAGCTGGGGAAGGCAAGTTTCCTGAACAGTCCCTCTGTTGATACCCGCTGAGTGATTAATGTTAGAAATACAATCTGTTCATTCACTGAACCTTGAATTATAATATATATTTCTGACTCACGATTAAACACTTCCCTGTGCCTTTTTAATTTACCTGATCCATTTTTTCCCACAGAATGATCTGGATATTATCAAGTAATGCCATTATTTTCATTATAATTTTCATGGCTGAATGTTATTTTATTTCCAAATATCCCTTAACTAACAAGCATGAAAATTACAAAACTTGACAGGCAGAAGGAGAGATTTTGGAGAACAGAACTTGTTAAGGAGCCCATTATAATAGCCTTCTTTTTGGTAGACTTGCACTCTTTTCTGTTATTACTAAGCAGACGTAACTGCTATATCACTGCTATAATTCACCTTGACATAATTCTGAAATTCATATTTTGTCTGCTTGTATTTATGAGCTTTTATTGAATGCCATTCTCCTATGCATAGTAGCTTTTGCTTCTTAGGTTGCAAAACTCCTTAACTAACATTGTGCAGAAATTTTGCTTTATGGTGCATCAAAAAGATAGCAGCACTAACTCTTCTTACTACTTTTTAATGTACAATCTTTAAATGAAAGGAGGTAGAGTTTGGTTTGGATGTAATGCAAATGTGAAGTATAAGTGGAGTATGGACAGAGGATAGAGCCTATTTTTATCAGAAAATCAGAAAATTGCAGATCAAGTACTCATGAAGATGAGCACTGGCAAAGTACTTAGACAATATGAGAATTTTAGATGATACAAGGCAGATTAATTGACAACAGTATCTGGAAGAATTGGAAGATTTGAAGGTTTCATTTCATACTGCTATCAATATCATGAGGATAGGCAGAGAACTTCAGAAGAAAGTAGTATTCTGGCTGTTGTGTAAAGCATAACTGAGCTGTCTGTGTTAAAAGCATAAATCCTAAATAATCTCTGAGTTCTCGGAATGTATAATCTTGTAAAGTGTCTTCATTGTACTGTAGTCTACCCAGATTAACTCCTTTAATATATACCTTTATATGGAAGAAACCTAGGTATCTATTGAGAGGAGGGAAGTTTTGAGAAGAATACCCATCCCATCTCAATTTCCTCTTTACAGCAGAAGAATTAATTGGAGCTCATCACATTCACATAAATCTCATCAGGCATTCACTGCTTGCCAGAACCAAGGGTATAAGGGTGATCCAGCCCAAGAAAGTTGATATAAGGTGTGAGACTGTCAGAGGTTCTCAGGAGTTAGCACTTAGGTTGAAAATATTGGCCAAATACTCTAACTCAGTATCTCTAATTACATCACTGGAGTTGTTAAGTAAGTATCTGGATAATTCCAGAAATACCATAGAAATTAGTAGAGAATTCTCTTCTGTACTAGAGAAATAAACCTATTAGGCCTCTAAAACCTGCCTGTCACTTAGTGTATATACATAAAATGTAAGGTTTGATTAAGAGAGCTTGAGAAGAAGATCTCCGCAGAAGTCTGAACACTGGTTTAGCTGGTGGGTTTCTTAGGTCTGGAATCCTTTCTGCAAAGATACCTTCATGACATTTAAGTTGCATGAGAAGTCCTCAGCTAGGGAGGTTGTGAGGACTCCGCTAGCTTATTAGCTGAACTACCCAAGATGATGAAGTCCTTTAAACATGATCTAAATCTTAAGTAGACAGCAACTTTTTTTTCCTTTAGATTATGCATACCTGTGTCTTTGTAATCCTTTGGCTATGTACTGTTTTATTCTGAATTTGGGAAATTGCTTTTGTAATAGCTGCTTTGAGTTAAAGATAAATCTAAGGTAGTTGTAGTTTGGCAAACCATAAAACCTTGAAGGCCAATACTAGCAAGAGTTCAGATCCCCAGATCATTGGATCGTATGTGCCTCTGTATAAATAGCAGGTCTCTGAGAAGTGTGATCACAGTCAGGGAACTCTGGTATGCAATAGAATAATGGAAGCTTGAGGACTTTGTGATATTGGAGCATGACCTTCTCACCTTCTTTGGAATTAGTGCATTGAAGAAAAGCTAGCTGAAGCAAGCACTGTCTACCCTTTCTGCAACAGCAGCTCCGGTTTTCTTCTGGTCTGTAGCCACTGCTATCAGGAACTATGGGGCTGCAACAGGAATTCGCACAGGCAATGGTGCCCATTGCAGGTGGCCCTTGTGGGTCTTCCCTACCCTCACCAATCATAAATGAATTGCCTTGCCAGGCCTGTGTTTGCAGGACAACTATTACCATCTAAGAGTGATTGTAGGCACAGAAGTACGAAAAGCTGAAACTGTCTTTCTGCTGTTGGGAGGAGAGAGGATTTTCCCAGAAAAAGGAGGGCTTGAGAAAATATCTGTAAAGTCTTTATGTAGATAATATTATCACATTTTTTCTGCTATTGTTTAATATGAAAAAGCAAATGGAGCAATGAAAATTGGGGTGAGAGAAAGAACTTAAAAAGAGCACCAAGAAGAAAAACATTTCTCTTTCTATTGCAAGCCTGTCTGTCTAACAAATCTCCTTTACAAACAACTCTTCAAGTGAGTGGCACGTGCTGGCAGTGGATTGGCAAGACACTTTTGCAGCTGGTGTATTTAGTATGCAGCTGCTTGATTTTGTATTTTCCAGCAGCCTGTTTTTCTCGGGATGGTCTCATACTACAGAAAGAGATATGGAATGCCATTAGCTGGCTTTTATTCTTTGGAGCAGAAAACAGAGGATGATGAATTGGCTGGGATTGTAATGGTGAATGTTTATATATAATGTTAAAGTCCTGGTAGGGAACAAATTCTAATAGACATTATATACTTAATCTCTCTCTCTTTTTTTTTTTTTTTAAAAAAAAAAAACAAATGTAAAGCATTTTTTTCTTCTATGCTTTCATTTTAAAGCTATAGTAATACCTGTCACTTCACAGAAGATTGGGTCAATCATCAGAAGCTGGAGTTTTAGGTTGTTTTGCTGTTCATCAGAAGCTGGAGTTTTAGGTTGTTTTGCTCTTCACTTGTGTATTCACATCCCAAATGTGTATACACTTAGACTCTCAAGTGTAGAGACGTACTTGCTTTTGTGATACCCATAGGCACACTTCCACCTTGTCTCTCTTATGGTTTTCACAGGCGTCATATCCAGGCAAATCAGGTTTCCTTCTGCTGCAGGTCTCCCTTAACATGCAGTGGGAATGAAGAATAAAGAAGATTAGTGAACAGAAAACACTTAGGAAGACCTGCCTTTCCTGCTAAGCGGATGACAAATTTAGGACTGTATTACTAAAGGTATCATGACATCTACCTATTTTTGTGGTACAGCTGTGACTAAACGACCAAACCATAAATTTAGGCATCCTGTCGGAGAGCATTCCTCAGCCTGCATGATGTGTCACTGGGGTGGTAACCTTCATGCAGTCGTAGCATATATTAACACAAGCAGTTACCCAAGTAGTTGGTATACAGATATTGCTGTGCCTTGGGTTGCTTTGTTTTTCAATAGAAACAATCTCTCAGAACATTTAAATAGCGTTGTGATGTCTGACTAAAAAAGACAGGATCTATCTGATGTCCAGTGTGCGCAGTGACTTGAGGCACTGGGCCTGTCATGTAGCTCAGATGAAGGTCAGCTATAAGGTAGGAGGGGAGTTGAGGGGACTTAAGATATATTTTGGATTGGTTGTCATTGCCTGTTCTCTACTCATTTTAAGGGCTTATACCTACCTAAAGAGTTGAAACTGTGGTAGTTGGCATCAAAGGCAGTGTCACCAGTGTAGACCATGGAGTGGGCTGGCTAAGGGCAAATTTGCAGAGCCAAAATGCGATACGTTAATTCCATCTTATTTCTTGAGTGGAGAATCCAGAGCCCTCTCTGGTGGAAAAGAGTAGTTAGCAAGTAATGATAGGCATTAGTCTCTGCAAGAGGTAAGGTGCAAATTTAAAAACTCTTGACCCTATATTTTCTTGCTGAAAGCAACTGTATCTTAAGAAGACCAGAAGTTGCCTACTTTGTCTACACCTTGAAATGTTGCTCAGTAAAATACTCAAATATTGTAACAGAACATAGGTAATGTCAAATATTTTTCAAAATGCCTAAATATGATAAAAGTGTTCTAAAATGGCTGGTTTTACAATTTGATTTGAACATACACAATTTCCTATAAAGTTTTTATATCATTTTATTCAACATTTTTTGTTAACAGTGAACTTTAATCTCAAAAAATTACTAGAGCTTAAATTGATATTAATTGTAATTTTGTGATTGTTATTTTTCTCTCAGAAGTGCTGTTTTCTCAAGCAGGAAATGTGGTTTATCAAAGTGTGTATGTTTCAGTGTAAGTGGGACACCATTGTAAAATTCACTGAGAGATCCAATCCTCTGATAATGTAGATGGAAAACATCCAGGCCTTACTTTTCCAGGCAGTCGAAGTCTGGACATCATCAAAAATATATATTGTGAAAAAAAACAGGTGATAAAGAAAGGCTACAGTCAGAAGTGCTCCCTATTTCTGTAGACTGTTTGAGAAAAGATTATAACTCCCATTCATAAGAGTTGAGGGCATGAGGCACTTAAATATGAATCTCCACAGACAAAAGAATGAAGACTGGATCTAGTAAAGAGGTCTGGCACTTAAATGATGTGCATTGCAGTAATTCCCTGTCCAGGGACCCAAGCAAGACATTATAGTGCACTGCAGGTGGTATCCAAATAAATAAGGGTTTTTTTTAAAAAAACAGTTTTATTTAAACTAAACATTTTATCCTAGCTAAATAATAAAACACAGAAATGCTGTGTAGTGCTTGGTTTCTCCAATATTTTGCTGATCAAAAGAGTTCAGAAGTGAAAAAATGTGTCTTATGATGAAAAAGAATGGTGATGGCTTAAAGTATTCGATTTACTATCTGTGCTCTGTAGTATGATACAGGGGTATGGAGTAGTGCCTTATCTAATGATGTTATTTTTCTACTTTGTCAACAGAGAGAAAGGCTTGGGCAAATAGCCAGTATGATAATCTGATAGTCTCTCTATAGTTCAAAGACCACAGTTAGAAAAACATTTTCTGGAGATAACTGGTATTCGCTGTAATTATAATGATATGTTCTCTTGAACCATCATAATTAAGGTGCAACTGATAACAATGGAAAATGAAGAATACAGATTATATGAAGTGGGCAATTTGGCTATGTGAAAGACTGCTCCACTGTTAAAAATAGAAAACCACCACTGGAAGTGGAAGGAAGACAGCTACACAAGATGAACCCAATTAAATGAATAAGGAACACAAAATAATATCGAAATTACAAATTAATTATAGCCTAAAAGGCAAAAGAGTACCTGTTAGTGCATGAACAAAGAACTAAAATATGTAATGTATAAAAAAATGCTAAACCATTGTGCTGCCTTACTTAAACAGCCTTCCACAGGTGCAGTGCTGCAGACTGAGGTAGGAAGCTGGATCTCTGCCACTTAGCCAAATATTCTGTTTTTACAATGATAGTTCCAGTGGTTTTCAACAATACTAATGTGTTTGGCCAGCAAGCCTCTGCCTTGAGGAGGAACACTGACTATTTTCAGCCAAATAGATCATGGCAGATTGTAGGGCAGCAAAGCAGGGACAGAGGAAGGACAGAAAGGATATATAATACTGCTGCTGGGAGAAGAGAATCCTCCCTGTAGTAAGTGGACGTCCTGGGAGCTGATAATTACATTTTGTCAGTTTTTACTGCAAAAGCTGTAACTTCTCTCTTTTTCAGATGGTTGTTAAAGGGCTAATGGCCCTAAAGTTGTTTTAATGAAAGATTACAAGAGGGGAGGAGAGGAGCAGGGGGGAGAGAAGGCAGTTATCAGGTAGGAAGCTGATTGCTTTGACACACATTAGTGCTTTGCCAGAGAGGCAGTGCTGAATAGGCTGTGACAGGTCTTACAAAGCAGTGGGACTCAAATGGGAGCTATTACCCATAGAGAGGAAGGAGCAAACTCGGATGTAGGAGAATTAGAACAGGGCTTGTTCCCTGAGTACCCTGGGGAGGTGAGAGAGGCAAGCAGGATGCCTTTTTTTTTGTGTTTTTCTTAGTCTTTTCTGTGGTGGGAATTAGTTCTTGGTCTCATAAAGGATATTGTACCCTATGTAGGTCTCTCTGGTGAGGACCTGTGCCACTGCAAGTAGAAAATGTGAAGAATTTTCATTTAAAAACTAGTTTTGGGAAATAAAATTCTTATCAAAATGTCAGAATTTTCTGTGCCTGAGGAAGTCTATCTCCTTTAGAGATCAACTGGTCACCGAGTTGGCTGCTGAAGTTGCTGCTCATAGTACAGAACGGAGTTACCACCTCTTATCTATAGCATGTCTGCAATAAGTGGAGAAAAAGCTCATTTAATCTGGGCAAATGCAGCGAAAAAAAATTCACAGGTTTTAATTCATTTTACTCTTCTCCATTCCTAGGTCTCCTTCTTAGCTTCTCTTTAATCATCTCTGCTCATGGGGCAGGAACTTTGTGCTCATCCTGGGTTCCTAAGGAAATGACATCGGTTTGTGTGAATATAACTGTCTCCCTATTAATTTTTAATACTAATGGTGAACTTGAGTATTAATAAAAGGGTGAATAAAGATCCTACAAATCTAAGCTACTACAATTTTAATGAAATCAAGTGACAGAAGAAAGACCTCCCTAGCATCCTAGCTGAAGAGAGTAAATTCAGCCTTTATTAGATAATCATAATGGCATGCTTGCATTTCTTCTCAGAAAGGAGTCAGAAAAAGAAAAGAAAAGAAAAGAAAAGAAAAGAAAAGAAAAGAAAAGAAAAGAAAAGAAAAGAAAAGAAAAGAAAAGAAAAGAAAAGAAAAGAAAAGAAAAGAAAAGAAAAGAAAAGAAAAGAAAAGAAAAGAAAAGAAAAGGAGTCCAAACCTCTTTACTTGAGAAGGAGCAAAGCGCAAAGCATTGTAAAGGAACTTTGGAAAATATTATTTTTTTAAAGGAACTAGCCATTATTCAGAAAGACAGCCCATTTTCCCCAAGAAGCCTGGAAAATCAACAGCATCATCTACATGGCAGTGGTATCTTGAATTGAGAGAGCTGATAAGGGACGCTTTAGTTACAGATTATCCAAGAACTGATGCTAGTGCATAGCCAGAAGTGGATCACCTGTATCACACTGTACAGGTTGAACTTTATCCTAAAGTGAAAAAAAAAAAAAAAAGGCAAACTAATAGATTGAGGTACTGAGAGAGAAAAAGTGTAGTAAACCAGGAACCTCTAAGGATGAAAAAAGCTGATGAGAACATGGTAAACCACCTGATATTCTAGCACAAGAAATCTCAGGAATAGTTCAGGGTAGCCAGATGTAAGCTCATCCTAGGAAAGAAATGGACTGTTGTATTAACATCTCATGCTCTGTCTTTGGATCACTTGACTCTAATCCACCTGACCTGGTTCAGCATTTGGCTCAGTGCCCCTTTATTTCAACACTCCTGCACCATTTTATTGTCAGTTTAAGTTACGAGCCAATAATACACATCTCATGCATGATTACTTGTCACATCAGAAGAATTTACCTCTTCATATTTAGCTCTCTCATCATTCATACCCTGACTAGGGACAGCTTGCCTCCCACCCAGGCTGCCTCTTGCTGGCAGGTTTCTTTTCAGTTGCTCATCCTTCAGATAAATTTGGTAAATTACACATGAGGTTTTTGGGTGGCAAGTTTTTGAGGCCTACAGGCAGAATTGGCTGTATAGGGAGGGAACTGGCTAATGGTTGAATAGCATATGCTGTAATTTCAGGGCTTGACTTACCACGCCTTTATAGAACCATTTAATAATCATGCCTTCTAGTGAGGGGGAGAAATGCTTTTTCTTTTGTTACTTAGGAACTGCTGAAGGTGCTCTTCATTTTGTAAGAAATGCCTCCCATAATATAACAAAGGGGAGAAATGACCTGTCAAATTTCATGCAGCTCCAAACTTGGCCTTAGTTGTACTCAGGGGTGAAGAAACAACTCTGAGGGTTCAAATTATTACTGTCATGGAAGAAAAGAAAATATTTAAGGGCTGCATAGTTATACCAAAAGTAAATTGGAATACATTCTCCCAGTTGGTATCCCATTTTTTAAAAAGTAGTTTTTGTAGATGTCTGTGTGAAAGCTTGTAGATTTAGATTTCAAGAGAAAATATTAATTCACTTGGAGTAAATATTGAATATGTCAAGAATTATAAGGTGAGCTAAAAGCTAGCCAAGGGAGCCATTAATTTTGAGGCTCATTTCATATCTCAATCATTGTCCTGATGAAAGGTGGGATTAATGATGTCTACTTTAAGATCTTCCAACTGTTTATCCAGACCCTATCTTTACCATCAGGAAGTGATTTAAATATGGATTTTTCTTCACAATTTATTCATAATGTACTTAGACAATATTTTTGCTTGACCACTGCTGCCGTTACCCCCTCGAAACTCTCACATCTAAACAGTCACAGTACTATACAGACATCTTCATGGGGATCTTTTTTGCACCTCTTTGTTTCTCACTGCTTGTCTCTAGACCCTCTCCAGTTAGTTCTTATCAACCCGTTAGTTCATCTTTCTTACCATGGGTGTGTGGAACAGACCCTGTCCTGCAGCTGAATAGTGCGGACAGGTCACTGCCAGTGTGATGCAAGGTCCTACCCTGTTTATGCTGTTCACTGTCATGTCTGGTGTTGCTGACTTGTGTCTATCATAACCCTGCAAAATGCCTTCTCAATTAGATGTTCCCAGGTTTTGTCCTGTTACAGGTCTTCATTCTAAGGTAAGCTTTCTGTTATGTTTATATATCATGAGTGGTTACTACCAATAACCAGGAAATTTAAAAGGTGTTTAGTTAGTCATTGATTCTTGCAGTGTATGTTTTGTGAACTGCTTTAGTAAAGGCTAAAATGCATGAGGAATTGAGAATTCTCCCTTCTCTATCAGTTCTCCCCTATAAATACCACAAACCACATTTATACTTCTGGGAGAGCAGATGCTTGGGTGTTAATCCTCTGAGACGTCATGCCTACTCTCTATGTACTTGTTAAGATATAGTTTGACATGATTTTATAGTAAACAAGTGACCTAACAGGAGCAATAGGGTTATCAGAATCACATTTTCATATAGTATATGCCTGTATATGCAGATTCAAGAACAAGGAAAATTTTCAAAATGTCTGTTAGTTGGAAGGAAAGTCTGGTTAGCAATCAATCCCTTAAGCAGGGAGGCAGAGCAGAACTCACTCTGTTTACACTAGAGGAGAAAGCTAATGACATATTTTTTCTCACCTTATAGAGCAAAGGGTTGGAAAGAAGTAAAGTTTAAAAAGCTTGGAAATATTTGCTATATGTTCATGTTTTATATCTGTTCACTCTAACATCATTATACAATATTTATATTAAGCACAGGAAGAAGGAAGTTTAACAAGAAGGGTTCTTTGACCCTTTTAAAATGAAAGTGAAATAACTTTCATGTATATATTGGATGGTTCTCTTCAGAGAGCAAAGTCTTATTTGTATAAGGGAATACCTATATGATGGCATTTGCTAGAGGAAGTAGATTTTTTTGCTCTAATGTTTCAGTAAACATCCCAATGCTTATTCTCCAAAGCACTGTTCTGGCTCAGAGCTTTTCAGTGCTTTTCAGTTTTTGAACTGAATGTCAAGAAATAGCCAGAAGCATGAATGGTCAGAGAATGGTTCTAACACTGCACTGACCAATTTTATTTATCTCTCATTTTATCCTTATGAAGTGCAACAATTACCAATGAACTAGAAATATGGAGAGCAGTTCCCCAAGTTATAACATAGAGATGAAAATCAGAGAAATGTATAATAAAAGGTAATAGAGAAAATCTAGGAAAGATTTAGAACAGCTTGGTGATGCTGCCACCTCATCTCTGATTATAATAGTACTGTGAATTTGCAAAACAAAAATCTGGATTGATGTGTGCTAGTAAAAGAAAAGTCTGAAGTAAACTTTGTGGAGCATCACAGGAAGGTTCACAGTCCCCAGTTCCTGCCTTAGTCTTTATGAGGAGAGCTTGACTCCATAACTGGTACCTACAGGGCAAGAAGGGGGAAGGATTATGGTATATAGCTCACTCATGGTATATAGCCCTCACCCATCATCAGGCTGATGCAGACCTTTTTCCAGGAGGGATGTGGAAAGTGATGAACAAGTCTGCATGTCTTAAACTATGGTTCGGTGTCAGTAGTGAACCTTTGCTTCCCACTGTGCTTTATTTATCTCCCTATGCACCTCTATTCCCTCATGTTATTCATGTGAAAGATTCTTTAAGTTATGAAAAGTTGTTGAAATAGGTAAAGTTAGAACATGAAGCGGTACAAGACGTATTTTGGCTAGGAAGAAGATTTTTCATGGAGCACATGAAATCCATATCATTAAATTAGCATTTAGTAAATAGAAAGAACTGAGCTTAGGTTCAGCTTTCCCTGTAATCTCAAAAAGTCTATGACTACACTATTACAACAGCTGTGAGGGTGAATTTAAGAGCGATGCAGAATAGGATATATTTCAGTTTGGTACAATGGTTATGTTGTTGGAAATTTTGCAATGTTATTACAGCAGTGAGGCCCTTTAAACTGTGGAGAAAATTTCCTACTCTGTTGCTTTTATGCAACTTTGTTTATTTCAATGCAGGTGAAATTCCTGTTAGGATGAAAATTTCAGGAGCAGTTAATTGTGCTGCTCTAGGCAGTCTGCAGGTGCTTTACATTGGTTTATAGAGTCCAAGTAACATTTCAAAATTATAGCTTCTGCTGTTTATTCTGCTATCAGATGTCTTTAAAGCCAGGCTTTCCTTCCTGGGCAAAAAGCAGAGATGCTTTTATAGCTGGTGCTTTCTCAGGCTGGTCCTGTCTCTCCTCTTGTGTTTTTTGGCTTTCCTGATGTGCACACCACATTGCCCATTGACTCTGTAAATGTGCAGCCAGTATCATCTTTTTACTAGGCATCCGGATGATGTTACATAGAATTCCCTCTCCATGGCAAACTATAGAGGCCAATTCAACTTCTGTGTTAAACACTGCTTGCATGTGGCAGCTGCCATACCGAAAGCTGTTTATCCCTTACAGTCATCTCTCTGCTATTCCTGTTTGTGTTCCTATACATTGAATACCCTCCTCCTCACAGGCTTTTCCTCTTTCACTGGCACCCTGCATTCTGCCACACTGTCAATGAAGAACATGCTTTGTTCCGCACGTGTAAGTAATTTTTCTAACTTCTCTAACTTCAATTTATAACCCAGTCATCACATTATCCAGCATCATGTGCCAACATCACTCTGCTCTAGTTGTACATCGTTAGATCACACCATATGCCTGTTGAATGTGCCTGGTAGAGTAAAATATTTGAACTTTGCTATGCATAATGCAAATACAGATTGTGGGACAAATGTGAAGAATTAGGTTGGGCAAACATTGCTTTTTCTTGATAACGTTTTGTGAATGTAAGATTTTGTGTTGAGGTTTAGTAGGGATTTGTTCAAGACAATTTCAGTACTCCTTCACAGAGGGGAGTAGAAGCTGGATTAAATATTTGAATCAAATATTATACCTGTGACTAAAAAAAAAATCCAAAGATTTCTGTCTGGAAAACAGCCTGTTGAGCTGCTTGGCAGATATTGAATAATGGTCATGCAAAATGTTCTGGGTGTTTAAGTGTTTTTATTTGCTGTCAGCGTGGGTCTTTTTTTGCACTTTGTCAGCTTTATGTCAGCTTTGTTTTTTTTNTCTTTGCTCTATGCATATGAATCTGTAACAGAGGAATTACTCTATGTGATAAACCATACTGGAAAGCAAAATAGCTGGAATATTTCATCCTCAGGGATTTTCTCATATTACGATTTAGAAAATCAAAGAGAAATCTTGAAATGTTGTAGGACAGAAAATGAGAAGAAATGTTTTCAAGTTTCCCATTTCCTGATATCAACCCAAAAAGCACAGTGAGTAGTTTTTCATATAAGAATGATTGCTGACTATGTCATTGCTGGGTTTATTGTTTATAAGCTAAGCGATGACATCCGTAGCATCAAATGTTGGTTTTGAGATGCTGCATAAATTCAGAAATAATAGCACTTTTTATTAAGCAGGAGGCTGTCACCTTGTGACAATTCTCCTTTCTCAATAACTCTAGTTCTGTTGGGGCAGTGAGTTACTTTTCAGCTGAAAGAGTTTTGCTTGGCACATATTAGTTTCCAGTTACATAAAGGACTGCCAAAGAGAAATGGGAAACTGTCCATTTTCACTGTCCACAGCAGATCAAACAAATGTAAAGGACTTAATTTTATCAGGAATTTCTCTGTATATTTATATCAGACATTAGGAAAATGTTTCTGATGGTAATGACTGTGAAGGAGAGGAATAATTTGTATTGGCTGGGGAGAAGTGGAGTCTCTGTTCCTGGAAGTTTTTCAGAAATGACCTAGGCTTTCTTGATTCTTCCTTTAGTCAAGGACTCGACATACGTGATTGAGATGCAGATGACAAGATGATGACCTCTCAAGATTTTTTTCCCAGTCATCTGTTTCTTGGATTTTACAAACACTGCCCATTCACACACAAATACTGTGGATTTGCAGTTGCATGTGTGTGATCGGATGTAATCTCCCTAATATTTGCCCATGTGGAAATTCCTGCAAGAGTGCAACAGAATTTCAGGCTGTCATAACTCATTTTATTATAAGTAGATTAAAAAAATATAACCTCCTAAGCTATGACACTTAAGCAGTCACAAATAATTATAGTCAAAATGGAACTTTAAAGATAAATATGCTTTTATCACTAACCTGCTTTTTGCCTCTGTGAACTCTTTTCATTATTTGAATGCTTAATGGTCATTTTATAGCAATAAGATTGTTCGATAAAAATTCAGAAATGTAATGCCATATAAATTACTCAGGCACATTCAATAAAGTGAGCTTTCAGAGGCTTTTCCTTCTGTAAAACAGATATAATGTATTCAGTTCTTATGTCTTATTGTGTACTAGAAAAAATAAGATATTTGCTTTTACAGATTTAGCATCCCACTCTAAACAGTTTTCTTACCTAAGACTTCCCCAAAGTTAGGTGATAATCAGGTCTTTAATATAACCATTACATTTGTCTTGTGTCATTATTTTTACTTTAAACAGTGACATAAATGCAGCAGGGCACTTTGCTGGAACACAGATAAGTTGCCATGCTGCATAGAGGGCACTCACTGTTTTAAGAGCCTTTTAAATCTCTGCTCATGTCAACAGAAATTTGCAGAAGAAGATGAGGTTACTCCAAAACAACTTGCCTCAAGCAGCAGATTTTTGCAGCTGTGCTAGGTACTGCACACCACAAACAGACCTGAGTGTTTCAGACCCAGACCTGCCAGCCTGTCCTGGTCTGGTCCTCCCCCAGCGCCAGGATGAGGACGGGTTGTCCCTTTGCACAGCTCAGCTAGAGCAGGTGACCTGACCGGCCGGTTTGACCATCTTGGCTTTCCATGGTGCTGCTGACAAAAGGAGGAGCTTAGTTAGCAAATTCAGTGAGGTGTTCTGGGGAAACTGATGGTGATTCAGTAATAATAGTCAAAATAAGAATCTCAAAAGAGAGAATGGTGGTAAACAAGGAAGACAAAGAATACTGGTGAAAAGTTTCCTCCTTCAGTGTTTATATATCTGGATGTCTGCTTTTTTTTTTCTTTTTTTTTTTTTTTTTTTTTTTTTTGTCCTATTTGTACGATTTTTATACACATGCAATCCACTCAAAAGTTGAAAAAGTAAGTAAAATCATTGGAAGCAGATTTTTATTTGTGAGACTGCTGACTGTGGCAGATTGCTAGTCACTCAAGAAGTGAAAATGATGCTTCTATAATATTTTAGTTAATATTAAAGAAAATACTACTGCAATGTGCTTTTTTTTCTCTGCATGGTGATTATACATAATGCTTACTCAGATCTTACTTACACCAGGGTTGTGTCCTTATAACATTGATTCCACTAGTTTGCTTCCAGGTTTGTACCGATTCGCATTAAAAGAAGCTGGGGTTTGCTTTTCTTTGAGATACAATGTTCAGTCTGAATGCGATAAAGGAGGATGCACACTTTTTGAGCATACCTTCACTGGTGTAGTCAGAGTTGAGTGTACGTCTACCTTCATATCTCTGTAACAAACGTATCTCATAAACCCCATATATATATATCTGTATATCTGTATATTTATAGATTAATATACAAAGATAATAATGTCCAGATAATTTCAATGGCATGATCTCATTTTCTCCATAGTTGTAGATGAACCATTCTCTATAAAGGGCTTTTCCCAAGCACACCAAGTTCATTCTTCACAGTACCTATGATTTAGTGAGATTTATGGACTTTGTTTGAAAAATCCTTTGATAAATAATGTAATTATCTTGTCCACTTCTTCATGCCCCATTTGCAACATAGCAGATCATTTGGCAGCACTTCATTAGCCAGACAGCCAAGTGTCTTAATTGAGCAAAATAATATATTTTAAAATGTAAATGTTAAATGAGTTTAACTGACAAAGTAGGCACAGGGCATGTACATGACTTGTCTGTAAAAGAAATCTTGCTTAAAATGCCTACTTATAAAGTGGACATATCTGACTCAGTGTTAAGAGGTGGAGTGTGTCACGTTACCTGCTTCATATAGCATACATTGCAAATAAAGACTGCCTGGGTGCCTGCAAAGTCATGACCTGACCTTGAACGATAGAATGATTTGAAAGTATTCGCTGAGAAGATAGTAGGAGCAATTTTCAGACTGTGGTGCTTGCTGAAGCTGCTCGCTTGCAGTGCAGATTATTGCTGGTGTGTATGATGTCACCTGAGTCATTCTATTACCTAACTGGGTAAAATGATTTTCAACTCCAAAGAAAAGAAAAGAAAAAAAAAGGCACATAAAAGAAAACCAAAGAATGTGAGTATTAAGAAAGCAAAAGGAATTATGTTGTCATAACCCAAGTATATCTTGATTCTCTCTCCTTTTGTTACTTCACCTTTCATGACCTTTCTATAGGACTATGTAAAGGAGCTAGAGGACTTCAGGAAGGCCAAAAGGAGGACCTTGCCCTTTCAAAAGAGTTGTTGCCTGAGTCTTTTTAAAATCTTTCTGGTCTTCAGTTACCAATAGGGATGTCCCAGACATCCCCGTGCACAACCTTGACTTCCCCATGCAACTTACTTTTTAAGTCATAAACAACAGCAAAAAAAAATCTGTATAAAACAAAATTAAAAATCTTTTTAGGATTCTTTCTGTTGAGGATGCAGGGAAATGCCTACTTGTAAATATAACAGGACCTCTGTAATATTAGAGATTTGGATTCAATGATAGATGGATCAATTGCCTAACCTCAAAGCAATAGTTCTGTTTGACTTGAATGAGTTTTATATTTTATGTACTAACTGCAAGCTGTTTTCATTTTCATTCTACAACATTGTGTTAGGATCATCAAAATGTTATCTGGGACGGATCTCTGGAGATCTCTGGTCCACCTTCCCTCTCAAAGTGGGACTCTTGCTAGCAGTAGATCAAGCCAGCCATGGCTTGTCTAGCTGAGTCGTGAGAACCTTTACTCCCCTGGTGCACCTCCTTCTTTTCTGCATGAATTTTGCAACTTGTTGGAATTAGAGCTTACTGATTAAACGTGGTCTTACAAATTAATTTTTTTTCCTCACTGCCTCTTTTAGTACTGTGATTGGTAATTTTTTAGGTTCCCTACAGCAATGTCACCATAGCATTAAGGTAGAAAGCATTAGTACATCTGTTGAGTAGGACATATTATTTCCTCTGCAAGTACCGGAAGCGCATGCTTGGTATCTAAAAGACAGTGTTCTGGGTTTGCTAAGACTGAGTAAAGGTAACAAGAAAACAAGGGATCTCTAAACATTGTCCGAGGACAAGTATAGTTTATCATGGTAACTAATCAACTACATTGTGCTGAAGACTGATGAGTTCTTCCAAGTAATGAATAAAGATTTTGTAATGATATGTCTATCTTTGATATCTTTGGTCATCTTATCAAGAGAAAACAGAGTTGCTTATATTTGCTCTTGCACATTTCTCCCAGGGAAATCTCAGTAAATGGTTATGGGAACTGCTTTAGTTGTTCAGGGACTCTGAAGTGCTTAAACTCTATATATCTATATTTTTTTATCTGGTAAGCAGACAGAGGCTAGTGAAGATGGAGATTTGCATCAGTACTGTTTTTATGTTGCTGAATCTGAGCAGTAGCCACCATCTGAGCTGAAACTGGATTCCAAGGAATTCTGAATTGGAGAGAGAAAAAGCAATCAATTTGTTATTGTCTGGGGAAGGGCCAGGAATACAGCTCTTTGAAGCCCTATGATGATAGGAGCAGGTAATTTTCATCTCTAAATCTCACTATTTCTATAACATTTTTATCAGGAAAAGACTTATAAGCTAACTGATTTTTTAAAGAGCTAAACAAAGATCTGTGTAACTGAATTCTGGACAGAGATTTAAACTTATGTTTATTCTGTTCATCTCATAAATATTAGTGGGCGGCACCTGATTCTGAAACAATGAGATTAGTCATCTGCTTTTTTTCCCTAACACCTATGAGTTTTATATTTAGTTACCTTCTTTATATCACATGCCATTAAAAATAGTATCCACATGAAGAAAATTGCATATCTTCCTAACTTTAATGAGAATAATTTGAACATTTTCAGTTCTTGCTGTAGCACTGAAACATGTCACAGATTTAATCAATTTGAGCTCCATATTAACATGCCTACGTTAACTGTCTTCATGTAACTGTCTCTATATGAGCTAGTTGTCTACCTATATGAGGTAGTTGTCTAAACTTCAAACATAAATGATAGAGGTCTGCTCAATAAAACCAGTGGAGTCTGAAAAGCTTTTGTGACCCTGCAAAATATACAAATATATTATGGATACCTATATTAAGTTGGCCTAATAACTCTCTAGTGATTAGGTCTCCATTGACTGTATGAGGAGATAGCTATGATGGGATTTAGTTTTCTATTGACATGTCTATTGACATTTTACATGCTGTAGTACACCCTGCCTGCCCTCCAGATGCCTTTCTACAAGGACACAGACCTTCTAGAGATTCAAATCATACTTGGGCATCTGATACAAAACTAGACAAGCACATGTGGGCAACACATCTCAGCTTGCTTGCTGCATCCTATTCTCAGTGACAGGCAGATCAACACCATTTACCTCTCTGAGTTTTGGGAGGGTTACAGCCTGACTATACTCCATAACAGCTGTAACTTAGTAAACTAAAACACTGACAAAACCAAGGCAGCAGTCAAGCCCATCTCTTCTGTAGGACCATCCAGGCCTGTTAATGTCTTCTGATGTTGACTACCTGCTTGGAGGTTGCTTAGCTATATCAGTTTTGCAACAGGTCCGTACTTGGGATATGGCTTACAAAGCTCCCATTTTTAGGTGACTAGATACATCACCATATGATTAATAGGCTCATTAATACTGATCTGCCTATACCACCTGGGTGCTAAGTGCTATTTACTGTAAGGAGACTAGAGGACATGTGCTGAGAGAGTGCGCTAAGACTAGCAGGCCATAAAGTACCCGAAATGGTTCACGTTTCCTGAAACTATGCCACTTGGTATAATCAAGGAGATTATAAGAGAACCTCACCCTGGACTAGAGAGCTAGATCTTGCAGGTAGTGGAAGAGCAAGACTTACTGATTTAGACCTTTATTTATTTATTTACTAAATTCATAATGGCCTCATGTAAAATGTATAAAAGTTCCAGGCACTTGAAATTCAGTTCTGCTTCTTCACAAATTAATACTGGTATTACTGGTTATTTTATGCATTCCTCCCATCATATATCCAAACATTTCAATAATGTGTACATACCTGATATTCTTAACTTACATTTACTGCTTCATAGATTTCATGTCACTTCCAATCACAGGGATACAATAGAATTATCCATCCACTATTATTTATATGTCAGTGAAGATGAATATATTCCAGAAAGATGCAGATGCATCTGCCTACCTTTGAAATGCAAAGAAGACTTGATAGGCACTTGACACAAAGTGTTTTTGTGTTGGGCGTTTTGTCATGTCATTGCAAAAACCTCCCTTGCTATTTCTTAGGCTTAAGTAGCACTTAGGCACTTCTGTCATCTTTATTTTGGTTGCATTGAAAGATACAGGTCACTATTAATGAAAAAAAAAATACTAGGCTTTTTAAAAAAACTCTTCAACGTTCTGTCTTGCACAGAATGAGAACAGAGAATGTCAAAACCATAGAATCAGTTCTGAATTCAGACATCTCATATGGACATACCTGCCTAAAACTTGATATCTGAATCTGTGAACTGGATCTCACCCTTGGTCATTTATAGGTACAGCATCATTTGAGGTCATCTAAATCTGGCCTAGGTTACTACCCTGGCTTTTGTATCACCTCTGTCAGCCTATATCATTCCATCTACCTACATCATTCCCACATGAGTTGGAATGTAAATAACAAGAAAAACTAGTTAAGTACCAGGTAACATTTTAGGTCATCTACTTTCTGTGATTCTCTAAGCCTTCATACATCTTCTTCCAACCAGAAGTGCCAGGATGAGAGAATTTTCTTGAGGTGATATAGTTATGGCTTATAGAATGATACTAGGCATGCACATAGAACACAACCCACAAAGAATCCAAATAGGGCATTTAGGTCAGAGTTATTCTACTGAGCATAGTTTCTCTTTAATCGGTTAGGTTTCTTGTACAAAGTTTTCTTGTTTCAAGTGCAGGACCTCAACAAACAGTACAACACCAGCTCCAGATATAAAAACAGAATGTATTTCTATTTCAAAGCCAACCTGTGAAGTAAAGCTTAACATAAGTAGGCAGCGGAGGCCTGCCAATTACATTGTTCAAGTTGGGATAATTGTGTAGTCTAAAGAGTTGCGTCCCTCTGTGGTGGATCTGTGGAAATGTGAGTTCCTAGGCAGTCCTAATGAACTGAGCCAAATTGGATCCTCTAAAAGAGCTCTCTTCTGAAATTGCTCTTGACAAGACATTTTTCTCCATTAACCAACCTCTGTGTCACACATTTAATGGCCTCTGTCTTTTTATGGGTCTTAAAAATTATTTGTATGCAACCTGCATGACATCTTTGAGATAACTCTTGAAAGTTATTGATAAATGAATTTCAAGTGTTAGCACACACTGGCATCAGTGTGTTAATAGTTATTTCCTGTTCGTTTTTCTGATTTTCCTCACTGTGAAATCATAATAATATCTTAAGTCAACCATTCTTTAGCCGTGATGCTTTAGCCTCTTCTGGTTATCGTGAACTCAAATTTTTATAGTGTGGTATTCACAAGAGTAAATGCAGACTAGTTGGTCCTACGTACAAGATCTTTTTGCTAGCTGAAAGTATAATCTGACAGCATCATTTCTTTGCTCATATTTGCATGAACAACATAAGCCTGACCTTTAAGTCTCAACTTTCTACATGGTAAAACTATACAGACGATTCATAAATCAGTAGATGAGATCTAAAAACAGAGGCTATAGACGTAAGAATTCAGATAGAAAAGAAACCAAGAGGAGTTAAAGGACTAAAAAAAAGAGCGCACCCATGTAAGCTATATGCCCCAGAAAGTTGTTTTTACTTCTTTCACCTCAATGTGTCATTATCCACCTAACCTATTTATGCACTGTCAATTGTCTAGGTATTTATTCTGTTCCTTAACACTGCTGCTAAGGCCCCTCAGCATTAAAGATTGGCAGTTGGATTTAACAGGAATTCAAGTACAGAACTGCTACCTCCCTCAAGTGTCTTCTTTCTTGTGATTGCTTTGTAGAAATTGCAGAAATTCTTTGCAGACCTTATCATTTCTCCTTTTGCTAAAAAAAGTGTTCTTCCTTCAAAGGTAAGGAGCAACAGTGATTTGCCAGAATTTTGACTGATTGGTGGCTTTCTGGACAGAAGTGTCTTACTAACCTCAAATTCTAAATCCAACAAGAAATTAGTCTCTCATACTCCAGGAATAGGAATGTAGCACTCAGAAGGTGAACTGTTATTATGGCAACTTAAAAATATCCTGTATATAGTGTATGTAAGTGTATAGAGTGCATGTAAGCTGGAGTTCATTCTTCTCTGTCTGAAACCTGAATAAGAAAAAGGTTTCTAATAACTAATGAGTTATTATTTTCTTGAGAAATCATTTTAAATCTTGCCTGGGTGGTTAGTATCACTCGCTTAAGATCATGTTTTTCCAGTGCCCCTATCAGAATGCCTTAATTTCTGGTGAGTAAACTTCCTTACTGGACAAATTTGGTATAACTAGTGGGTATAGTAAACAGAGTTTTGAAGTGATCAAAATAAATATTCTGGAACGGTACTGATATGATAAGCACTATTCCTGCTTGGCAAACTCTTCTTTCAGTAGTTCCTACTTTATTTTGAAATGTCAAAACAAGATATTTCAACACTGTCAAAGAATTTTCTCCACTGTTTTCAAAACACATTTCCATCTAAATTGATATCTTGCTTTTTAAAGTCTAATATAACAGTACTTTCTGATGATAAAATGGTTTGAGGAAAAATTGGTCTACATACTAGGGAGGTTTTGAGGAGACTTATTAAAAATAAAATAATATCAACAATTGTATGGCCAAATGGCACTGTGAATTGCCCTCCTTCAACACACACATAAAAAAAGGTATCTTTGAAAGTAAAACAAGCTCTGGCAGCGTGTCCTTTGTTATAATGGACATTCCTATTCAAATGTGAGTTTTGAATTTACATAGAGAAATGGTATAAAAACTTGTGTAAACTTCCCTGTAGATGCTCATTACCAGCTCAGAATCTATCTCAAGAGTTGTGATATTTTAGAGCTTTTATTCCTTGTAATAAGATAGTGTGTAGGGGAGCTGTCTTTTCTTTTAGGGGAGGTGTCTAACAAAACAAATAAATCAGTAGTGTGTTTTCTGGACCTTTGAGCAGGAGTCTTTGAGGTCACTTACATGCTTACTCTACAATAAATTGCATCTGTAGGGACTGCATTGTTGCTAGATTCACAGTCAATACAGGTAACAGTTAAAAACAGTAAGGGAAATAGTATTTTAAAATTAACGCTGTCCATTTCTCTATTGTAGATTGTATAAAAATATTTTTTATTTTTAGGCTTATTCACTGTTTTGCTGTGAAGATACTGGGCCAGAACATTAATGAAAATAACAAATATTCAAGATTTAAAATTCTGGGTAGTCTCTGGAGCTAAAGGAGTCGATTCATGTTGTGCAGTGATTTGCATGTTTGCAGTGGGGCCTTATATGTTAGTTCTGCTTTGTAAGCCCAAGAAATACTGCAAATTCAATAAGCCTTATAAATGCTTCTGTACGAGTCTCTGATCTGCCTAATCAAGGTGTGTTTTAATTGTCAATAATCTTCTCTGACTTACCTCTGTAACCCTGGAGGCCAAATAACTGCCTTTTTTTCTAAATGTCCTAAGTATGTTGAGGTGCTTGGATTTTTCCAGCCTTACGGTTCTAGGTTTTCCTCTTTCATCAGGTCAGTTTTATGTGCATGAAAAGAGGCATATTGACAGCCAGGAACAAGGGCCTTTCATCCTGCTGCTGAAGCTAGGATCGGATGGCGCTGGAGGCAATTCTGAAAGAAGGAAACAACACGTCCTTGCTTCTTTTTGTCCTCATTCTGATCTTTTCTCCCTCTATTTGTATTCAAGGTGCTGATGCTTTCTCCCTCTTATTTGTTACAGTCTTTTTTTTTTTTTTTTTCCTATTTTTTTGAGTTGTTAAACCTTTTCTGCCATATTTTCTATGGGTTTCACAATAGATAACTACTGTTATGAGACAAGGATTTCCTGCGAGCTGTAAAGCCCAAGATTTCATACAGCCTAAATTCTCTGTATCTTAGTAAGAGTACTATCAGTGAAATATAAGAGAAGGAGAAGAATATATCATGATCTTTAAAATTTCCAGATGTGGACACTAAGCTGCTTTCTGTTTGTACATGTATGTGCTAAGTGTATGTGTATCACAACGTAGACAAAGAGAAAAAAGAGACTATGGAATGAACAGTGGTAGTGAATAAAATGTGGGGTGAAGAGTGCATCAAGGGAAGCTGCTTTTAACACTATGAACTTTGATTCCTGTTTGTTTGTAAAGGCTGCAATAAAATGCTTTTTGGGTCAACAATCATATTATTGGCTAACAAAAGAACACGTCGAAATATTTGTGAACTGAATAATTTATAGGGAAGAGTAGCAAACGCCTGTGTTATGTACAGAAGAGATAGGCAGTACTGAATAAACATAGCTGAGAAATTCATTTTCTTAATCTTGCCTTCCTGTCCAAAGCATATTTATTGAGTCTTTCTTCAGTGTTTAAAGCCATAGAGAAATATAGCTCTTTGTAATATTTATTTCCACTAAAAAAAAAGAAGATCAGAACCTCCTGTGACAGTTAACATTAACTCAAATGGGAGAGAAAAGAACACAACCCACTATTCAACGAACTCATATTCAAGTCTGCAGCTATAATGGAGAGGATATTAGCTGGCTGTGGTGAGAATAGGTGACTGAGATACCCGAAACAATATAAATGACAGAAAAAACATAAACATAAAAAATGACAGAAGAGATTTTTATCACGCAAGCCTGTTTTATTTCCTTCCTTCCTCCCTTCCTCCCTCCCTTCCTTCCTCCCTCCCTTCCTTCCTCCCTCCCTCCCTTCCTCCTTCCTTCCCTTCCTCCCTTCCTCCCTCCTTCCCTCTCTCTTCCTTCTTTCCTCCCTCCCTCCTTCTCTCTCTCTCCCTTTCCCTTTCTCAGATTTAACAGTTACAAATTTCCTTCCCTAAAACTCCAGTGAATAATACTGCAGGAGATGAGACCTGTGGTACAAGAGAGGTATCAGTCCATCTGTCCATCTGTCTTTAAATTGTGAATTTTCATGAGACTGCATATGTTCCAGAAGAGCAGGATTTGCTCCACTGTTAAGGTTAGAACTGAGGAATGATGTAGACACCTACTGATTCAAATTATTATAATGCAGATTTTGTGGCCTTATGGTGGTAAATTTGGTGATACATAAGTGTGATTTTCATAGCATGCACAACATTAACTGTCATGCTGAACATAAAACATCGTGTCTCTCATACCTCATGCTGTGTAGTATATGCTGGTTTTGTTCACGTGTCCATCTGTATTGCCACAGTAGAGTGACTTTATGTATAGATTTCAATGCTGTAGAGGCAAATCCATCTATGTGAGTGTATCCTTTTGACCTGTTTTTTTTCAGACCTCTCTTTAATTTGTCTTAGAAAATGGCTTTGGAAAATCTTTGCCCAGCATTTGTGCAAATTGCCTGGACCAAAGCATCAGGAACTTTGTTGTTCAGGAGCTGACGACAGTGAGGATGCAAGGAGAATCCATGTATAAGAAAACGCATGTGTTTGATTGATGCAGTGAATTCACATTGTTCACAAGGACAAGAAAGAATAGTGATGACGCTAGAATAGTGTACATGTACTTCATTTGAAGCTGGATGTGTTTTTCACTCCAACTATACTGCTTTGATCTTCCCAATAGCTGTGCTATAGCTATAATAGCTGTGCTATAGCTGTGCTGGCCTCTGCTGCCTCATGAGTTGTGTCCTAGGGCAGCGTGCAGCTACGTAGCAGGACATGGCCGCAGTGGGTTGTCAGTGCTCTCATGCTCATGCTCAACACATTTTCCACTAAGGCAGGGCTGTTACAGGATTGAATTTTTATTTTCTTGGTGATTATTTAGAGCTGCCTGGCACTACGGCCATATAAGTGCATAATGTGCTGTGCATTCCAGCATGTGTGGGCCAACAGTGCACAGTCATCAATAAAGACAGCTGCTCTACAGCTTTGGTTTTGCACTGGGTCTCTGCATGATGAGAACGCCATCTGTGAATGTGGATCTTTAACTGTTGTTGTATCAAATAAATAATAAAAAACCCCAAAACATTACTGCAGAATTATGATAGTTAGAAGCAGGATGGAAATACAGCCTTGCTACCATTGACAGTGAGATATTCAGACATTTTATCTTGACTGGGAACCCTGATGTCTAGGCCTTGTGAGCATCATTCACAAAATAGTCTGGACATCAGGATTTTTGCAGAAGCTTCGGAAGATGTTGACGACTTTTCATCTGACAAAGACCATATGTGAGTCTTAATTCTGCCATACACTTCACTTCTCTTCAATTGGATGCAAAAATAGGATTGTAACAGTCATGGCTCGTCACACTGAAGGCTCAGTTGCCCTTCACAGAGAGCTTTGCAGCGAGCTTGCTAGCCACGCAGCTGGCTGTTGTTCTGGCAAGGACTTTTTCAGTGGCTGAACAAAGTGCAACACAGCAGTGTATCAAAGCAGGAACGGTCACTTCTCCAGTTTTGTAAAGGGGGTCATTCTTTGCATCATTAAACTTTCCAAGAATTATTCCTTACATGCACCAGCTGCTTAGCTGTAAGCTTACCAACGTAGATATACCATTTTATAGGAATAAACATGATGCTTTCTGTCTCACACTCTGACGTGTGTTTGATAGCTTTGAGGGTGCATGTTTGCTGGGGTTGCTAGTTGCTACTGAATGGGCAACTTTGGATCTTATCGCACTTCGTCAAAGATGACAGACTATGTAATAAACTGGTGCATGGTTCATGCCAAGATTTTCTTTTTGTCAGTTGACAGTATTTGACTTTCATCACCGAAAATTGGCTATATATCCCTACCTGTAGAAATACAAAACGGTTTTAAGCTTTTGTGGAACTGGAATTTTTCCTGATCCACAGCTTGCTGATGCTCTCCTGATTCCTTGCCTCGTCTTTATCTTTCAAGAGAGAAAGCTTTGCTTGTGCTTCAGTTCGTCTGTGTGGCAAACATATTGCTATTATTTTCATCAAAACAATACAGATATTTCCACATAACAAAATCATCCGCATTTGCTTTGACACTGCATGCTCTGGTCCAAGGCTTTTTCATTTTGTTTATGTATTTTCTTTCCAGTTGAAATCAACAACAAACTGAATTTTGGTTGCCTCTTGGCATGCCTGATTTTTTTGAATCATTCAGTATTTAATCTCTTAATGCCTTTAGTTCACTTAATATCTGATTCCTCATTTTTGATACCTAGACCAACTATAACCAACTGTATGCATTTTACATGGACCAGTCAGAAATGAATGTGCAAACCACTGGAGAAGCCAGGGACCCTTAAATTGTTACATGTTATACGTGTTCTCAGCTGCCTGACAGAAATCCAAGTTCTCCCAATTGAATTTTGCCAGATACGAATACTTGCTTAAGATTAAATTCATGGCTCAGAAAGCTTCTTTTTGATCTTGTGTTGGTATCAAGATGTAAAAATTGTATGCAGATAATCTTTTATATATATATATGTATATATATATTTCCTTTCATACCTGGGAGGAGAAGAGTAACAAGCCTGCCTTCTTGCACATCACCATTTGATAATGGGTCACAAAGGATCAAAACTGAGCAACTATCCCTTGTGAGATACTGATGTAACAGGCTGAGGCTAAGACTCTGCTGACTTTTTCTGTATGCTGAGGGACTCTGAGTCATCTGTGGCGAGGAAGTAGGAGAGCAATCCTGAAAAATCTGTACGAGAATCTGTTTGGAATGAGAAAGGCATAATATGGGCCCTGTTCAACTCTTTCAGTGATGAATGTCGCTTATCTGCTGGTAGAGTCAACTGAAATGACTGGATAATGGTAACGGATATGGAGTAATGGGTAAGGCTTGATCTCTCTGTGCAAGAGTTTTTTCTCTCCCATCTTGAAGGTACTTTATTTTAAAAGACCTGTTTGTCTGAGGAATGAAAGAGCCCAGCTTTGAGAGGCCTTCATGCTCCAGGACAGTTGTTATCCTCTGGAGTTACATATTGAGGTGTATCAGATTCAAAGGCAAAAGTTGAAACAATTGGAGAAAAAGAAAGCTGAATGAGAACTCTAGTTTCCCAGGAGGAGGAACTTGTAAATAGGGTCATCATCGGTTTTCTCTATATCCACTTGGATTAGGACAAGAAATTAATAATTTAATTTATATATATGGCCATTTAAATTAGGTTATTTCATAGTTGCTACATCTTAAGCATTATTTTTGAGACCACAAAGTTGTCTCTGCTTCTAAGAGCAGCAGGATATTATTGTATCTTACTGTTATGAATTATTTTCTACTGCTAGGACTGATAAGAGGATTAAGAACTGATCATCACAAGTAACTCTGAGTTAGTTTATTCAGGTGAGATCTTCCTTTAAATTGCTGTGTAGCACGGTGATGGTGGTTTCTATGTCAGTAATATGTCAGTTTGCATTAGAGGGATGGTGCAGGGGCCTAGTGCCGCTACACCATCCTGGTCCCATCACCAGGAGAAAATGCTGCAGAGTAAGCAAGCAGAAGGCATCCTCAGGCACTGTGCCTAGCAGTGCTGCTTCATCATAGCTCGGACTGCTGAAGTGCCTTTTGACTAAATGAAAGTATGACAGCAGAAAGAAAACACATGGCTTCACTGAAGTGTCGTTTCTAGTGCTGAAATTGCACAGGCCACCAGCTTTCAATGCCCCTGGCACAATGGAGAAGCGCTAAAGCAGAAATCGTAGGGGGACAGAGTCTACTTATGCTGTGGGGATGGATATTGTTTAGCCTCAAATGACTAGAGGTTTTTATGGAAAGCCCAATTTATTAATCTTGTTTTCAAAGCCATAGCAGTATTCTCTCTACTAAGCAGGCCAAAAAGAGGCAGAGGATCTTTTTCAGACAGCTTACGGGCTCAGAAAAGTCAAGATAAAACTGGCAAGACAGACGAGAGAGAGCTGAGTGAGGTTTCTTTGTAAATTCTTCTGGATTTATTTTTATCAAATGCAATCCTGTTATGTACTGTTAGAAAGGAGAATTCACTCCATATGGGAACATTACCAATGTTTCTCAGTAAGGTTACTGACCAGAAGGGTAATGCAGGATTTATAGCATAGATCTAGCATATAAAAGCACATTACAGTTTTCTGAGGACAGACAGACAGATGCTTCAGCTTTTGTTTTTCTCATTGAGACATACTATTAGCCACTTCAGGCTGAAATTTTGTATTTTATTCAAATAGAGCTCTGGGAAAACAGAATTGATATTTTTACTGCCAGATTGACACCAAATATTTTTAAGATCATAAAATAGATTTAATAGAAATCTATCTAATAGAAAACATTGCTGATGTTTCTTATCTGAATCTGCACTCATGCTAGAATTGTTGAGGCTTCCTCACAGAAGCAGACCTGATTTATTCTGTTTGCAAAACACCATTTAGGTTAACCAGTGCTTTCAAAACCAAATTGCGTACATTTAGTATAAGATCAGTAATCTGCTAATGCTGTAGTGCTAGTGCCCTCCTGCAGCAATGGAATTTAATCATTTTTTTTACTAGCAAGCATAACATTAAGAGACATTAATGTCTAATTTTAAAAAGTTCATGCTGAGGAAAGTATCAGGCCTTATCTGTAGTTGTGAATTATACACTGAAGATGAAAATCAAGGATATCTGGACTTAGGTTTCGAAAAAATTAGATATGAGATCACTTTTTATCTGGAACTCGTTTATTCAAATGTTTCCAGATTTCCCAGTGCTACCTGAGAGAGTCATGATCCATCCAAGAGGAGACAAGATTATCTTGTTTTAGTAAGAGAATGCTAAGCATCACTGTTAAAAATACAGAAATATGGTGAATATTTGCTCAGTGCACTTAATAGCCATAGAAGTTTCTAATCAGGTCAAGTTCTTTTTAATGAGAAGAAGCAAAAAAACTCTTCCACTCTTGGATTAGTTTTCTTTTATTAGTCAATTGTTACATCCTTCAAGCAGATTGTCAGAGGTGTCTTGCTTGTCTGTATTCTTAAAACCTTTCCAATACTTTAAAGTGCTGCTTTTGGAGGATTGCAGAGAGGAGAATCAAAGCTTGCTGCGTAGCAGGAACTTATGCTTGTTTAGCTGTGAACTATTCAGGGATGTATGATTATTCTCATCTTCTTTTGTAGGCCACCTTCTGTAAAAACTTTACCTTACAAAATGAGCAATCAAACTGAAAAAAACCCACTAGCTTAATTTCTGCCTAAAATGCCTGTTCATGAATGCAAGTTATGTGAAGTCCATGAGCAGTGCAAAGATAAGTACAAAGTACAATACAGCTTGCACTGGAAACAAATTAACCAAGGAATATAAAACTTTGCATGGAATTTGTGCATATTCACCAGTGAATTTATGCATACTCATTAAATATACTTGATTATTCATAGAACCAAGATCGACAAAATTGAACAACATCATAAACAACATCATAAAACGTCAGATGCCTATGTCTAGTTGTGTACAATTCCCCTACTCTCAGTTTTACCTGAGACTATTAAATATCTAATAGGGCAGACAAGAGAATTTTGCAGCTGAAAAAAAGACCTGACTGCCCTGAACTCATTGTTAATCTTGTCCCCCAGGTATCTGTAAATCATCCTAGCTGCAATGAGGCTACAAGGATGTGCTCAAACAGAAACCCGGAGTCCAGATGTGAAAGCTGCGTCCTTCTGCTGTGCACACCTCAGGCATGCTGCCTGTGCAGGGAGAGCGCGAGGGGAGAACTTTACCCGCATACTATCTCTTGACTTCCCATTAAATGGCTTTGATGTCATCTTTTCTATCTTATAGTGTTAATGCTTTTCATTTGCTTCTCAGGTTTTATCACCTATGGGATCTGGAAGAGACAAGAAAGCTTAAAAATAAAATAGCTGATGAATTGCCAGTAGATTTGTACTGATCCCGATCACTGGGTACTTTTATCCCTGGTGCTTGAGTAATCCTGACATGGGTATCACTGGCTTTGTCAGATAGGACCTGTGCACTCTCCCCAAGCTGCCTTAAGTAAAACCATGTATCACGTGCCCCTGATCCAGCAGTTGCTACATATCTCTACTTGTAATTGTCTTTTCAGGTATAAACTCTTCAATATTTGGGGCTCATGATCACAGCTGTAAGGCTACTAACCCTTAGTGTTGGAATCAGTAAGTATTAGCATATCCATAAAGAAGAAAGAAGCTTATTTCTGCTAAGGCCTGAATGCAAACAGACAGGAGGAGGATTTTTGTGGAGCTGAGCATCCTCTATTCAAGGCCGTCTTTGCAGGAAGAATGCACAAGACAAGTCTTTACCTGCAACCTGCATGTTAACAGATAAGAGAGACAGAAGTTCTTTAAGACTTCTCAATGCTTGGATTTTCCAGATACTTTTATTTATGTTTCCAGTATAATTATTAGAGCTGGGATATCTTGTGTAGTGTATATACTCGTGACAGTAATTGGTTATAATGATTTATACTGCAATCCTTATTTGGAGTTGAATATGCCTCAGTTTTGGTGTTGAACTACCAGTACTGCCTAGGAAACTGTAAAGTCATTGGGAATAATTAAAGATCTACAGTATTGTGCTGGATTAGATTGTAAAAATAATAATAAAAAAAGTTAAAATTTTAAATGTCTGTTTGGTGGTTCTTAGCTTTATATTCGCCTGTGGGAGCCCAAAGCTAATTGGCAAGCTCAGCAAAAGACAAGACTGTGTTTGCTGTGAAGGCTGTGCTCTTATTTTAACTCCTTAGATAAAGAGTTTCTCCTTTTTGTGGTCTAAGGAAAATAAGTTATTACACATTAGTGATGAGTGTAAGCAAATGTGTGCTGAGTGAAGGAGAATATGTTTGCAGCTCTGCTCTTTAATGTACCAGTGATTGAGATCCCAAGTAGGCATTTAATCAGCCAAAAGATGTGGAAGATATTCTGTGAAAGGAAGCATGGGGCATTAGAGATAATGCAGCTCGGTCCGAGAAGTTAAATTAAGTTGTCAGAATCTGCAGCATTAATTTTTCATTTATGTTCTTTTTTTTAACAGTTAAATTCAGAATGTATTTGAACAAGTTGACTGGAACCTAAACCTTTACTTGCAAGGCAATGGAATTTGGGTATTTACAGACCAGAGAATTTTTTGAAGTCTGTTTTAAAAAACTTAGCCCCTGCCTGCCCTGCTACGTGCTGTTAATATGTGGTGTATGACACTGCTACAAATGCTGTCCAGCCATGCCTCTCAGAGAGCTGTACAAAACATTGAATACTTGATGAGTTGATACCTTGATGCCTCTCTGAAGCATCATTTTTATCCCGTTTTTACAGATGGGGAGACCAATAGGTGAAAAAAACTTGCTCTGGCTTGTAAAAATCCAATATTTAGATCCCAGAATTACAGTGTAGTGTAATGTACATGACAATCACGAACCATTAAACATCAGACAAATGGGTTATTGCTCAAATGTGAGATACCCACATGAAAACTGTTCTGTGGAGACTTGTTATGAAAGAAGCAGGAATCAACTGAGCTGCACAAATTACAAACAAAATTATTGCGATTCATTAAAAAAAGCAAGGATTTTACACGTGAAGCCTTTTTATATTCAAGTGGATTTCACTCCCTCTAAATCCCTGTTCTCAGCATAAAATTTTAAAGCAAATCTGTAGGAAAAAATACTGCCAAAGCAATTGTCCGTTCCTGTTACCAGACTATGTTCTAAAGCATCTAGAGAAGTCACTTGGAATATGTTACAAACTATGAAATATTATGTAAGCATAATGGAGCCTTGAGCTCTGCACAGTAATCTCATATGTCTACTTAACAAAGGGATGGTCTCCACCCTCTATAATGTAGGTCAGGATTAGGAGTGCCAAACTATGCAGGTATGTCCATCTGGCCCCTGCTATAGGTTCAACATGTGCAGGCTTTCCATGGGCTTAATTGTCTTCACTGTCAGCCAGTAGAATTTGATAAAGCTGCCAAAGTTTAGTGTCAGAGGGTACTATGTTAATTGCCAATTAAATACATGGATGTTAAATGCAAACATTTAGCAGTAGTTAAGGTACAAATATGGCAAAAGTCCGTAAGCAAACTTTGTGTGCTCACAATTAGGGACTATTGTTCTGAAAAGATGGATCATTGTCAAAAACAATTTTAAGTTGGCTATAAAAGTGTTCTGAATCATTGACTGGTTCAGCCATTTAGAAAAGTGCTATGGCTTTCATTTTGGTCTTATTATATAGCAGAATACAGACAAAATGCAGGAGTGTTTCTGATGATAATTTCTCTATCATATATCTGGAATAAAGTTTACTGCTTTCAGCGCTTGTGCTGTAGGGCACGATCATGTAAGCAAGATAAAGTGCTTTTAGCCAACAAATACTTTTTGTTATATTCCTTTTGCTGTTAAATGAGAAAAAAAAAATGATTCAAGATGGTTCTTGAATCTGGTTCTGTCCACTTGAATAAATTCTGCATTGGCTGGTGTCTGATTGAATACAAAGCAAAATAACTTATTGAGTGTCGAGTGCTCACTTACCAATGCTGTATTAGCATCAAAGAAGAAAAAGCTCCTGCCACAGGACTTTCCAGTCAGAATTTGCAGATAAAACTGCTAAACGTTTCACCTTACGCTCAGATAAGACAATTTGTTTCCCCATTCCTCTTTCCTCGATAATCTGGCACTGAGCCCAGTATATTTTATCACTGAATTAGGGAGAAAATAGAAAAAAATTAACACTTACTCCCTCCACTTACTCCTCTTCTTGTCCCTGTTTCCAAACTTACTTCTTCCTCTGTTTACTTTTTTTTTTTTTTTCTTTTTTTTTTATGCAGCAGAAACTCATTTCATTGAGTATAATTCTTCCACTAGGAAAATCCTTCTCTCAGCTTAGGTCAGGACTTCAAACCAAGAATTCACATCTCCAAAGCAACACAGTGCAGTCTGTTGAAAGTCGGTAATCTGCAATACTCTGGCAATTAAGATGAATTCATACTACCCAGATAAAATACTGTACAATTCTCATTAGTTGAAATGCTTAGATGCCAAACATCTATTTGTCTTCAAAGATTACTTTGTTCAAACTTTTTATCATTCTTTATCATCTCTCTTTCAACCTACCACTTTGGAAATGTTGCCCAAAATTGTAGCCTTTAGTCATTGTTGCTGATTCTTGTCCAGTTCTTGCATAGACACTTCTTAAAGACTAGCAGCATCACATTAATTCATTTTCACTCTATGACCCAGTGTCACCCCCTCAGCTCTTTTTCTTTCAGAAAGTTGCCTAGGAATTTTTTTCTCCATTTTTTTTTTTTTTTTCTGAATGCATTATCTTGATTTCTTCTTAAATGAATGCCTGTCACAATTGGCTATTGTTGATTCCAGACCAAACTTATATTCCAGCTATCAAACTTATATTGAAACAGAATCTATTCCTCCCAAATGCTTTCAGCCAGTCCTATTTGGTGAGATGTACAAGGGCGTGAGCAAACTGTATTTCATCATCCAGATCCTTAATGGAAATATTAAACTGAACTGAATACAAATATCCAACAAATGAGTCAGAAAAGTAGCTTAGTTTTTATTTTATTTTTTATTTTTTTTTTGTGAGCCTGCTTATTTTTTTTTAATTGCTTATTAAGCGGTAATGAACCCTAAAAAAATAGTGGCTTTCTGGTTTTATCACTGAGGATTCCACCTGTGATTAATATTTGGTTTTGAACAGTTTGCTTCCTGCTGCTATCTGCTTGAGTTCATTAATGTTAGTTTCTAATAAGAAGCCCATACCCATGATTTACCTCTCTGCTGAGAATGAGAACCCTCTGCCGTCAGGAAGCAAGCCTGGGGAGCAATGCTTCCATCTCCATCAGAAAATAAACTCAGCAGTTATCGGTGTTAGGGCACACCATGATCTCCCTTTTCTTCCCTTTCTCTCATCCTTCTCTAGCTTACTCTTACGGGATGCACAGAACAGTTATCCACAAATACCATTATCTTTGAAGACTGCTGGTTTTATTTCCATGTTGCAGAAAGCCTTAAACCTTGCTTATTTTTCTGACTATCTCAGCTGGTCTATTGAAACACCTAATCTCCATTCACAGACCTCACCTTGTTTGTATTCTTAAATCAATCTGGCTACAATGACACTAGAGTGCTCCTCCATTAACTTTTCTGGTAGATTTTAACTACCTTTTTCCTGATCCCATAAAATAGGATGGATCAAAAACTGGATAGAAAATTTTGCTACTAGAAAATATAATGTGAGTAGAAATTGGAAAGGGCAGTTAATTTTATCAGCTGAAAAGTTTCACAGAAGTGTATCCATTTTGCTGAAACAGTGGATAGGAGAAAGTAGAAATTATCTTTTTCTACTTCATTTCATTTTGTTGGCAAAAATATCTATTTTTAATTTTTGTTTCTTTTTATTATCTTAACTTCCACTTTATGAGATTTTATGTTATGGAAATAAAATATTTTTATGTTTATGAGTCTCTCGCTCTCTCTCTGCTTTTTTGAAAACTTTTTTTTTTTTTTCGCAAATTCACAATGAAAACAGTTTCAAATGTCAGGATTTACTTGTGAGATAAATTTCTGTTTCCAAACACTTCTTCTGTAAACACTGATGAGGTTCAAACACCATTTTTAAGGCCTAGATCATTCCATGTGCAGCTGTTTTGCCTAAGTTTTATAGCTCCTAAGCACATGAGCTTTAAGCTATTTCGCTACTAACAATTCTTTGATTGAAAATGAAGGAATTATATGATATGCAGATACAATATTTCCTTGTGCTGATATTAGAGTAATGTGCTAGCTGTATTTTACTGGGCAAGGCAACATGCATGGTTCAACAAAATTCCAAAAATTCCAGAGACCAGAGTTGTCCTTGTGTTTTGGCCGTGTCACGATAGGTGAAGTAGACATGATCCCTCAGAAGCAATTTTATTGCATCATCACCAGGTTCTGGTTAGTTGTGTTTAGGACCAGAAAACGGTTTTCCGTCATTCTTTGTTAATGATAATGCTCGGATCAGCTTAATGATGTCTGATTAATGAGTGCTAAGGATAGATGTCATAAAGTAACTGTTTAAATATGCCCCCAATCTCTCTTTTTTTTTTTCTTATAGAAGAAACTACAGTGCTAATGGCTAAAGTTGGGATTTCTCTTGCCTTTCCTCCACAACTTCACATGCCTGCAGTGCAAGTTAACCTGCAAGTTAACTGTACAAACTGCATTTATAACGCACAAAAAGAAATTGCTCTTTTAGACAATTTGCACTAAACACCTACTTCGCCACCCTGAAGGTGCTCATGTCTCTCCTGAGCTGTACAAGGTCAGTTAGAAAAGCAGACCCATTGTAAAAAACCTCCATTTGGAGAGATGAATCCCACCCTAAATGTCAGGAAGTAAAAATGAGCACTCAGTAATGAAAGCCCTAAGTCTAACACATAATCCTGTGAGGTTTCTTCCCTTGCATGACACACAAGCCGTAGCCTTATCCAATAGCTCAGCTGTAGTCCTTAACAGCTTTTTCCTGCATCTCCTCAACACGAGATCTGGTGGCCTCCTACCCAGTCCTGCTGGCTGCATGGAGAAGCCCAGGGCTGTGCCACACGCTTGGCGGGTCCCATTAGCTTTGGAATCTAATGGAAGAGAGAGAACTAAATTCCTGTAGGCAGAGAAAGTGATAGACCCCACAGAGACAAATAACAGCCAGTCCGGGAAGGGACAGAGGTCCAAGATGTAATTTAGGAATGAACGAGACGCCGCACAGCACCGTTGGGAGGTGTTTTACTCCCAATTACTCTGCAGCGTAGAGAACGCACTGAGGGTAGAAAACTGTTTTGCAAACCTTATGCCAGCAGCTTTCATATCTAAAGAATAAAAAAAAAAAAAAAAGAAAAACAGGGAAATATTACAAAAGTATCTCAGATTTATCTTAACATGGACTCTTTTTACTTTGCAATAAGAATTGCTATGAATATTGCTATGAATGACTGAGCTAATGCCTGAGGTCAATGATTCCTGTTTCAGCCTCTGCTATAGACAGGGGCTTTCCCTGAATTAATGCTAGTATCGTTATTTAGCCTGTCACGCTTTTACTGTAGGGAACAATAAAAACATCTTTATTGTTTTAAAATTTTTGTTGCCTATGAAATAGCTGGGGAATTTTTTTTTCAGCCAAATGTGGGCACTTCTGTTTCTCTGAGGTTTTTATGGGAACAGCAATCAGGGATAAGGCTATTAAACTGCCAGACTGGGATCATTTTATGGTGTATTTGTGAGTAAGTATGATTATGAATGTAACAAATAATTCCTTGTGAATTATTTGCCAGATTTGTGTTTCTGCATAATGCATAGAGGAAAGATTAGTGCATGTAGCTGTCTGTTACTGTAAATTAAATTAGTACTGCATTTAAAAAAAGTTATTGTCCTAACAACACAGGAAACAAAGTCCTTAATTCACAGCCTTTCTCTGTACAGTTCTTCATGGTATAGTACGTGTGGAAAGTGTCCTTCATGACTTCAAAAGTGAAGGCATGGCAGTAGGATGTGAACTTAGAGTTCCTTTAGCTTTCTTTTACTCTGCTAATTGAATATTGGAATATGGTAAATTAGTTGGCAAAGGGTCTCTTCTCAGTAAAGAATCTGGAAGAATTTAATTATAGGATTAATAGGATATGGATACTGGGTTAAATTAGAAAGAGCTTAATCCTGATCTTGGAAAGTTTGTATTGGTCGACATGAGGTCAGTTGAGAGACTGATGCTATGGTCATGAAAATGTGCTACAGTGACTGACTTGAGAGTGCAGATCATGATGATTCTTGATGACAGTAAATATATCCTTAGGATGATGAGGTAGGTCTCCTTTATGAAAATACAATATTATTTAACATTGAGGTCAGAGAGGTAACACCCAGTGGCATCATAATTGTTTGTTTTTGCTCTCAGTTTCCCAAGACAATTCCATTTGATGTAGTGGTCTACCATAACTCTTGTTTTCCCTGCCCATCCCTTCTTTCTCTGGCTTCACTGCAATGTTGCTGAAATCCATCCAGGGCTTTGATTCTTCGAGGCCAGACAGCTTGGCCAACCTCAAGGACCAATGGGAAGTCACAGTGGATACCAGAAACCAAAACAGCAAAGAGGGGAGGGGGAGAAGAATCTCCTACAACAGCAGAAGCTGAACAAGGGGAAACAGGAGGAGCCAAATGCACAGATGAGCCCCTGTCAGAGCTCTCCTCAGCTAGAAAAGGAGCTGGGAGCTGGTTATGTGCCAAGAGCTTCCTCCTGTGCAGCCCCCTTTCTGCTCCTGTGCTTCCAGCTGTCTCTTCATCTGATACCCCAGATTAGGTTAGATGTGTTTCTGTCTTGTAGCTGAGTACCCGTGGGCAAACAGTGATGTGATTTACATGATTTATCCTTCTGGAGTACCTTTGGTTTACATGGTCATGATAAGGAACAGCAGTACTTGAGGCTTCACTTTGTAGTATCATATATCAACATGAAAGTCTCGTTCCTAATTTCTCAGGGTACTTCCTCACCATTTGTTGAAGAGATTTTGATATGGGTTTCCTTCAAGCAGCTTCCTACTTTTTTACCGGAGCCTCCTAATGCCATGCCCTCGCTATGCAGGGTGTCTATGTTTCAACTCTCTCATTTAGAGGCAGGAAATGAATCTAGACCACACACAAATCCCATGAGATACGGAATATCATAGCTTTGAGATTGTCTTGATTATTCTTATATGCCCTATGTCTCCCACCCAAAGGAGAAGAGGAAGAAGAAAAATAGAAAGATTTATTTGGGTAATGGATTTTTTTTTCATGGCAAAAATAAATTAGAGTTTCAACTTTTGATTGAAAAAGAGTTCAAATTTAAGTTTTGACACCTATTGAAAAATGATTGAAATATACTTCATAATTTTGCCTTCTTCTTAATGTTAGTATTTCAGATGTCTTTTAACTTTTTACTTTGAGGATATTGAATTCAACTTTCCCCTGTACAGACATTTCCTCCTACTCCTTGCTTAATCTTAAGCACTGCCTTTATTTTTCTATCTACACCCACACCAAAGAATAATTTCCCTATCTGAAAGTGATTTTTAAAATTTTCTTCTTTTCCCACTCATCTGAAACTTTCAACAGAGATACTCTACCTTATGGCTTTAGCACTGAACAAGTTCCCCTGCTAGAACAAATTCTTTGGAAAAGAGTGTAATGAAAAATGTTTAGTTGTCCTTTTTACAAATTTTCACAGTATTTTCGTTGTTGTACATAATATTAGGTAATTAACTTAGGTTTGGTTTACCTATTCTGTATGCTAAGAACTTGTTGCCTCTGAAATGCAGCACAGAATATATTCACAGTCCTCCAGAATGCATCTGTGATCCTGCAAACACTTCTTTGCACTATTTCATGCATTTTGAATGGTCCAGTTAACACTGGTAGAGTCCTTCCAGGATTGGGACCCATTACACTGATTTCCTGGAGTGCTATCCTGAGAGTGATCTTATGACATCCAGTAATAACTGTGATACTAAGAATAGGAATCATTTGAACTAGGTGCTATATAAATACAAGGTCACCCCTGAGTGATTCTCAGCATTGAATGTCTAATCAAAGATTAAATATAGCAAATAGAGAAAAGAAATAGTGAAGAGGAAGGATGGAAGAGCTAAGTGAGAAAATCTTGCAGTGACCTCATATTATATATACAGTGATAGTCTTAGTCATCAAGGTATTTCTTAAAGACAGTGTTTAATGGATGGCTAATCATGAAACCTATTTATATTTAATTCTTTTTATTTTTTGTTTATTATCTATCCTACTCACTTCCATACTGATAATCCCTAATTATTCATCACTCTAGTGACTTTGTAGGAAATGCTTCTGCTATACATGCAGGTGTCTGGAAAAATGTCATGTATTGCAGACCTGGTGGGTTCGTCTTACATTTTAGCATATAAAAATATAGATTGTTGCTGAAAATTCTTCTCAATAGTGCTAGACAGAAAACATTTGCAAAAAAAACAGTCTATGCATTCCAGACCAAAACAAAGACAAACAATATCCAGAAGAACACCACAAACACTAGGTTCTTTCTACTCTTTCTATAAACTGTGGCAGCTACCAAGACACAAGAGGATAATAATGATAGAAACCAAAGTGTAAATGTTTGATAATGAACATATTGTACGTAGAGAACAAAATCCTAATTCAGGAATCAAAATAATCCCACCTTTCTTAAAATAATCTGCTTGCACTAATGTGTATTGCCATGGTCTATATCCCTCTATATATCCTATGAAGGTCACAAATTCTTCAGAACTCTGAAGAATTTTGATTAACGTTGTCAAAATATTGGCGTTGACCTCCACTTTTGAAAGGAGAAAGAAGCCCTATAGCTATAACAAACAGAAAAAAAAAAGGTTTTTTTTTTTTGTTTGTTTTGTTTTCAGTATAACAAATGAATCAAAGAAAACGAATTTACAGAATTTCTGATATGTAAGAAGTTATATGTGACTGGATTCTAGCAAAACCTTCCATGTTGTGACTGCCCAAGTGTGTTATTTATTTAAAGTGGACAGAATCAAGTACAATCTTGAATCAAGAATCTCCTTGTAAGAAATCTAATCATTTTTACAATAATGAATCAGCTCAGATAAGTCAGAACGTGTGTAATGTCGGTTGTTTTGTGTTGTGGTCATACTAGTCTATGAATATTGGAAAAACTATAGGGGGGTTGACAGGTTTTATTAAGCAACCCGGTACAGAAAGAGAAGGCACAAAATACCTTCATGTTATCTGACAAAGAAGTAACAAACTCAGAACTAACTACAAGCTAGAAGAACTACTCATATTTTAATTATACTAATCAATGAGATGACATGAGGAAAAAAAAAAAGAAAAAGAAGGGTAATTAGCAGTTTTGGAGCAGAGCAGAGACTTGGCAGACACAGAGGTGACAGGTTCATTCCTGTTGGAACACCAGGCACATGGAAAAGTCTTTTGCACAGGAGAAGCAGAGATCTCAAATAGGACAGACGGAGGGTAATACCGTAATGGGTTATAAAAACAGTGTGTACATGATTTTTGCAAACTCTGATAATTCTCACGGAGGAGCTCTTTGGACTGAATAACGTCAGATTTACCAAAATTCCTTTATTTGTATGGATATCTTGGGAAATGTATACTTACACAAAAAATGTGAAAAGTTCTTTTTTTTTTTAATATAGTTATATTATTATGCATGAACTATTTGATGACCAGTGTTGAAGAATTCTTGAGTGTAAGGCAAATAGGCCATGGTGTCTGCACTTAAATAGTTGGAGGATCATTTTCTTCAACATTAATTTGATTGCAAGGTACATCCTATTTCCCATGGCATGAAAATAGCTATGGTGTTACTAAAACACAACAGGTATCCTTCCTTATTCTTAGCTCCTACTTCTTTCTTCAAAATTATTTCACTATAAAGTGTTTCAGAGCATCCCTTCAATAACGGTTCATTTCTTTCTGTAAGTGCCCACCTGTAGTTATCAGTAAATTGTTCTTCTGCTCAAGAATACCGCCAAGCTCAGCCTTGGAAATATTCAGCCTCCTATCTGTCCTCTCAATATGTATTTGCTTCTGTATATGAAATTTAAAAAATACCATTTGACTTAAAAGCTCAACCTTTACAATAAATATTGATTAAATAATTTGTATTGTGCACTTGTATTGGACCATCAAATTGCACATAAATAGAAACATGAAAATAATCAGGATATACTCAGTGTGTCGCAGTATGAATTCTCCTTTCTTCTTAGGGGAATAACTTAGTTTCTTTTGTTCCTGTTAGCAGATAAAAGCTAAATAATAAAGCAGTGATGAAAGGTTTCTCCAATCCATATCACAGGTGTTCTGAAGTTAGCTGCCAACCAGACTTACATGAAAGAAGTTATATTAGGGCTAGGAAGAAAGTATTTTCTTTCACTGTAATAATTATCATTCCTTTTGCAGGTGACAGAGAGGAGCTATTTTAGATTCCACCTTTCTCTCTGACTCCTTTCCAAAACAACCACCTTGGGAATCAGAAGTTCTCTCCTGCCTGCCCTTGGGCACAGATAAGGATTCCTGAAGAGCTGGTGCTGAAGCTCCCAAAGGCCATGGGGTGCCAGGGGAGCACAGAGCCCTGGTGAGAACTTGCCCCAGCCCCACGTTACAGCCTCGCTCACTGCAGCATGCTGGAGCTGTGAAGTTGCTCCCTTCAATGTGTACTCTTCCTTTGAAAGGCATAGATCTATGATAACATAAATAATCCAGGCTCGACTCCTTACCCTCTGTCTCCTCCACAGGGAGGGTGTCTCATCTAGTTTTTGTGTTTGCTTTAGTACTTCTGATCTCTTTTAACCATATTACAAGTGATATTTTTGTCAAAAGGGTGCATGAGTAACTCTGATCCTAATGTGCTGTATAGGCTGGTAACATACTGTGCTAGACGTTTTTCCATGGCCTTCAGATGCTTTTAAAGACCAAGATTTCCTGTCACTGGCTCTTGCACACAAGCAGTGTGTTTCCTGCCTCAAATTCCTTTTCTTCTGTTCATTCCCTGCACTGGTCTCTTCACTGCAGGAAGAATAGGATTTCCTATCTTGTATGGATCTATTCTGCTACTGTCCCAACAAAATATAAGTAGATCACCTTCACAGTGATGGTTAAGAGACTGATTAACTTGAACAGCAGCCCCCTTGGCTTCTACAAGCAGAAGGGAGCGTCTGCTTTCCAGTGCTTTCATACATAATGCAACATGCTGTGTGCAACCAGCCTCGGGTCTAGTAGGAAATTGTGTGATGTCTTCTCACTGCTATAACATTTTTCTTCCTATCTACTGAACACAAAGGTGCTTAACGGGACATCCAGGAATTCCATTGGTAAATGAATGTTCCAAAAAGCACTGGAACAGATTAAACGTGGGGGTCTCCTGTCCACATGGCAAAGTCATCATAAGCCGATTTCTTTAGTCACCAGTATCAACAAGCTACTCTTTGCTGGTGCCAAGATGCTGCATTTCCACCCTGAGCTCACAGGCCACCCAATAGGAAGGGCCAGGAGGCATCTCAGACTGTTTCTGTTAAAATAGCACCCACTCATGATTTTTGGTAATGTTCATCATGGTTTAAAAATCTTTATCTTTGAAAGAGTTAACAGTCTTGTTAAGTCTTTGCAGGAAGTTTAATGGCAACAAATCTATTTAGCTTGCCCTTTTCTAACTTAATTGACAACAGTCAGAGAGTGATATATTATTCAGCTATGGAACCCGATAGGCTCAGAGTATTGTGGTGAGTAAGATTTGTTGATGAATCTCTCTTGCCATGCAAGATCACATTGCTTGAGTTAACAGTTAAGGAAGGAAATACATATGATCCCCCTGTTAGGAATGCAGGTGACTGATTTGAAAACCAGACTAGGTATCATCTGAATATATTGGATGTAAAAACTTCACATAGGTTTGACTTAGCCCTGTTGGATAAACTGAGACTTGAAGGTGAACTAGCCAGCTGATCCTATTTCAGTGCCTTTTCCTTAAAATAGCTGGTGCCATGTCTTATGTTTTGAGGGAAGCTGCTTGCCACTTCAGAAAGCAATGTGTTTCCTTTCTTGCAGTCTAGCCTTCATTAAGCACACAGAAGAGAAAAGTGCATGTTAGGTGACTGCCAAAACTCTCCATGTTTTGGGAATTCTTTGCAATTCCCATGATTTTAGTTGTTTTCTGCTTTGAAAAAGGAGGGTTGATAGTCCTTTCAAACTTAATGCAAGCAACTCAGATGAGATTTCTTGATCTCTGGGCTGGAACTAGAACCAATTACAAGCTGTAGAAAGAAGTTATTCATAAACTCTTCAGTTCATATATTTTTAAACCATCTCTTGATCAAACTGTAATAGCAACTTTACTGCATGTGTGAGAAATTTGCAATGCAAATGCATGTAACTATAAGGCTATGAGCCAGACCTCCTACCCTGCCCTATTCCTCCCTACCACACATTTGGCTTGCTCTTTAGATTTAATGAAATGTGCAAAATGAGCATGATGCTTTTACCCTTTGATGATCTCCAGATTTTCATAAGTTTGTAAGGTCTCCAGGGCAGGATGGTTTCTAACCAGCCTCTAAGCTTTTTTTCAATATGTATAATTAGGTTTGCAAAATTGCTTATGTTTTAATCTCAGATCAGAAATTGTGAGTTGATTTCCATTCAACTTTAACAAAATATTTCAACTTTGGCATAGAATGAGAGCATAAAAACACAAGAGCATAGTAGGAAAAAGAGTATTATAAGCTACTAAAAGGGGCCTAAAATGAAATTTTACCTCTGGTGAGACCAATAGCTGCTGTCTATAAAACAGTTTGTATGTCCCTTTACAGGTGTTTCACTGAAGCTTTTGGGGCAATTTGAGCACTTATTTCCAGACTCTCACTGTGAAGAAAAATTCTCCTGAATTTTTCTGCTCCTGATCTTCATCTCCTCTCCATTTCTGGTCTTCTGGGCCTGGCTGTTTGCTCCCCATCCTTTCTCGCCCATCATATCTTTGCCATCATGACCACCACCACAGGTTTCACCTGCACTATATCTGGCAGAGCCAGCCTGGTAAATTTGTTAGTTTGGGTTCTCCTCCATGCTCCTTCTCCGGGGAGGTGGTACTTCACAGGATCTCACCTGCTTATGCCCTTGAAGGGCTAAAGGGAGGAACTACTAGGCCTGTTTTCACCTGGACATGTCACAGTCACTGCTCAGGAGAGGTATTCTTCAGCCCTGAAGATTTTTACCTCTGAGTATCCTTGTATTAATTGCCTTCATGAAGACTAGACTTCAGAAAAGGAAACATATTGCTTTCTGATGAAGTGGCAAGCAGCTTCCCTCAAATCATAACTTTACCTTAATTGCTTTTGAAAAATGACTCAATGCATTGTTATATTTTGCAAGATACTAAATGATGTGGAAAATCCATTAGAGATCCCACAGAGATGTGGATAAACCAATGAGCAGCTCTGTATTTGGTAATTTCCAAACCTTAAGGCATAAGCTTTGAAAACATTTGTGGGTATGGTGTATCAGATAGAATTAAAAAAAATAAAATAAAATAAAAAATAAAGCAAGCTGATAGCTGGTGGCTAAAGTGTAATTCAAAACAAAACAAAAATGCTGTCTGGTTCCTTGGTCTCTTGTCTGTACTGCGCTGGGGTCATTTAAAGTTGGAGGTAATGAGGTTAGTGTCTATGCTTAGGCAGTGTAAAGTAAGGCTGCAGGCATGAAGGAGAAAAGCTTCAATATGTGAGTTTCCACCTGGTCTCTTCCCTTCTGCTACAAGCTGGCAAGCACTAAACTCCAGATCTGAGGGAAACGTCAGCTATTAAACTAGAAAGTTTTTGTCTTGCAGAAATGGGTATGTATGAAAGGCTAGTAAGGACAGTAAGCCACAGAAAAATAGCTTTTCAATGATGTGCCAGACTCTATCAGATGATTCTCCTATTACTTGTCAATGAAGGGTGTCTCCCCAAACCTGTACAAAACCTAGCAGCAGCTCAGAACATTTCTATGGCCATTTCTTTTTGATTTGGACGTTGTCCTCACACATCATCTCCACAGCGCTGGTAGTGCTGAATGAGGAGGTCTACATCTGCAAAGCGCAGATCCCACGTACGTGTAAGTGCTGGCTGGGCACCCATGTGCTGAGAATGACGGCTGCCAGGGGGCTGCTGCTTCTCTTTTCTCCGTGCTCGCTGCGAGAGGGGAGGAATAAGCATCTCTGCCGTGTGGAAGGCTGGTTAGCCCACACCCTTAGCATTTGCTCCTGCCACCGCCCTTAATTTCAGTGTTTGGTACCTTTCCTAATTGTTGCTTGTTTTGCTGTTGTGATTCCACTGGCGTTACTTAATGTTTTTTCACATAACAAATACTGCGCTTGGAAATTATCATATACTTTCAGATGTTATCACCTGCTTTGGGCAAGTACTAAGATTTTAGCAGGCCAGTATTTGTCTCAGGAGCTTAATTTATAGAACAGATTCATTTTTTTGTACAGGTCAGACTGCTGCATATACCCTGTTGGCAAAAGTCTGCTTATGCCAGGACAAAGATCTTACTAGGAACTAGTAACAGTGAACAGCGACTCTAATACCATTATCCTTTCCTTTGCCCAGAGAATGATTTAGAATGATTTAGTCTTTCTGCTCCTACACCCACAATTTCTCCTTGGCGTCACAGACTGGTCCAGCCTGACCCTGGAATTAAAGAAAAGCTCTATGTTCCCCATTGCTTCTGCTCCTCTTTTGTAGGATTGCTTTCTCTGCAATTGCTGCTAAGAACTGCTTTTCTGTATGAGATACCCCCTACCTACGGAGTGTCTTCTGTTTAAAATATTCTCTGCCCTTTCTCACTTTACCTCCCAAAGCCTCTCTGCATTCGTTCTCTGGCACGTTTTTCCTAAGGCATCCCCCAGAACATCCCTCAGATTGTACTTTAGCAATGTAAGCAAAGCAGGAGAGCAAAAGAAAAAGATTCAGAAAGAGGGGAAGCTGCTATGAAGGAAAATATTGAGCCCAAAGAATACAATAAACAGATTTTGATTGGAAAAATAAATAGAGGAGTAGATTAGAATTAAATTACTGAAGAAAGCACCAGATTGATTTTTACAAGGATAGGGATAGGAATGAGCCCAACAGCTCATGCAAAACAAAATGTTCAATTTAGCAACAATTCTGCCCTGTTGCTTCCTCAGTTTTTGTTAATTGTCTGCCTGGTTTGGCATGTACAGAGATAATGTGAAGATGTTAGAAGAAAAGCAGCTATTAAGCTGTCTTTTTTTTCCTTTTTTTTTTTTTTTTTTCTAAACCCCTGAGTATGGCTGAGCATGGCCACTTCAGTTGGCTTCACTTCACCACCCAAAAACAGCAAAGCTGTTTCATTAGAGAAGGGAAACACTGATAAAAAGTGTTGCACAGATCAGGGGCAATGAACTTGGAGTGTGTTTCAGTAAAAGTTCATCTAATCACCATGGCTTTGAGCGCGGCATATTAATTTTCTCATCTAGCTTTTCCTCCTGCTGTGGTGCTGACTGCAAAGGAGGCTGCAGAGCTGCACCAAATGCACCCAGCAAACAAGCAATTATTTTAAAAGCTGGAGTATCGATTATAATCCTTAACCCTGGATGCAATGTTACACTTACGGGATCGGATTCAACAAGGAAATGAAGGATTCTTTTCACTCATAGGCAACTCTATCACACTTTCCAGGATGCGTGTTGGTTTGTCTGTAATTATTTTAACTCAAGTAGCTGTTAACCCCCAGAGAAGACTTCCCCTGAGGCAGCAAAATTTTGTGTTGTGACTTACCTCTCTTTATCTTGAAGAAATGGGCAAAGTCAGGATACGCTCAAAAATGTGAGCGTGGCATCTACTCTCAAACTTTGGGCTGCATGTTTAGATATACAGAGTTTGCACAGCTTCTGGCAGGACAGAAATCCTCTGCACTGTGGAAGAACTGGGATCCAGCTGTTCCACACCAGGACCCCCCAAAATATCTTAGTGGGCTTTGAGGCATTGATTTATGTGGTAGTTGAAGTCAGTGGCGAGGCAGTGACAGTCTTCCTGCCTTCAAATCTAGCGGTGACTTTCTTCTTTAATTTAACCTCCTACCCCTGTTTTAGTTTTCTGTTTCAACCATATGACATTTAGTTCTTGTTCAGTCACTTCTAAAAAAAATTTCTCAGAAAATAATTTCTACTGAGACTCCAATAGACTCTGTTCAAACATAAAGGTTAAAAAACAAATACAGGTTTAGCAAGCAAGAGAATACAATTACTGAAGTTGATAAGAAGGAGAAGGCAAAGATACAAGTGTGGCATTTTCAGTTTTTATTCCTTTTCCTAGATGAAAGCAGAGCCCAGTGCTGGGTCATGATCTCAGTGTATGACCTTCATCCCCATTAAAATTTAATGAAAATTTAATGCTCAGTTTTTACTAAAAAATCTCAGCTGCTTTTTGTGTGTGTGTGTGTGTGTTTGGTGCATATTCTGAAGCCGTTACCTCCTGGCAACCTCATGCTGGGTTGCTATGATCAAAACCACAATATTGCAAGATTATTCTTATCACAGCAGCAAACAACCCACAGGAAGATGTGGAGCACAAAGACAAGGAAGTGAAGCAAGACTTGAGAGAAAGGAGCAAGCAACTGTAAAGAATTTGTTGCCCCCACTGTGCTTTCAAGGAATGGGAAAAAAAGCAAAGCTTGCCAGTCTTGGCAGGCTGAGGTCTTGGGGGCATTAACTGAAGAAGGCAGATATTGATGAAGACCACAAAAAACACTCAATTCAAGAAGCAACATGCTGTGGAAAATAGTGATAAATAATAGCACGTTAGGCCGGAGGATTTTTGTGTCAGGGCAGATGTGCCTGGTGCAGACTTTCTGGGCAGTCAGGTGAATTTGGGTTTGATCTGTATTTTAACACTGGTTCCATCAGAACCTCTTCCTAGCTGGGGACAACAGACATTTAAAATGAAGATACAGAATTTAAGAAAAGCAAAGAATCCTTTAGCTGTGCTGGTATTTCCTGTTCAAAGGAGAGGAGCTGTCACATAGGTCATGAAGAGAAACACTTCAAGCCCTTAAGTAACAAAAATGATCTGAATTGGGGAGGAGAAAATTTCAACACTGTCCTGCACCTAGTGCCAGCAAATTTATTCCACACAGCTTTCTCCAGAGATTATCAAGCAGATGTTCAGCCATAATTAGTAGAAATGGCTATTCCCAGAAATGAGTAAGACAAATGCCTTCCTTGCAAGTAGAGTTAAAAACAATAGAGATTTGGCCTCATGTGTACGTTACTCCTGCAGCTCCTTCTTTTTGGCATTTTAACATTTGCACTGATGGGCAGAGAGGCTGACAGCAATCACATCACCTTCTGTCTCGCTGTCAGGACTGATAAAGCAATGTTTGACTCTGGGTAATTCAGCCTGAGTGAAAAACCTGTATCTATATCATCCTTCTCTTCCTTAGGTTTCAGTTTCCGAAGATTTATAATGTATATCAATGGGTTTTTTTTGTTTGTTCGTTTGTTTTCTCAAGGCAGAAGATATTTTTGCTTGTTTGGATACAGGGGCTTTCTGGCATAGCTGTTTTGCTGTCACCTGTTTCTAATCCTCCTGATTTACACAGTGCTCTTGGCAATTCCCCTGCTTTGCTTTACAGTAGTGTGAGGAGTACTTAGCACTGGTTCCAGTTACTGGTTTCTGAAAGGGAGGTGGGTGGTTACTTCTGCCTTCCAGGCACAACAAGAACAAAATGCCCTATGAAATGCTAAGTGATGCCATGTTCTCCAAGTAAAGCCTCAGTTTCTCATGTACCATTGAAAGGTAATAGCTTAGAGAACTGGAAAATAAACCTATTTTTTGCACGCCTCTTCCTATTAGCCTACCAGTGCCATTGAAAGCTTTGTATTGCTTTGTCTTTTTTTTTTTTTTTTTTTTTTTTTAAAGCTTCTCTTCTCTGACAGCAAAGACTTGTTATTATCAAACATATACAGATGGGCTCAGAAAAAAAATATTCTCATTTTGGATAGTGTTTAAATGTACTCTTTAACTTTGAAGTAGTTGAGGCTGAGAACATCTGAAAGTTGGTGGGAAAATCTCATAGCAAGTCTTCCTGCACGGTTAACCCTAGAAAGCTTTTGATTGCTTACACACAGAAAGGAATTCCTTTTCCTCCCAAGAAGTTAAATAAATAGGATCTAATGTTTATCCATGTACAAAAGCTGCTTATACTAAGCAAGTGGCGATTCTCAGTGTCTCATAAGAAGTCAGCTGAGTGAGGCACACAGCACCTGCCTAATCAAGGTAATTTTAGGATTACTATCAAGGTCATCACTCTGATTCTATACTGTTCATATAACCTTTCCAGTTTTTATCTTTTTTGTTATAAAAGAAACAGTAAAGCATGACAGTTCCCCGTTCATTTTCAAGAATTGCTACCTTTCTCACCAAACATGCTCAGGAGCTACTCACTTTCAGTAAGATTAGACTGCATTTTGAGAAAGAGATAGAGCAGAGGGAGAATGGAGAGGACTATAATGTTTCCCTGAAGTGTATGTGTTTCTGCCAAAGTGGCTTTCCTGCAAACCGGTCAACGGAGAGAACGTAGTGAATCTCTGCTATAAAAATTCACCCAAATATGAGAGTTATTCAGAAGGAGTCAGCACAGCACAGTTACTAAAGAGCAAGTCAGAAAGGACATGCAGTATTGAACAGAGCAAATTTTTCCTGGGTTTGATGCCTGGGAAGTCACTGCATTCGATTTTTGTGAGTGTTTTCACTGCTTTATCTCCTATAACCTAAGACCCTTGGGATCTGCTAACTCTTTGAATAAACTCAAAACTTCATCTGGAGACTGCTTAGTCAGCCCTATCACCTTTCCCTAGCATAACGAAGAGCTACAGCTTGAATTTCTTGGATTTTGTACGTCCAAGACAGATTTCCAGAAAGTATGTGAGTTGTGAATATTTTCCAAAAACACTAGGCTGCCTTCATGAAAATTGTATCACTCTTTAAAAATGTGTGAGCTTCAGAAGTGCTTGCAGCTAGAATCTGTATAGGTGACACATCCAGTGTTCAACATGAGCCAGCATATGCTGGCACGTGATGATGGCACTTGAGAGATGTTTTCTAGCTTTTTCCAGAGGGGAAACAGAGCAGGAAAGAATGTAGGAGGGTGTTAGGGTTTACATACTGCTGCTTCTGAAAGCACCTTTAAGTTCCCATTTCAACATTACATGCATACAACTCATCAAGGGTTCATAAACCTTACTATTTCACTATCATACCCCAAATCATTCAGTGTCTTCTTCAACTGAGATACATTTCAGGCATATGGAACACACTTGTATGCCAGCCAGCATGAGCAGGTTTTGAGCTCACAAACAGAACCAGATTGCAAGTATGGAAATTGCTAATGCAATATGTAGCCCTTTGCAAGCAAATGAGGGTTAGGTGGTTCTCGCAGGCTGAATTTTCAGCTCTTATAAGACCTTGAATCTTGTTTCTTGGACACTGCTGATAAGTGAATATCCTGGTGCAAACCACAGCACAAAGTTTCAAACTACTGCTGTGTGCTGGAGCCTGTTGTTAGTACTCTAACAACCTCAAAGAAGCTTGGCCACTCTGGGTTTTTCTAAAGGCAAGCTGTGAGGAAGTGCAATCCTAACATCATGTCAAAGCTAGGTAGGGGAGATAGTCCATTCTCAGGAATTGCCAAAATAAAGTAATAATGATTTTAAACAACTCACTTGCCATAGCCATACAGAACAGTATCATCAGCATAAGATATAGAAAAATAAAAAAAAGTGACTAATAGACTACTGGTTATGGTAAGAGAGGGGGTTGCAGGTTGATGTTGGGTTGCCTAAGCCAACCTCCTCCTCCTCATTGCTCCTGCAGGAACTCGGGATCTCATTTTCTCACACACTGTTCTCTCCTTTTCTAATCCCTTCTGGCAGGGCCTCTGCTGTCCTGAGTCTACTGAGCTCACTCCTCTCATCTGCTCAGTAGACAGGAAAGAGATTTCCAGCTCCACTTCAGATGGGCCACACCATTTGCTTTCATGGGATTTTTCATCCTCGAGATGTTTCCAGTGTGTTACACCTTTTGTCTCACAGCTCTTCTCCCTGTATCTTTGTAGACTTGACCTTAACCAAAATTCCTTCTTCCCTGTGGCCTACGAACAGGTTCAAAGGCTTCTGTGCCCTGTCAGCTATTAGCATTCCAATATATAGTTCACACTGCTTTGGTTCTCTGTGATGCTGCTTTTACTTATGCATTTCATCATTTATGGATGTAAAATGGTTCTGCCTTAATTTTACTGCATCATACAAGCTAGCTGTGGATGTCCGGGGGACATGTGCTGCTTGTTCACCTCTCTGCTGTCCTGTGCCTTGCAGGATGAGTGGGAGACACACAGAGCAACGCCTAGAAGGGACTCCGGTCACGTTTAATTTCCTGTAAACACCAATTCCATCTGTCAGTTAATGGAGTCCATCAGTATAGGCAGGTTGTTCTCATCACGAGAAGTTCTGGCTTTTGTGGGGCAGCTAGCAATACTCACACAATCCTCTACCTCGTCCCTGAGACATTTCCAAAGCTGTGATAGGAGCTGGTCAGACAACGCTTTTTCAAGGGCCAGCTATTTAAGAGTGGCTCTTGCTTCTCCAAAGAGTTATCGTGGTGACAAACGTCTGCTTCCTTTCTGCATCCATCGAGCATAAACACAGCAACTGTGTGTGCACGCTGCCCAGGCTTGAGAGCCTCCACAGGAAAAGCTCTTGATTCCAGGAAATATGAGGGTTCCTTTTTTTTTCACTCAGGTTGCCGAGTACCCCATTCTGAATACACAATTTCACTGAATACACAATGAAAGTCAGTTTTCCTGACCTTCTCTGGGATCTGAGATTTGGCTACCTAGGAGATACCTCTGCCTGTAATCGTTTCCTCTAATGGCAGGTACATTGCACAGAAAAGGAAAAATAAAATAAGCCACCATCAACTACTAGAGAAAGATCTGTGAGTGAAAATGACAAACGATCCATTGCGTGGAATCCAAAATAATTGGAAGAAGCAAGAACAACTAGCAGACATCTACATTCAGAGCAGAATATAAGGGATTTTTACAAGACACAGAGAAATGTGATGCAGACCAACTATAGATTAGTCAAGCTGTTTCTCTCTGCTGGAAGGAAGATGATTATTTCATCTTTTATATTCCCAGAAAGCATTATTTTAGAGCTAATCAGGATGAAAAAAACAGTAAAAGTGGACTCACTTATCCTTGTTCTCCAAGGGTCCGTGGAGGGGTGGGTCTCTAGCAGATCTAGAGATCTCCCAGCTGTTGGCATTCCATCTCCTCCACTCCTCTCCTTGCCAAGAACCTGCCCTTTCTGGAGATAACTGAGATTTGACTCAATTTCTCTTAGCTGGTGCAGGCTTTCTGGGTACCTTTTAGAGGCATCAGTCTGTGATTGTCATCACAGTCGGGATTTCCCCCTTTCCCCCAAATACAGCTCTTTTTAATAGGATTTTAATTTATCTGATTCCACCCCCCCAATCCCAGGCATGTACATGGCTTTCTCTGCTTCTGAGCTGAAGCATTTCAAATGCTAATATTTTGATGGACAAAATGACAGTGTTTGAATGACAGTCAAATAAGAAACTCAGTTAAAAATAGGCTGATTCAGATGACGCAACAGGAAGTTAGAGATATACGAAGGATGAATCCAGCTAACAAGAAAATTACTTTTCTCTTGTTTATCAAACTCAAAGAATATGTATGTTTTACAGGCTATGTACACACAGCTTACACTTAGTAAAAGATGGAACACAGAGTGTTTCCCACAGTGAAATGAAGTAAAATGATATATATATATATATATATATATATGTATATATACTTTTCTAAAGATGCATATTTTGTTTCAAATAAAATATGCAAGAGCCTGAAAAAAAATGTAGATGGGAACTGGAAGGGGAAATGGAAGGTGTGACACTTTTA
>VZSV01000009.1:3042151-3069250 GCA_013398735.1 Nothocercus julius
TCAACAATGAGAAGATAGAATAGTCTGCTGGCTGGGATGTCCTTGCTATCAGATTGAGCAGTGATGGGGAAGCTGTAAGGAGATGCATAACAGGTGACAGCCCTTCTCTGCCTTGCTAAGGATTGTGTCACTGTTGTCTCCAGCTTCTGCATATTGATGACAGGCATGAATCAGAAACTTGCTGAAATGCTTGTATTAGAAAGTGGTGAAATGTGGCTTTCAAAAAAAGAGAGGGAAAATGTTCTTTAAAAACTGATGTGATATTCTCAGTGGTTCCGAGTGGAAGTAATTATTATTTCATGTTTAGTTTCTTCTCCTCTGCCTTGTATTTAGTGAAGTTCTATTACTGCTGCCATTGACATGATCAAGGTAAATTAATAAGACAAGAAAAGGTCATATCTTTTATTAGACCAGCAGACCAGCTGAAGCAATAGCCTAGACTTCCCACACGTTCCCATCTTCAGGTCTGGAATAGAGAAGCCATTCTGAAAGCTAAATACAAATTAAAAAGAAGTGCTTACCCCACCTGAAAGGATAGTTGCTATTTATGAGTAGGAGGGATGTTACCAGGGGGAGAAATGGTAAAATGGTCATATTCCTTTGAAAGGAAATAGGTGGGGAGGAATGATTTATTTTCTGTGGATCATAGAAAAGAGCACTTGGAAGAAGGTGGGACCTGGCGTGTGCCAAAGAGCATTTGAGCCATGTGTGACTTTCCTGCGGAGTTCCTGTTTTTTTTTTTTTTCCTCCAATAGAGTTCTGAATTTTAATTCCCATGCTTAAGTTTAGATTATGTTTGATATGAATCTTCTTTGATGATCTGGGAAAACTCCTTTTATTAAAACACTTGGTCTAGCGCACTATGCATTTGTTTAGTGGCCTTCCACAGAGGTCACAGGCTTAGGCTAACCCCAGCTGCGAGCTCAGTATCTGTGACCACCTTATCAGCTTTCTACTGCACATAGTCCTTCTTCCATAAACAGTTCCTTGGGTTTTAACCACCTCTGTGTCATGTGCTCTAACTGATTAAAATGCCTATTTAAACTCAGAAAATTGTTCTCAACTCATATTTACCTCTGAGAACTGTTGTTCTCAAACCGAAGGAGGGGTCTATGTTCCTGAAAATACATCTGCCTTTTATCAGCTGTGTCAGCTGGTCAAACGATGTAATTTTATCTCACCTTTTCTTGCTCCTTTGAACAGATTCTTTCTCATACCTTTCTTCAAATGTAGACCTTTTTTACAATTCTATTTTATAGATTTTTTATAGATTTTAGGTATGGACTTCTATAGATTTTTTCCTTATATAATTCTTAGTCCTCTGAAACCAGGATTTACTTATGAAAATAGAAAAGAGAAAAATAATCCTAGATGTCTTTAATTTTGAGAAGAAAAATCAGTCCACTTTGAGGCAAAAGAGTCTCTCTCAAGACCGCTGATCATTGCTAGGGAGTTATGTTTGCCAGTGCCCGGTTGTGCCGACATCTAGCCAAGACGCCAGCCAGTTTTTGAGCTGCTGGTAGAAATGGGGCTGCCTCTGTCCCTCGCAATTCTAGCTACAAAGCAAGGAGGCGAATATCTGATCTCTGCACTATCATTGCCCTGCTCCAAATCCTATTTTGTCTGCAGGAGAATGAAGAAAGAGATGAAAACAAAAATTATGTCACTCTCTATTAATGGGCCCAGAGTATCTTACTGGAGCCGGGCTCGCTGATGATCTATAGCTCCTATGGGCTTTCTTGCCCTTTAGCTCTGCTTAGGAGGAAATCGACAGATTCCCCACCGGAAAAACTTCGCTATAATCCAATTCTGCTGCCACAGGCTAAATGGATGCAACTTGATTTGGCCCCAAGCTTTTAGATCTGGCTCCAGCACAGGCAGTAACAGCAGTGCGGGTGCAGCCCGCGAGACTTGCAGTAGGGAAAGGAATTGGATTTAGGCATCCTTAATGCCAGAGTGCTGCGATGCTGTTTATCTGCTTCCTGTAATTACTGCAAACACTTTGGAGAGCCAAACGAGTGACAAGGCACTCAGAGGCAGGCATAAACTAAGCATATAAAGCATGGCCTTAACAGGCATGTCTCCCACTCCCTATCTTGATCACAGCCTTGATTCATAGTGTATCTGTAACTGACTTTTCCTACGCATAACAATGCATACTTACTAAGATGGAACGGATTAAGGCATCAATATATCTAGATTAAATATTTCTGAGGGACTCTGATCACATGACATATAGTTCTTCGGTAGCTTCAAAGTGGAGTAGTTAATTAAGAAAAATAATATTTCTAATAGAGAAGAACTAAATGATTACTGAATACACTTAAGGAAAATGGAAACCTGAGTCACAAGGGAGAAAAAAAAAAAGTATGCATTGTTTTTATGTGAATTCTCTTGAAATTCTTTTATCCAGAAAAAGTATTTTTCCTGAAGAAAAATGGTTTTCTGTCTCAATAATATTTCAATCGCATTCTTACCACTCAAAATGAGGTACTTTTCCTTTGGTATAGATGACTCTGGGTTTTCAGTAAGACAAAAATATCATTAAATCTGAATTTTACAGAAATGATGAATAAGATGTGTCTACTTTACAATATAGTAAATATCTGGAGAAGAATGCAAAACATTTTGGTTTTCCTGAGAACATTTTATGGAACTCTTCTCCTTTCTCCTCCCAGATTTACTCTGCGTGACTTCCAATGTGTGTGTAAATTACTTACTGGGTTCAACTTTAACTGGAATTGCTGAGGAAGAAGCAAGATGATCTTCAGCTAACAAAATGTGAAGAGAATGAAAAGGCAAGAAGTTTTCTTACTGCCTCACAGTCTATTCCAAATCCTGCTCAAAATCTATGTTGTCCCAGTCATTTTCACTGCAGTGGAATTAGATTTTGGTTGATGTAGAGAAAAGGAGAATGGTTGCTTGGCAAAGAGTTTTGAAGGAGGGGAGATTTGCTGGTATATTATTACTGGCAATTAACTTTCATCTCAGTTTAAATTATGAATAACCAGAGCTGCTGCATTGATGTCACAGGAGTTACTCCAATTTTACATCATAATGCTATACCTAAGATAGAAAACTGTATAAATCCACAGTTCGATGCAACGAACATATTGAGAAGACCAGTGGGGACTGGGTTTTGCTAAGGTTCAAAAAATGTAAATAAAAACATTGTAATAAGCTTGAGTATGAGGTCCTGTTGTTGAAATTATACTAAAAAATTGTCATATTATGTACTTAGTGGTGACTCTGGGCATGTCATTAGTTTTGTGTATGTGCGCATGGAAACAGGGGGCAAAGTTCTGCATTAGCAAGAACTAGCAATTGCATTAGCAATTTATGGCTATAGAGGAGGTTTTTTTTGGTGCAGATTTGGCCTGCATGTGTACCTGGAGTCTAGCAGTGCACATGTGAATGTGCCACAGATGAGCTGCAAGAAACATCCCTCTTAGTGGGATCAGGACTGAACTTGTGCCAAGGAAAGTCACTTGGGGCAAATCAACCCATTTTCCTTCCATCTCTGAGCCACAACAGTGAATAATGAAAATGTCCCCTTGCACAAATTCTGGTAACATGGTGGAGATTACCACATGCTGGTTATATATATATTTATATTAATGTATATGTAATGGAACTGTTTATTTTCTCTTACTAGTCTGAGGTTGATATATTCAGAGCTTTTAGTATCCTGATTTACTCCACTGTGAGTGGAAAGTGCATCTTGCTTGAAACTGTAATATTTCCTAAAATGGTTTTTTTTCTCTTCACTATTATTTTTCTTGAATTATTTAAGGAAGGACTTAACAGATATCTTATATCCGAGGATTTCTAGGAAATCACAACTAGTAGGCCCGAGGCAGCATATGTTTTAGTAGATTTTCTACAGAGGTGTTGGAGAGATTCTACCAAATCCTCCTCTTTAACCTACATAACTGACATCTCTCTTCTGGGCAGGATAAATTTGTATTTATTTTTTTTTCCCTTTGTGATACTTATATCTAAATTCATTTTTGTTATATAAAACGAAATTAAATCGTGTGATTATCACTTTCTATCAGATGCAGTTTGTTTTCAGTATCAGTCATGGCCATCTTTAAGAACACATTTAAGCTTCAGAGGGAATTCAGCTATTCATATCACGTTTGTTTCCACAAGAATATCTTGCCAAGCTGAAGATCTTTGAGTTAAACCATATGGTTTTGATAAAATATGGTGACTTGAAATTTATCTCCTCTCTGCAAAACAAATGTGAGTGCCAAAACGCTGTATGTGCAAAACTCAGCATCAGGAAAAAAATCCCAGCGTAAGGATGTTGTTGTTTTAAGTTCAGCATTTCTACAACTCAAGATGATCCTGTGCAAAGCGTTAGTAATAACAGGGAAAGCTACAGCATAAAAGTGATGGTGTATGGCAAGTAAAAAAAAAAAAAAAAAAAAAAAAAGCTGGTCATATAAAAAAATGACCATATTTTTTAATATCAGATTTAAGACTTTTTGAAATGAACAGACACTTTTTTTAAGTGCCCCAAAATTTGGATATATCTTAACTCATAGAACTGGGCAGATAAATGAACTACAATGGAGCCCAGCAAAAGGGGTGAAATGCTTGTTCTAGCAGGCATTTCTCAGGAGTATGAAAGGGAGCTATTCCTGTGCGTGTTATTCCTTGCTCCTACTTCAAGGCATGTCTTGTCATGGACTGTTTGCGGTGTCACCTTGTCCTCGCTATTCTGGTGCTGAAGTTGGATTTGGAGCCTTTAGTTTCAATTATTTGAATTAGAAGCGTTGAAGTTTCCTGCCTTTTAAAGTTCTGGCTGATTTGAAAATACATTTTGAAGTACCTAAGCTTAGCAAGGGCAATTTAGGTTTTGCTGTTTCAATTTCAGGCTGTTTTGTCCCCAGACTTTCTGCTTTATAATCAGAAACGGAAATCATTATGGAAAAGACCCTGTATTACTCTAAAACACCACTAGTCAAATCTTAGTTTGAGAGGAAGCATCCGAGAATCCGTCCATGATGATTTTTACTTTGTGTTATGGTCATACCTTACATAAAACTTTAAAAGCATATTCCCATTTTATCCAATGAACAAAAAATTGTTAGGTTTTGCCTCTTAAAAAAAAAAAAAAAAAAAAAGTGAAAACCAAAACCCCCTCCTGTTCATGCTGAAGTTGATAGTAAAAATCTTGCTTCTGGAAGCTGTACTGGACATAAAGCCTTGTTTTATAGTGTATTACATTATCTCCTGTGAAGAGTTGACTCTCTGCCTAAGCTCATCTCTGTTGGAGATGACAAAAGTGGGTCAGAGAAAGAATATACTGATCCAAATGCTTGCGAGTTCACGTCTTGCGAGTTTGGTGCTTGTATTAGATATTCTAATCTATGCATACTGAAGTTAATTAAATGAGAAAAAAAAATCTGTAATCCTAAAGAGAAAATAAAATCAATATATCTGCTGTAGAAAGGGTTACAACTTCTGTAAAAATGCTCCCAGGGCTGCAGAAAATGTTTGTGCTTGATATCTAGGAATAAGTGCTCTTCTTGTGAAATTAATATATTTGCTATTCAGCTCAGAGTACTATGGTAAGTGTTCAGTCATTTAGTGCTTTCAATACACTCTAATCATGAAGACTACGGAAAATGTCACAAGGGTTTCAATAATTCTGAATGCAAACAATGTTTTTGTATGTGATACACCAAGCACGGGTTTACCCACTGGATCTGGAGGGAAAGCCATAATGCTAGAAAGTGGCACACTCACTGGTACCATCCAATCTCTGACTACTGAAGGATCAAGTTTTTCTGTTGCCACAGAAGGAAATGAAATAACATAAATGCACAAGGGGCAAATTAAAGTTGCTCAGCAACTTCTTTATTTTTCAGTGTCCTTCCTTAAAGTTTCAATGCTTAATTTTTCAAGTTTTCAAGCAGTTGAAATTTACTCTGAACCCATTAATGGCAACTAGTGCCAGTAGGGAAATTGTTGAAAATACAGGCAAAAGAGTCTATGTTCAACTCCAGTGCCATCTTTTGCCAAGCTCATGATCATGAGTATGAGATCAAATTAGCCCTAGGTCGAATATTAAGCTAGTCTAGTACTTGAACAAGCTGGTTAACACTATTAACTACAGCTGCAAAATTAAGTAGGCATTTGAGTTACATATTGGCAACCTCAAACAGGGCCTTATAACAGAAATCCCCAGACACCTTGCTATGGATGGGCTATCCAGCTCGTCTGCTACCTGTGCTCCTGGGCTGTGGGTAGGCACGTTGTTTTTCATTTCACTTCCAGCTAATTGCACCTACCTACTTTCTTGTAATAATATCTACCATTTAATATCAATCTTTTTCCCCAAAATGAAATTAATTTTTATGTGAAAAAACTGTAATGACAGAAGTGGAATTTCATCTTTTTCAGGATTTTCATTTTTGCTTCTCAAAACTCTAGCTATGAAATATTTATGTGTTTCACAGCAACATAAATCTCTCTGACACCATTTTATATTTGGCAACTTCCACTTTTAGATTTTAGAGCATCCTATTCCTTCAGTCAGAGTTTCTGACTTTGCCATGAATAGGAGTGAAAATTTGGTTTCAATGCTTACAGAGAATATTTCCTTTTAGCAGTATTTAGAAACTAAAATTCAACTAAGGTGTTGTTATTTTTATAACTTTCCCTCTTACCCCTCAAATTGACTTTAGTTGTTTGAGCTTATTGATTTTCAGATTTTTCCTCACTATCTCCTTGTGATATACATTTCCTAGCTTTTGAATTCTTTGAATTCTTTGATTCTAATTAATTTTAAAGCAAAGTGCATTACCAGTGCATAGCGTCTCTCACCGTCAGTCGGAGGGGGTAGCCTAGTACAGCGTGTACAAATCTCATGCAGGCACAGTGCCTCTCCTCGTGATAACTGGCATGCTCCTCTGGACCTGCAGCATGCTACAGCTGCTCGGTTGGATTTGAGCTGCTCACAAGTCGAGACAGAAATACAAACCTAGCGTTTTAATTTGGAAAGCAGCCTGAACTAGAGATACAGGGCTCACCTCCAGGTAATTCTGCCTTCTTCCTTTTCTTGATTACTGGCGAGGTTAGTTTTTCTCCTTTGTATTTTTCAGATTGTTATAAAACATGAAGTCAAACTGCAGCTTGATGCCTCCATTCCTAATTATCATTGGCTTTGTCCCACTGTGTTTACTCTACAGTCTTAGGTGTGTAGAAACTATGTACTCTTCAGACCATAAGGTAAAGAAAGGTTCTTCATGGGACATTTCTTACTTAGAAGAGACTAGCATAACTGATGAAAAAAGAAGTAAACACTGAACTACTGTTTTCTATTGCTTCATGGGAATGGGCTGTGAAGGGAGCAGCCTGCTTCAGCTCTGACTCGTGATTTAACAACACAGTTTGCTTCATCCTTTCTGCTTCTCCTGTCAAGGCAAAACTGAGGACTTCTAATCCCTTTCTTTCTTTTTTTTTTTTTTTTTTTTTTTTTTTGTGATTCTGACTCAGTATGAAGATAAACATTGCAGGATGCTGAGATACTGTGAGGAACTGTGATAAAAAACCTAAATACCCGAAACAACAAGACATTATCAAGTGGATTTTCTTTTCTTTTCCCTTCTTAAGGAAATCTCTCGCTGCCTAATCCTAACTTATAGTACTCCTTATGTAGCATAGCAATAAGTGAAATCACCATTCATTCATGTCATCACTCCAAATGCAATTCCCTTGGTGACACACGTAATGATTATCTTTTCATTCCACCCCACATAGCTTTATATGTGCTCCTGGTACAGGGCCACCAAACTCACCTAGCCAATTTAATCTCACATACAAATACACTGGCAGGGAATAAAATTGGAGAAATGACTTGGTTCCCCAAAGAAAGATAATGAAAACAGCTTCAAGAATGCTTGTTTCCTGCCACCTCTCCACCAGAGAAGACATACTAGAAATGTGCATTGGTTGTTAAGCAAGATCCTCCCTGTGTGGCAAGGAGAATTAATGAAGACTTGTGTCCTACAAACTTTGGTGCTATTCCTCCTTCCCCTCCACCACTGTTAGCCCCAGCTTTCTACTCTCTAAGACTGCCCAGACCTTAATGCCTTGGGTCTGCGGTGGAGCTGTGTTTGCCTGGGGACGTGAGCACTGCGGCGGTGACACGCAGAGCTGGGAGCGGAGGTGAGAGGGAAACGCTTCCCTCTCTTATACCCTTCTCTCTCTTCCCAGAGCACATTTGCATCTGAATAGGAGTTTGCTGGATTCGCATGCATAATCTCAATTTCTCGGATGTTTATGTTTAGGGAGAGGGATCTTATTCTCATAAGCAGGCTTAGTCCCATCGATTTCATGTGGCTGCGTCAATTAATTACAACCGAAGGTCTAAACCCCTCTATTCAGTTGTGATTGTTTATAATTAAAAGCTTTTAGCTTTTCATTTTGCCTAGATGAAAGAATCGTAGTGCAGGAATATCACAGCCCAAGCATTTTTATTTAATCCGTTCTATCAGAGGAAACTTCATTTTGAAGTTGGAGGTAGGTACAGCACATACCAAACCTTTGCAGACATAGTTATTGCTGTGTTGCTTGTAGAAAAGCCTCTTGGGGATCTGGAGCAATTTTGATTATAGAAGCACGACATTTAATGATACACAGCAAAGAGGTATTTTTTTCCTCTGCAAGAACTGCAGGGGACTTTTTATACTTCCATGTGAAATCTTTGCCCTCTCTACTAAATATTTATTTAATTGAGATTCACAGTGCAAACTCCCTTTTTTCCTTCCTGCAGTTTTTGTCCTGGTTTGGTGCCTGACAATCTCTTTTACATTTAGGGACCTGTGGGACAGCTAAATCTCTAGCAAAAATTTGGCAATGTAAGTACCTGGTTCTAAAGCAATGCTTGCAGTCTTATGGTTTGTTGTATACTCTCATTCATTGAACAATTTTAAAGATCTCCAAAAGATACTTAAGGAAAAAAAAAAAAGATAATCCACATATGTACAATTTCCAGTGGGGTTTGTATGTCCAATGAATATTTCTTCAGAATTCATAATTTCAAAAAAGATCTAAGACATTGCCGCCGCAGGTTGCGTCTACATTGCTATGCAGGAACAATCTTATGCCTCCTGTGTAAGACTTTAGTGCTATCACATCTCTCCACCTCCCCCTGCCTCCTGAAAGTCCTGCCTGGAGAGATTTTTTCATAATTGCAGCCCATATCTGTTTTCTGATATTCGTATGGAGACAAAAGGTTTTGTTTTGCATCATGGAGAGAAGATGCGCTGAGCTGGCCATGGAAGCTAATGTGAATATATCCTGTGGGAGAGGAGATTTGGAGTGGGGTGGACGTGACAGCGTGGATGATACGGGGTTAAAAGCCCAAAATGGGGCAGGGCAGCGAGGACTGGGCTGGAAACAGGGGCCATGAGACATACGATATACAAGGAGAGGATTTAAGGTGCACTTTTCTATGTGTTTTGGTGCTTGTCTTTCATTTACCGGAGTCATCACACACACACTGCTACCAGTCCTACAGGTATGGTCACATGATCGGCTAATTTGCTCTCTTCATTCTTCAGCTCATCTCCTGCCTTGGTGTATGCTGCAAATTTTATCAGTAATGAGTTAATATTTTCTTCCATATTGTTCATTAATAAAAAGAAAAAAAAAGGCAAGAAACAATCCCTGAAAAACCTTATAAGAACAGCCCACTTGGTTTTCTGTTTATAGCTGTATTTCAAGACATATCTGTGAAAAGGGAAGTAGTTTATTTCATGTTTCCGTGTCCCTACAGAAACCAATTTTTTTGCATGAATACTATTGGTATTTATTTCAAATATTTTAAGACACAGCGAATGTGAATAATGGGCATAACACACGTACAAAAGCTGCTAACACATGTACAAAAACAGAATTAAATTGTTGGAAAGAACACTGAAGCAAATCTTATTAGGCTGACTGGTAAGTATACTATAGCAGCCAGAATTTAATTAGAATTTCACTGCTTGATAGCTGGCTATCAGGATATGAGCAACTGATGATCTAATTTGCCTTTATATTACCCTGAAATTTCTTTATCCTGGGACAATATCCCCCCGAAATCTGGTTATAATCACTGCATTATTTAAGTCAATTGTTTGTGACTTAAATTTCAGAAGTTCACTGAATTCTGTTGAAGAACTTGGACTTTAACAATACTGTAATATATGCAATTCCTGAAGCAAAACAGATTTTCAGTGACAGACAAATATATATGTACACTTATTATATGCATATGTTCACAGACTGGAAAGACTCTTTCTTTTTTCAATTAAATGCTGTTTTGGACTTTCAGGGATATCAGTTACTTCTTTATGAATTTAGTTTGTGTCCTCTAGGGCAGATGCACAAGAGAAATTGCAAAAGGTTGGCTTTTCTCCATGATATTCATTCATTCTCAGTCGCAAGACTGACTGTTGTTGAAAATGACTTCATTGTGAAAAAATAAAATTAACAGAAATGCACAAAACTACAAAATGGCTTATATCCACACACCTGTATTCAGAGTAGTTTATACTGCTATGAATATGGCCATTTCAAATAGATACATCTGAAAATATGGAAAACTCTTCCAATTTCCTTACATGAAGAAGTTTCAGTAATGTTATTGAATCCTTAAGGTAAGAAATCACAAGGTGATATGGACAAGTTTTTATGTGAATTTTATGGGTTATATTTTATCATGGGTTGCCTTCTGCCTCTGACTCATGCTACTGCCTAGGAAAGAGTGAAGAATCACAGCTGCTTTTAAACTTAATTTCTGCAAGAACCTCTGCATTGTGATGCACTGGGAGCAGTCGCAAAACGGCACTAAAAGTGCACACATTGCTGGTAGTCTCAGGTACCTGGAGGACAAAGGCATATTCAGATAAAAGCTGAACACTGTGGAAATTTCCAGCATTTTGAAATAAGTTAAGATATTTCTGTAGATTTTACATGCCGTCATTTTAATGCGCAACTTCCTTTTTATGGAAGAAATGCTAAGGAAAATGGGATTTTCTAGCAAAAATGCTAATATTTTTTATCAGATATAATCGCTCTCATCACCTTCCATTCCTTGTGCTGCTCATGGTGTTGCCATACATTTCACATGACTGAACGTTCTTTCCACCTCTTCAGACCCTCCTGAATCCCCAGAAAACCTTGTCTCGTGACAAAATGGCTGAGTTTGTCAGGGAACACCAAATTACTTCTGCTTTTTCGTATTAGTCTGACAATGACAGCTTAATGTCAATGTCCCCGAATAATTCTACTCCTACTTGTCCCTTGTAACAAACCCATTCTGCCTACTTAATAATAATATTTTTATAATAAAATATTTATAGAGTGCTGGAAGTATATACAGTGCTTTACTAACAAAAGGCTAAAATCTAACATTGGTCGTGTCAAACAGACTCCCATGGGCTCTGTCTAGTTGAGATTGATGGGAACACGAGAGGGAGATTCAGCGTAACGAGAGAGGGACTATTTGAAAGCCGGCTCTGACAGTGCCAACCTTACTCATGGAAAGTGGGCTCTGTCTCTAGAAATAGCTTCTATAAAAGGAATGGGACCACTGGGGTTACTTCAACAGGGAAGAACTATGCAATATAATAAAAAGAAGGCAGGTTTCAATCAGAGTGAAAAATGTTCCCCGCCTGAAATAGCTTGCAGCACATGAAGTCTCAACTGGAAAAACTTCATCTTGATATGTGACCCGTCTGAAGGATCGACATGTGCAGGGATAACACTGATCTGTGGTAGTGGACAGCTTTGCGAAGCCTTTCATGAGAGGAGTATATAAGCGAGGAATTACATATTTTGCACATTATAGCATAAATGCACATTATAGCACAAATTGCACATTATAGCATAAAATATTCACTATCAGAATGGGCCCACTCATGAAGGATCTATTCATTTATTTATTTTATTTCAAAGCACAAAAAACACAATAGAAAGTTAGTAGACGTTACATTTTGTCCTTCCAGGGCTAAACTCCTTGTGCTATTTTACCTTTCTGCTTTCCTTTTTATATAATGTTCTTATCTCAGGTCAAACTCTACCTCTGACCTCCTACTGAGTATGACAAAGCATCTGCATGTTGAAAGGCTATATGTTGTTAAAATAACAACAAACAAACCAGCTGCCCTCTGACTATCCATTCCTATAGGCATTTGCCACTGCCACTATTAGCTAGAACATGGTACAGAAAAGGGAATCTAGAAAAAACATTTGTCATAACAGGTTCAAGAAAAGAAACTTGAGGACTGCATCTGAATATTCAAAATGGCTGCAAATGGATTGCAGGCTGAGAGATATATTTAGTTGAAGAAGAATATTTTTCTGTCTCCATCTAGGATGGTCCAAGATCTTAGGATGCATTCCTCTAAATGCCTGAGTACCTGAATAACCCAGTAGCAAAACACTTCATTTCCAGAAGGAAGGATGAGTGTTTAATAGAAGCAATACCTGAAGAGTTTCTTATGGGTAAATAAATGTTATTTCCTCTTGATTTTCCAAGCATAAATGCAATAATATTGCTATTTCCTCTTGTTTGTAATGGTAATTCCTTGACTTACACAAGGAATTGTTTTTTTTATTCAAGTACTGGCTCTTCTTGCAGGTGTAATATAATGAGTAATATAGCAGATTAAAAAAAAAACACATATAATTTAAGGGAATATGATTTTTTTTCAGCTTGTTTATGCAACCCAATCCAAGACAATATACAAAAGAAAGGTACGTGTATTAGATAAGAAAAAGCATCAGAAAGATAAACCCACACATATTGGTTGTACTAAACTGTATCAGTACTGCCTGCTAACTTTTTAATTAAAGCAGTTTGATGTCTCTCTCTTGGGCTTGTGGAAGATAATTTGCAGGAAAAAAAAGATAATGTTCATAGTCTACCTTTATCTACCACTTACCTAACACTGAAATCATAGTCCTCTTGACTTTAAAAGAGAAGTGGGGGGGATGGTCGTTCAGCCTGTGATGGCTGGAATTCCAGTGTAAGGAACACATTTGTAAATATCTGTATGAAATTGTTATCTGCAATCATTTTTGTAAATGCCATTGACTCTGGACTGGCTCTCAGTACGAATTTTTGTTTGTCTCAGCAAAATGCCCTAGCAACATCTTTCAAAGGACAAGAATCATCTTAGTATGTATTTCAAAATGCAGGTGCATCCACGATGAGCCTGACCTCCTAGTTCCTTCAGACTTGTCGCAGCAGGCTGAGACCAGGGCGTTTGTGGGATGATTTGCACCAATGTCCTGAAGAGTCGGTACCTCTCCAAGGTGAACTAGGATCTTGTATGTCCGGACAGTGAGTGTTAGGATTAGTTGAGGGACTGCACAGCTATTCCGGCATGCCTTCATTAGGGTTTAGATCATAAGAAATGCCCTACGTGGCCTGACAGATTCTCCAGCCTTCCTGGACTTTATCGCTGAAAATGGTATTAAGCAAGACTGAGGAAAGCATGTGACTCTGGTCACTATTTGCAGGCTCTGCACTTCACACTTCTCCCAGCAGTCATCACTGCTGCATTAGGCATGTTAAATCTTTGTGCCTTCCCTTACATTTGCTATGGATTTGTCTAGATCCCTTTTGAAGTTAGGTCGTCTGCCTGCAAGCCTCCTGTTGCAACAGAATTCAGAAGTTCCCTACCCACTGTGTAAAAATTTTATTTTGTGTGATTTATATTGGTATCCTACTAGCTTCAATGAGGGCTCTCTCATTCTTGTTCTGTGGGATTTGATAAATAGCACTTCTGCTTTCACTTTATTGACTGTTTTCATGATTTTACAAACCTCAGTCATATCCCTTTCAGCCTTGTCCTCTGCAAACTGAAGATCCCAGCCAACTTATTTGCTCTCATAAGACCGATTGTTCAGCCCTTTGATCACTTTGCTTGATATTCTTTGTACCTTTTCCATAAGCTTTTCCATCCAATGTGTGAAACAGAGACCAAAACTACACAAAATACTAAAGGTGCCAGTACAACAAGTCTTCTGTGATACTGATCTCAACACAATTCCTGATAATGCCCAATATTTATCTGGCACTTGGCTATCACTTTAGAGAGACTCCATGATTTCAGAGATCTGTCAATGATGACCCAAGAAGTCTTTCAGAAGCTGTCATTGCCAAGTCCAAGCACAGCCCTATGCAGGCATCATTTAGATTACTTTCCCCTAGATGTTTTACCTTACAGTTATGTGCACTGAAGCTCAGACTGACTCTCAGCTTTGCAAGTTTTTTCTGAATTTGCTCTCTATTTTACTATGCATCCCTTTCTGCTAGTCATCAGGGAACATGCTTGTAGAGACACACATCCCTTCTGGTCCCTAACATCTGGGTACGTGAATGGATTTCTTTCCCACCTCCCTTTTTGGGCCACATTATAATGTTGGCCAGCATCTAAAGGGACAAACACACCATGTAGGCATTGCAGCTTCTTCCCTCCTTCATCAGCCCACAGAGCAGATGCCACTGCATCTGGCACGTGGGGCTGATGAGCTATAAGCTGCAGTTAGCTAGATATTACTTATGCAGTAGCAGGAGCATGGGAAACTAGGAATAGTGAGGCCCCAAAGCCCCCTTAGCTCCTGGAGTATCTCCATTCCTGGGTCATTTTGTTTTTTGGTTGTGGATACTCAGCTGTTTTGTGCCTTCTTGTAGAATTAAAGGTGGGATCCCTGTCTGGGGCGTTCTCAGAATGAGACACTGTAAAGGCAATGAGCACCCCTCCCTTGCTAAGTTTTTTTTTTTTTTTTTGGTCAGCCTCTCATTCCAAGATCATAGAACACAAAATAAACCCTTTCAATTCTGTTCTTCAAGGTGGCTTGTCTTCACTTATTCCTGTTTTGTCAATTTAGGAGGTCATGTTGACTGACTATCTGGGGTAAGATATTTAATCAGAATTGGAGAACAATCCTGATACATCCCTGAAAACCTGGTTGATAAGGTTTTGTTGTGAGGGAAAATTATATTCCTTTGCATTTCATTCACCCTTTGGCATGACTTCCCGTTTCCTTTTAATCCTGAGCAAATGACATGCAAACTTATTTCTCAATAAATCAATGATGGGCTGCCAGGTTTGCTGGCAGTGTGACAGAGGATTGATGGTGCACGATAGCAAGAATAGTGGAGGAAAGAGGCAGGCGCAAACACAGGCTATGTTAAGTCTGTTGAATTGGAAAGGTTAAAAGGAAACTGTAAATGAAAAACAAGGAAATATTTACTGTGTCAGTAGAGCTAGAAGAGAGTCCTCATGTCTCTGGTCTGTTGGTAAGTTGTCTCTCTCCTACTCCTCCTTTCCTCACATCCAAGCAGTCTTATTTGCTGGAGCCTGACTCACCTTCCTGGTGTTTTCAGAATCAGTCTGTTCTGCCATTCTGATTTCCCAGTGCACAGAAAACCCCAAGGCAATGGTGGCATTTTTAAAGTCAGATGACAAAGAATAGAGCAGAAGGAAAAGAAGAGAGATGGTCAGTCTTTGGACTGAGTTTGACGTATAATAATGAGAGGTCAGGATTAAAACCAGAGTCAATGCTACTTTGTGTTTACCACTGGGCAAGAGTGTGTGCATTATAGTTACTGCAGTGCTCCAGGAAACCATTAAATTGCTGCCTTCTTTTTAGTTATTTATCTGTCAAATCATTAAGACACCATTACACCAACAGAAAAACAGTATATAACAGAAAAATTAGAATTGGGATGACTAATGTATAGTGGGCATTTTGTCTAGATAATCCACAGATTCAGCGGAGCAGCCCCCAGTTTTGCAAACATGTTTTGTGCATGTTTATTTATATGGTACTTATTTTTTCCCTTTTACAAGTTCAATGTTATTTACATATGCATGAATTTACATACAATTTTTTTTATAGAATCTATGGAATCACAAATCATGCTTTCAGACTGAACAGCTGATATTAGATTTCAAAAAAAGCATAGCTATTAGCATGCTATGGGGATGTATTAAAAAAGAAAGGCAAACAGAATTAACTGTCATTGAAGGCAAAGTGAATTAACGGTCATTATGAACAAGAGAAAAAATTTAAGATTTTGCCACAAGAAGTAAAAGACTATGGTCCTTCCCACTTAACTTTACACATGTAACTAATACATCTCACATAGAACTAATACACCTACATCATGAGCTTGATCACTTTAGGTTGCCTCCACAGACAAATGAAAGAACAAGGTACTTTGAAGGGTCAGTTTAGGTGTGAGGTGGGCTGAATCACTCTCTATTAAGTGACTAAGATCCTAATTTAGGCCTAATTAATCTGGGCTTTTGTAGAGAGTACTTCTGAGAGAAAAAATCCTGCTCTGAGTTCCTAAGTAGATAATAAAAATCATAATGATAATACACATTGTGCTGTCAAAGAAAAATGAGACCTTATTCAAGTTAAGTGATAGACTGAAAAGCACTCTTTTCTAAAACAGATGGTGAGAAATAGGAGTATCAGAAAAAGAAGCTGAGAAGAAATTTAGGTATGTGATGATGCTAACAGCAGCACAGAAAGTTGTAAGGATTAGGAAGAACATCTCAAGCAAAAATGAGGTGCTCCATCTTGAATGGAAAGTGTCCACATGAGTGACAAAAAACTTCAAAAGGAGGAAAATTACCCATCCTCTACCCTCACTTTATTCCCTGCATGGTCCCAGATGGAAATTTCGTGCCCGCGCTCTTGATTTCAAGCTGGAGATCTGCTTCCTTTGCTGAGTGTGCAGGGAGAACACCTTGGTGTGTACACCAGTCCAAGGGGGACAGCAGGAAAGCTGTTCTTCTGTTCTGTTCTAGAGCTACGGGCACAGTGCAGCCCTGTAATTATTAAATGGCATCTTCAATGCACTTTTCTGGTTGGTCTGGGTTACTACTACTCTCTGGGCAATTTTATCCGTCAGGGAATAGAAAGAGAGCTCCCAACTTCAATTTTTTCACTTTCTTTTCTTTTAGGCCTTGATTTTATTAACCACTGGATGACCATAAACCAACTGATAGTACTTGAACCATCATGCTGGCAGTTCTGTGGTTTTTCAGCGTGAACACCCCGAATGCTGCTGCTCCTGTTCCCTGCAAATGCTTGTGTGGTGCCCGTGTAACCAGGCAGGTCCTGTTAATTCTGGTGGTGTTGCAGCTCCCACCTTCACTCAGTTCCCATGTTGAACCCCAAAGCTCCCTCACTTTAACCAAAGAAACATAGGCAGTGCTTCTGTCAAGGCATAGCCTTTGATGAATGATTGATAGGAACATCTCAGACCCAGTCCTCTTGGAGGTTCATCAAACTCTCATCTCACTGAGTAAAACCCAATGAAGCAAACTTTAGAGAAAGTATTGTCTTTGTATATAAACTTTTGTTTGCTTCCTGCTTTGTCTTTTTGCTTGCTTTTTCCGCTGTTTTGTATTATTTTCTTTTTCTGCCATTTTGGCCTATTTTCTTTTTTAATTATCCATTACGGCGTTTCTGCTCACCCTTAGACACTATGATTTGTTTCATTGTTCCATTTGACATTTGACTGGTATGCAGCTTGTTACTGTCCTGTTCATTTCTATACTCCATGAGCAATCAAAGCATCTTTCCATAAACACTGAGCAGCTGTTCAAAGGTTCATTCAGGATCTTTATGGATCTTTCCTCTTCCGATCTCTCCCAATCCATTTTATTGTACAGAGAAAGATGTGATTTGGGCAGTTTTGATAAAATACCTGGGGAAGTGAATCAAAAGGAAAATGATGGTCTGTCTGTGTAGAAATTGTTGTAAGGTCTGGACCTCAAACTTTTATGCAAAAAAAAAAAGGATACCAGAGCCTCAACTCATTATGTGGTCCAACCACTGAAAGGCTGCACATTCCCTTCCTAACTATTCCTATGCTGATACTACCAGACAGCCAGACAAGGAGCCAGTAGACATCATACCTTCCTCTTAGGACTTTAGTTTGCTCTGTGATCACCCAGATTATGTAAATAATAGATAAGCTAATTGATTGATAGAGCTTGGCAAATTTTGTAAAAATTCCAACTTTGGGTGCATCTATCATCATGCAACCTCCTATTGCTCCTGAAGTACTGATATTCAGCAGGAAATGTATAATTACCTTTGATTCAGGCAGCATCCCAAATCTTTCCAAGTGAGAGTGAAAACCAGCTATAATTCTTGGCTGCGGCTGCAAACACTTGGCCTCTTTACCTGGGCAAGACCTTCCAGTAACTGAAGGCTGTAAGCAGCTTTGTGCTTTAACCATTTCTCAACATCCTTTGTGTTATCTTACAATGATTTCAAGAATTACAGCTCCCAATATGTGGAAAATGCAATAAATTAGTTTCTAAAACACGGAACAAAAATCTTTATAACGACAAAAAGAATTTACTGAGGCTAAAAGACTATGAAAGGACAGAGGCAAATCTATAATCTCTGACATACAGAGTTGATTTTTGTAAGCTCAAGGCTTGATTTTCTTAAACCATAACTTCTTATTTTAGGTTTCAGCAAATCTCAACTATAACTGTTATTTTAATTTGGTTTTGTGGTACACAGAGAAGAAACATAATGCAGTTTAATCGAGTGTATTTGTGTGATCTAACTGCAGTCACCTAACTCAGGTGCTCTCAGTCCTTGATCACTGCTCTTTCACGCAGGAGATGGGCAGATAGACTAAGAAACTCCACTATTACTATAGAGATCCAGAAGTGTCAGTGTGCATGTGTGGGACAAGAGCAAATGCTGACTCCTCTATCTCCATAGTAACAGATGAACATCCACATCTTTATCTCCAAGTGTCGTCACTCTAGGAGCCAAGTAGAAGAAGCTCAGTGTCAGCAGTAAATCCTGAATTCTCCCAAGAAATCCAAGATGAGCTAATTAAGCAGCTATGAATCACAGTGCATGAGGAGCTGAGAGGTGATGTCTGAGGAGGAGGTATCTTTATACATCAAGGGAGTAGGAAGAAGACTTCCACTGTAGCCTTAGCCCGTCAGGGTGTGCAAAGTAAATTGATTAAGCATCTGAGGGCAGAGACAGCTGGCAAGAAATTAATGTGTGTACTTTGGCCATTTGTCTGGACTGGCATCAAGCATGTGTATGATGATGGAAGATCCTTCAAAAGAGTGTCTTGCAATACCTGGTTCCACTCTACCTTCTATTTGGCCTCGGGCAGAATGTCATTCCTGATATATGATTTCGTTTTATTTTTTGGAACAAAGGCAAGTATTCAGTAACATGTTATTTGGGACGTTTTTTGAGTGTCAAGGCTCAAAGGCAAGCATGAGATTAGATAGCAACACTCTTCAGCACTGTTCTTTTCTTGGCTTCATCCCACCACAAGACCATTTTCAATGACACTAATGAAGTTAGAATCAGACTTGTTCTTCACAGAAGTTTTTAAAACAGAAATCTCGTTAACAAATCTTTAGTGTGGACAACTTATGATACAGTGAAAATTTTGTGATACAATCTGTCTATTCAATACCTAGATTTATTCTGATAACAGAAAACATGCTTCCATATCATCATTATCAGTGATAGACTCATGCTGACAATGGTGCTGGCTACATGCAATTGCAGCTGCCTCTGTTTCTAATGTACATATAAATATACCTGCATTCATTTAACAACATGTAATACTTGCAGTAATATAAGATCTAGGACTTAATATTCTCTCACAGAAAAGTTATTTTTTTAAAAAAACCCGTGTATATGAAGCAAAGAGGAAAATCTTTAAACACACTTTGAAATCACTTTTTTATAATCTTTAAGATAATTTCTAAAAAAAAAAAACACCTATAGGGGAAATAGTTTTTTGTTTTGTTTTGTTTTGTTTTATTTTTTAAAGATATATTTTTAGTATGATAGTGCTGAGATACTTGGAACTCACAAAGAATCAGATCTGCTGAATTTTTTTACGTTGCTGAGGATGTTCCCATCCTGGGGTCCTCTGCCTGGCAAAACAGGCATTAATTGTGTTTGCTCCAATATAGTGGAGCAAACTGTAGAGCAAACATAGTGGAGCGCTTTTCAAATGCAGATCTCTGCTGAATAGGGCATGCGGGCATGTGTTTTTTGTTTCATTATTGTCTTGATCCTTTTAAATTCTTAAATACTTTCCATGAAGGTAAACTTAACCTGTCTGTTTGTTTGTTTGTTTTGTCCTATCATCCTTATCCTTACCATATTCTGGATACCATAAAGGCAGTATTTTGTGATACTTGGCTTAGGGGATGTGCCTTGAATGACGAAACCCTAGAAAATGATGTTTTTCGTACAAAGCAAACCCAAACATCATGGGATTATGTATTTTTGCATCGTTATTACAATCTCAGTGCTGAACTCCAGTGGTATAAAAGGATCTCAGGGGAGCTTCACTGGCAGATGAGTGTGACCAAGGATGGACCCCTGAACCGCGAAGGCGCTGTTGGGTACTGCGGAGACCACCTGTCTGAGCTTGGGCTAGGGGGCTTGGGTGTTTAGAGCACTGATGGGCTCCGCTCTGCCCTGCCCTCACAAGAAATTCGCTTCCACCTCTGTTATCTCAGTTTCGATCTCTTTGTTGCTTTTACTCATTCTCCCACAAAATTCCTCCTCACTCTTCCTCCCTTTTCACTAATCTAATTCCCTTCCCAGACCCCTCAGTGTCCCGCTCTATTCCCTTTCCTTCCAGGAGCCCCAAAAGCTTGAGCTGTTATTATATTCCTCATTCCTTGATTCTGCTCATGGCTCTTCTATCCTATTTTACCTTTAAACTCTCTGAGGCAGTGATCACGCTCTGCTTGTGTTCATAAAGCACCTAGCACTGTGGGGAACTCTTCTTGGATAACATTAAACAGAGCTATGATGAATTTGACTGATAATGACATAAGGAAGGGAACAGGTTAGCTTTATTGCTAGAAGGCAACCCCCAGATCATTCACCCTCCTGCAGCTGGTATTGCTGCCACAACCTCATTCCTTCTTGCAAAATGGAGAAATAATACAAGGATCAAAATTAGATCTTCAGTTTGAAGTCCTTTATATGTCAGGGGAGCTAAAGCTTTTAGGGAAGACTTGCATCAGGGAACATTGGCCCAGAAATGGTAATAATATTATAACAGAATGGTGATGTTAATGTACTAAGCAGATTTGTGATGGAATTAAGAATTAAGTGCTGATTTTTGTTTTAGATATGTGTATGAGTCTTACTCTTGTAAATTAGACAGAACTGTGCTTCAGCATCTGAGGGCAGATTTGGGAAACTCAATTATACAGAAACTGAACTATTATGCAGCTTTTTTTCACTAGTTTAATACCGTGCTTCTTGTTACTAAGATGGGATAACTTGACAATGCAGCAGAGAAATCAGTACCATTTTAGATTATTATTGAGCATAATGTTCTGGAAATGCAGAGAAGTTATAATTCCCTAAATAATACAGAGCAGATCTGCTGAATTCTATACCTATTTGTTGAACTAAAAGGCTCAGAATAAAAGTATTCCCATCACGAGCTTCATTTGACATATGTGGAGAAGTTCTTCAGTAGTTCATCATTTTCCTTATAGATTAGCATAAGTAGACAGTTGCTAGCAACGTTAAGTTTAATGCAAGCTATTTACTGTCACATTGTCATATATAAAGTACTCATCATAAAGGAGAGGATTAGGAGAGAAAAGCATTAAGAAGCAAAAGCAAGTAAACCAAGCATTTGTTTCAATCACAGCTTTTTTAGCATTAGTAAAAAAAAGTCCAGCTAATTTATTTTAAAGCAAAGAGATGGGATCTTGTTTGTCACTCTACAGAGCTGCAATGCCCAGAACAGTATCCCAACTCACCCAAATGTTATTGCTGTCACTACAGTCAGGAGATTGAGATGAATTCATCTATATTGTGCAGGCATCCAGAAAACTATGGGTCTCAATTTTTTAATTCTAGGTGCTCTGAAATTTGTGTCTTCATTGAATATTACTTGATCTATTTTTCTTCTCCTATATTTCTTCTTTGCATGAAATCATCAGGGCATTTTGCAGTGTTTTAATAATCTATTTTAAAAAAAATACTTGTCATTAAAAACAAAAATCAGAAGAAAGAACTACAAGCTATAAATTTGGGACTTTTTTTTTTCCAAGCAGCTCTTGAATGATATAGCACTTCTTTGTGAGACAAGCTGAGAGCTAGATCATATTTCTTTCAGTTAAAATAAGTTTAAGTGTTATGAAATATTGTAGGAGGGAAATTAACCTCCCATCACACCTTTATCTCTTACTTTCTTAAACTTTCCAGGCTCGATTCACCGCTGCATGACTTGAGTTTCCAGTGACGTTGCAATGGGGACAAGTGAAGCTGGAGTAGCACCGTGCAGAATCAGACCAATCGGCTTGCGAAGGGCTAATCTTGTGCTCTAGAGTAACAGCACAGCATTTTTGTGCAGGAAGTCCCTTTCTGCTTGGGCAGAAGTGCCGTTTCCCTGCACCTGTGTGCTGCTTGCATTTTCCAAGACAGCAATACTGAGGCTCATTAGAAAACAAAAACAAAAACGAAAAAACACAGGTCTTAAAACTGGGTAAAGACAGTCATTTTCCAGTGTAAACTGAAATGTGAGGGTAGTTGAAGAATCTTCAGTGAGCCATGACTAGGACCAAAAATGGACTGTACAGAATATTGGGAAGAAGTGTTATTTGCAGTGTTTCCAAGTGGAAGGGGCCAATGGGAACCCTATGAAACTCAACAGGGACCAATGCACCTGGGAAGGAATAGGCCCTTTTAGTGGCACAGGTTGGGCACTGTTGAAGAGCAGCTCAACTCTAAAAACCTGTTATCCTCTGACCTTGTTTGAGTAATAGTTATGAAGAGTAAAGAGGAGTCTTGCCAAATCTGTCTAGAGGCAGTGAGAGGCCAGTTCTGATGAAAGAGCAGAATAACTTTCTGTTTGATCCCAGTTCCACTTTTATTTTTCATCCTGATATTATTCATTCAGAAACAGTTTGTGACTGTAACAATACAATAGTTAGGGCACATGGTAATTCACATTGTTAAATTCTGAAATACTTAAGTAGTATCCATACTTGACAGAATAAAGGTATGGGTTAGTATCCTAGTTTTGATTCATCATCTATTAAGTTACCATCATTTTCATAGAGTGTTAGGAAAGAATCTGAAAATAGTCAAATTTTATCATTTCAGAAAATATGTTCCTGATTTACAAGTCTATGCATTATCTTATCAATTCTTTTCTCTATCCAGATGAAGTTACTTGTTCACACACTTATAAGGGTAGAAACAAAGACCATTAGCCATTGTAAGAGTGGAAATTTCTTCACAGTTCCATCTTGTTGGTGAAGGTAGCCTGAATTATTTTAGTAAGAGACTTATTACTGCAGGACATGTAACCTAGCTGGCAGGACAAGTAATCAGCTTCAGAGCTGACTTTCTTTTTATGCTTTTATGAGTGAATGGGTATAGTTATTTTGACAGAATGAAAAAATAAGTAGGTTCCAGAAATTATCAGAAAAAGATCTACTTATGGAGCATCATGCTTATGGAGGGGTCACAAACCTCAAAACCATGATGGACAAATTCAGACTGCAATATTGTATTCTTGAAGCAACGATTCTGAAAGCAGTAGGTAGCCTAGACTTGTGCTTCCTTTGAGGTTCTGAAGGATTGGAGTTTAAAAAAAAAAAACACTAGGAAGAAACAAGAAAATGAGATTTTCTCATTAAATATCATTAGTGAAGCCACTGCAGACCACTGAGCAATTCTACAGTCCAAGACCTGGAAGCAAAGAGAACAGCAATACTGAGATAAGGCCTAGAAGACGCAGAGACAGCTGGAGAGGCAGCTAATCAAAACAAAAACAAGTTAAAGAAGGTCACAGGAGAAGCAAATTAAGATAGCAGTCTCAGCACAGAGATACTGCATAAATGTTATCCAGCGGGATTCTACATACTGATTGCACATGCGATGACTGAAGATTGAGATTTATATGATAAATACTAAAAAACCTTAAAGAGAATCTGATTTCAGTCAAGTAGTCAAATATTAAACCTATAAAAATGTGAAATGCTGTGTATTTCTCTTTATGTTTAATAAACAATCAAATACTTGTTAAGAGAGATGGCAAACTCTTCATTAACTAGACCTTTTTTGTAAGTTTGAATTCCTTCACAAAAATTATGTTCTCAGTGGAGTTAGATGATCTATTTTATGAAGAAGGTTACTTGAATGCTCATTTTGACAGCTTGATCTTAAAAAATAAGAAAAGAAACCCTAAGAAGTATGGTATTTAGGACAGAAAAGATTTTAAATTCTTGTTTTACTAGTGTACTTAAATGCATTCCGTTCTCAGAAGTAATTGTAATTGAAGAATTTATTGAAGCATTTATTACTTGTTTATTTTGCTTTGCAAATGCATTGCATATTTCTTAACACTGCTGAAGCAGCAATAGGATTGACTGTTTGTGGTTACTATTTGCTCAGCAATCCATATCCTCTCTCTCTAAGGTGCCAGCTGTGATTACAGAAAGAAGGCTTGGCTGTGTGCGGCCTAACGTGTGAAATTGTAGTATTTTCCTCCAATTCTAAAGTTAATATTTAGATCTAGTAATAAAGTGTTAAAGATACTAATTGTTCCTGTTTGTCTCTATTTCTACAAACAGAATTGGGCTTTTTTTTTTTTTTTTTTTAAGCAGCAGCAACCTATAAATATGAAAACTGCAAAGTCAAATGAGGTTAATATCACATTCCATGGTGTTTACCAGAGGCTTATAGCTTTAATCAATGAGTGAAACAGAAAGGCTGGAATAAGCTGATTTGCCAGCTGAGCACTTCAAATAGATATCTTGGCACTTTCTATGGAGAAGTAGTGGAACAGAACAGAGATTTGCTGGGAGATGTAGATTTTCGCTCTGGTATTTCTTCATTCCTTTCCGACCAGTAGAGTGAAAATGAAATATTCTTTAAAAGGCCACTTTCTACAGCATATGTCTGTGAAAAGGATTATTTAGTAAGTACAGCAGAAGCTGTCCTATAAAGTGGTAAAAACAGATGTTAGGTAAGACTCTTGAGTGAATTTACTTTGATGCAAATGTCAGTGATTTTAGTGAAATTATTCCCACCTTGCAGTTACAGTCATAATTTTCCCCCTTATTCCAGACTGTGGGTACATTTTAGCCTTAAGTCTACAAGACAATTCTAATTAAATATCTGCCTCAGCTAATAAACCTGAGACTTCATCATAGACAGCAAAAGTGGAGAGGTTTTTTCAGCCTGAAATCCATGGTGTGCAATGGATTTTGTGCAGTGAATTTCACATCTGGTGAATGCGAAAGAATGTTGACTCTAATTGCATTACTATGAAACGAGTTTTAATCTTTTAACCTTTTCATTAGGTCAATTTATGTTAACAATGTTATTTTTCAAAGGAAATTTGAGGGAATCTCATTAATTGTTCCAACAGTAGTTATGAAAACAGCAATCATCAATGTGATATAAAAGGAAAAATTGCAAGAGTTTCTGCATATATATCATAACATATTGATGGTTACATTAAATGAAATTTCAATAATAAAACACCAGAAATGTGAAACATGATTATTAATACTCAGCACAAATAGTCATTGTGGCAATTTGCAGGGTAGGTACTGAATTCTCTATCCCTTGCAGCCTATATCAAGATATCAAGGTTAGATATCTTTCCATAAGAGTTCTGAATTTGGGATTGAATTTCTGTGTCCTGCGTGACAAAGGAGATGAGAGTGGATTACTGTGCTGAGCTCAGCTCTTCCAAAAATATCTTCCACTTCTAAGTTACTATCAGCAATACAAAATTAAAAAATATATATTTCATGGAACAAGGACAGTAGCTACTTTTTGGTGGTTACAGTGGTTACTAAATTTACTTCATGGAGAAATATAGGAGTCTTTGCAGAAAGCTCAAGGAAATATTGAAGATGAAAGGATATTTCCCATTGTGCTTTTTCAAATCTTCAGCTCTTTTTAATAAGTTGTATGTTGAATAAGCTCCGTTTTTTGAGATCAACTGAAAAAGCAGTAGAGTGAGAGATTTAAGCAAAAGGAAAAGTAATCTCACCAAATGATAAAAAGTGCTGGTAATTCAAAAGATGAAGGAAAGTACAGTGAAAACTAGAACCCAAACTGAATGACACAGACTGAAACTGCAAAATGATGCTTGTTTTTCAAATGTTCACACAGGGCACCACATAAGAAAGCCCAAAAGAAATTTGCCTGAAGACCATTCAACCCCTCCCAAATGATACGTGGATCCAGTTCTTACTCTGCTAACACAGAATAGCTCAAATGACCATAACTTGGTTATTCTAGGGAAATGGTGGAACATTTTTCTGCATTCTAACAACTTTGATTGTTGTTGTGACATCCTGTTTCAATTATCTGAGTGTCACCATCAGCTGAGCACATACAGATAACAGACAACAACAACTACTAGGATGGGAGTATTTTTTATAAAGTTCCTGCTCTGACTTGATGTATAAATCACCTTCAGTAGGTGAGCCAGACAACTGCAGTTCATAACTCTGCTAGGTACCAGAACACATGGATCTCAAAGAGATATTGTTTTTTTCTGGACATTATAATCCCCCCTTCCTCACTATTTCTTCAGTGTTTTACAGATGATATATTATCTGCTTTTTTTTTCCTTCTCCTTTTTCTCCTCAAGGGAAAACTAGCTTATCACCTCTGCCTTTATTCTATAGCTAAAAATTCTATAGGTACCAATAACTTTTCATTTCATGTGGTCAGATTGATTAACATTGTGAATTAAATTCAGAATGATTGTTCTCAGTTTGCACTTAAGTTTGAAATTTGCAGCCCCTGTTTTAAAGTCAAAAAAAAATGATATACGCCCTAGAACTTCTGAATGTTTTCCAGCTACACTAGTTGTCTAATAAAAGATATATCCTCCTTATACAGACCTAATATTTTAAATTCAATGTTTAAATTCAATGCTATAAATTCTGATTATTAGAGTTATCTTGCAAATGGAGTCCCCAGTTTTGGCAAGGGAAACTGCATGATCAGACCTCAATGTTGAGATTTCACAGCTGCTTCATTATTAGG
>VZSV01000009.1:3069260-3108225 GCA_013398735.1 Nothocercus julius
CTGAAATGACCTCAGTCACTGCAGTGACAGCTAGCAGAGGAAAACCTAACCACAATTTATGGCTACATCATTCCAAGGTCTCAGACCTACAAGTGGAATCCCTCAGGAAGATCTGAAGTTGTCAACACAGGTTGTATTGATGTTGCTGCTAGTCCTACTACAGTTAGTACTACTGCTACAACATGCTGACACCAGAGTATGTGTTCATTTTTTTAGCAGAATTTATAATTCTGTGGGCTAAAAGTGCCCTTGTGAAAAACAATAAGATAAGATCATATACTTATAAATCACATATTTGTAAAATAAAAACCCAATTTCTTCCATATGTTTTATTCTCTATTTGAAAAGAAACATTCAAAGTTTAAGGACAGACCTTTTGGTTTTCTGAAGACATTTTGTTCTGCATTAAAACCTGTATCAGTCCCCTCTTGTTGATATGGTAGAGAACAGCAACTAAGGCAAAGTCGTTCTTGAAACAACTAGGCAGTGTGTTTGGCATTTCAAAACAAAAGGACTTTTCTTTTAAAATGAGATATAAATGCTACAAATGAACTTAATGGTTACTAGTCTTCAGGCAGTTTCTGAAATCTGCCATTGTGTCATTACAGGAGTATGTGCAGGTAGTACATTAATGTGAGATTGGGTGCAAGAAATATAATTTTAGCTCAGTCTCTGTTAGTTCTTCACACACATTTCTATAGTTTTTATAGAAAAGAAGCTTATTTGGAGAAAAGTAGCCAACAGATGCAAGATTATATGGTCTTTTAAATGAATTGAGTGCCACAGACTGTAAATACTCATGCATAGAGGGGAGATGACAGCTCTGTGAAACAAATGATTAATACCGATTACTAGCCTTATCCAAACTGTACGTTCTGTACTAAACTTTTACACCACTCTGTCTTTTTAGATAGGTTTTCTGATTAATATTAAGCATTTTCCTTCCATCAATTTTTAAACTTGTAACCTCTTCTGGTCTCCAGAGCTTGCAGGCCTCTGCTTTCAGACTGAAATGTGTAGCGTGGTAAGCTGGAGCCCACTGGGTGTTCTCTGTGTTTTAGAATCCACAAACTAATGCTGTGCCCTGGGCACAAAATGATGATTCTTAACTGCAGAAATTACTAGCTTTGATAGTCTAGAGTGCAAGGAAAAGCCCAAGCTCTCTATGCTGTCAGTGTAACCCCATCAATAGCAGATAGAGTGTCTTTCATTTTCGCATACATTAATATTTCATTTAATATGCTATCACTTTGCCTTCCTCAGGATTTCAAACCGTAAGTTAGACAGATCCCTTGTCTGCCTCCTTGGCTGGGATCTGCATGATGAGAAAAGTGGAGATTGTAAAAGGCTTATAAGATGCAAAATTTGCTTGCTATGCACAGCCTTTGTCACTTTGATAAAATACAGGATTTTGGCTTTCTTCTCTGTACAGATATCTGCTAGAGTTTTAGGTAAATTAAGTAAAAGAAAATTTGTTTACTATTGCACACACAACTTCAACAGGGAATTACGTTTGTGGTTACGGTGAATGCTAGAAAGTCCTGTTATTTTTTTATAAACATGAAATTTAACTCGTCCATGCCCCAAAACTTTCATGCTGGACATCATCCCTAACATAATCTGACTGGCTATGGGTAGTCAGAGCTCTTCCAGACCTTTTCTCTAATTTGTTTACCCTAAAGATGATTTATGAGTCAAACAATTATTTTTCTTTCTCTCTCTCTGGTCTATGCTCTATTTTATGATTTCTTTATGATGTGTTTGATCCATTTTAAAAATCTAAATAAAAAGGGTAGCATCCACTAAGCTTTAGAGAGCTTCCTTTTATTTTTACTTTTTTTCCCTAAGGGACAGCTGTCCTATGTACTCACCCGGAACTGGGCTGATGAACAATGGGGTGCTGCCTCTGTCCCTGTCTGGTTCAAGACTAGTTGAGACCTCAGTTTGGGTGGTGAGTTCAGTGACCATCTAGTTTGCCTTGTCAAGGAGTCTTGGTCAGTTAAATTGTTTTGCAAATAATATGATTGCTCTTTGAAGTGCTTTCAATCTCTTTCAACTTCTGAATCTGTAAAAATTTTCCCAGTAAAATGCACATGTTCTCACGGACAGTATACCTTTTACTTCGTTATCTTACATAAACTCATCTGAAGTAATTTATGCATCCTCGCTGAACTAGGGCAATGGATTGAATATCACTGGCCTAGTAACTGGAGGCCTTGGCAGGGAAACAAATTACAACCACCTGGAATTGAAGAGACACGTGCAAACCTACAGTCTTTCCCCATCAAAATAAATTTCTCCTGTGCTGTTTTGATTTCTAGAACAGAAGTTTTCATTCAGCAAAAAAATCTACTGATGTTACTGAAAATATTTTCTGAACTGAGTCTTTAGGCTGAGCTTTCAAATGATGTATCTTCCAGGATTATGACTGAATTATGGTTCTGCTTACTGAGGGCAGAGCAGAAAGCTTAGGTCCAAGCAAAAAAGTTTTATTCTAAGTGAGTTTATTCAGTTTGATTTTTGGGTGCTGATCTTTGCTCTTGTGGAACTAACTACTGGGTCTCAAAGAAATTAAAGATCAAGGGGTTAACATCTGTCAGGATTGCTTCTTTTGTGAACTAAATAAACCTCGCCCACTCGCAAAATTTGTCTGGAAGACTTCTTGCAGAAATATTTTAATAAATAATACTTTCTGGCTGTTTTGGTATTTAGGTGGTGGCCAAAATCTAGCAATAAAAAGTAAATCATTAGGTAGAGGTACTTTCTCCTTCACTGAAAACGCTGAGTTCAAATTCATCATCTGGAGGGTCATAGCTCAAAAGGTTTGAAGAGCAGCATGGCAAGCGACTGTTCCTGTGCTTCGTCCCCTTCGGTAAGGAGGAGGAACCCTACGTTTCATGCTGCTGGTGAAAATCGCCTCGTCCGATAGAGCAGGGCTCACATTGTACTGACTCCTGATTGCCACCACAGCACCTGTGGGCATTAACAGATGACAAAAGATGGAGCAAGTCCAAAATGAAGGGTGGTCTTGACATGTTCAACTTGTAGGTTTCTTGGTGGGCAGCCGCTCTTGCCTCTCCCTGCTCAACGCACAGGCTTGGCTTCACTTTTCTCTAAAGCACCCTGCACATGGACATTGCCACACTGGTGAAACAGTACTGATTTCTTCAATAATCATCGTCATTAAGAGACCCAAAAAAACTACACAAAGATAATACAGAACATCAGCTTCCAACTTTGTTGCTATAAACTGAAGCCATCATTTTCCCCCCAGAACTAACACTTCAGTACATATTTCTTTCTAATATTTAAAATGCTCTTAGAGTCATTTTCACATTTCATTTGGTGCAAAATATAGATGAATCATGTTATTGCATGATTAATTGCCGTTTCTTTGAATATTATCATGCGCTTCCCATTAAACAGATTTTTAATAAGCACAATCGCTTTTTCTAATGCTGGGGTTTAGGATTGACAGTAGCTGGGATCCTGCCATCATGACCCCTTCTAAATCACTGTATGTCTCAGCTAGAAACAGAAAATTAGCAAGCTCAGATTTGAATCCTCTCTGAATAACATCTGCCTTATTATAGGGAACACAACCCCACTCTGCTTGTCCTGACATGCTGGGCTCCTTTGTTTCCAGTCCATTTCATGGCGGGTTGAATCAGCACCATTCTCTGGACCATATTACAATATTTATCAGTAAGGAAGCAAATTATTTGGGTTCAACCACTCCAGCAGGTTAGTTCTCAAACTATACTCATACATGGCAACTAGAATTCAAATAAAATAATAATGTTCTCCCACCCTGAAGCATTTACTCCTCAATCTAAAAAATTAATTGAAATGCAGATTCCATTCTACAGTGGCTGTCATCTGTCTTTATACCTTGGTATTTTTACAAACTTTATTTTTGAGAAATGGTTTTCTCAATGGAAAGTCACTAGTATTCTTCTTCATACAATCAGTATGCGTTATGTATGAATAAATGGAGAGTGAATATCTGTTAAAGACTCTCAGGACTTTGCCCAGGAGCACTCCTCCTAAACAGAAGAGGAGCAGCTCAGTCTACACAATGAAATTCTACAATCTGTGTTTTCTAGGAGATAATTTGCTAGCAATGCAATACAGTCCAACCTCAGCACCCATCCTACACCTTAAAATCCACCAGAAGAGGCCCCCACCCTTCTCTTGGCAGCAGGAACTTACTCACTCCTGTGGCCATGCACACAGCTTCTTTGATGTCTCCTCCATGTCTGCACACTTGAGGGATGCAGGACAGGTGGCCCTGTGAGGATGACTTCCCTCCAGGCAGCAACATCAGCCAAGCTTGCTGTATCACAGAAGAAGCCAAGGCAGCTGCTGCTGTTGACGGGGCAGAAGCAGGGGGTGATGGTGAGCAGGAAGCAGTACTGATAACAGCAGCTATCTGCGTAGGGGTGCAGGAGGCCACAGGGCTGACCAGGTGGGTATGGGCTTCCCTGTGGGCCGAATCCAACCTGCCAGACACGCTCTGGATTACACTTCACGAATCTATCCTGCATGCACCTCATAGTCTCCAAATGGAGATTGTATTTTAGTCATTGCCCTAGGTTGTTTCACAGTTTCGATGCACTGAGCAATAACATGGGCCTTGTGTCTGATGGTTAGAAGGGGAAAGTCTATCAAAAGTCCTAAGTCATCTTCATATTGAAAAGAATTAAAGTCCACTTAAAGGCTTTGCAAAATATTATAGGCCTCCAGCCTCCTAACAATCTGAAGGAAAACAGATGCTCTGCAGAGCGCAGAGTGGGTGGCACTGCCAGGTGGGCTCCAGAAGGGAGACCCAGGAGACATGTGCACTCTCTCTACACCAGGCTCACCTTGCTTGCGCTCAGAGTTAGCTTGCACAAGGGCAGTCTAAGACTTTCTGTTGTTAGCCTGCAAACCAAACCTGGTTAAAGCAAAGCAAAACACAACCTTAAAGTCCATCAAGGAGAAAGAGGGTGGTACAAAAAGATAATAGCCCAGTTGATACTACTTGCAAGGAAATCCTTTCAAATTTAGCACTCACTTCATTGTAGCATTTACTGTTTGTTTTTAAGCCTTTACTGATAAGGGTAATGGAAGTATACAAAAAAAAAATGAAACCTCTGAGAGGCCCTACTAGTAGCTTTGTGTGTTCCTGTGTAGCAGAAGGCATAAGAGAGAAGGCATAACATTTGTTAATGGTGTAGTTAATCATTAACATGTAATATAATGGTGTTAATAAGATTTGTAATGGTGTAATTAACCTTGTAGCACATTAATACGACATTTGAAATGCTTGCAAACTAGGTAACAAGCAGCTTACAAGAAGGTTTTGGTACTGAGCATCCTTTGAGTCAAATCATGTTTTTTTTAAGATACTTAGGAAAACTATTTTTTGACATCTCCGTGATGGATAATACTGCATTAGTGGAGTGATGTAAATGCAGTGCTAACAAGTATTCCATATTCTGAAATAAATCTAATTTGCAATAATTTCTTACAAGAGTGCATGTACATTGGATAAGTTAGGGATACTCACATGTTTTGAGATATAACTGCAGGAGCTGTCTCTACAAGATAAAATCACTGCTCTAGATCAAGTGCTTTATTCTGGACAAGCCAATGTGATACTATGAAAATAACGTTTAGTTTTATTTTGTTAAAGGACTTGTTTGATTCTAGTAAGATGAAGATTTTATGCTTCAGATTGTTTCTACTTCTATTTCTACTAAAGTATTTGCTTTCAAAATTTTCATCTGGTTGTTTTGTAGGTTGAGCATTTTATCTGCACACTCATTAACTAATAGTCATGGAGAGTTAATACTTAGAGTGCCTAGTAGACGTGCAGAGTCCATTAAGTATCTCATATTGGACATGTAAGATTGTTCAAATCACCATTTCTCATCATTAGAAAGTACTTTCCCTACACACACATATAGATATATATTGTGTATATCTGCATAAACTGAAGTTGGTAAGGCTTCAATTTCCATTTTCATGAAAGCAAATAAACAGTTGCTTTGTGTCATGCTGAAAGAAGTCTGCATTTCATCTTGATGAATTATGTGACAAAAAGGCCAATTTCTACAAAATAGTTACAGTATGCATGAAAAATACAATTAATCAAAACCAGCAGTAAATTAATATAAATAAGCTTTATATAAATAAATTAAGGTGGGCTTGATTGTACCTGTTCTTTTTTTTTTTCCTGAAGTTTTAATACTAAATTATTGAACTTCTAGTTTCCATAGCAATGTGTTTATGGTGCTCACTGAAAGCAAAAAGACCATCACTTTCTCTCAGTAAAACAAATTCCAAGGAAAGAACAACAGATGGAGGAAAACAGAAGCATCTTAAAACTACTTTTGTTACTTAGGGATGGATGAACTTCAGAAGTGCTAGGGGCCTGGTTTGAATAAACACCTAAAAATCTGAAGTCTCATTTGTGTCTTATTCAGATCTTTGCAGTTCTCAGATGGTCATGTCAACCCAGCTTTCCATCTGGGCTTCCATCCTTTCTTTTCAACAGCATCCTCACAAACGTGGGTTCACTTCCCAACTCTGTCTCCCTGCTACAGGTCAAGGGAAATGATTATTCCCCTCCACTCAATGCTTGGGAAGCTACTTCTGAAATTCTTTTCAGAAATTCTTCTAATTCTGAAATATTTGTCTGATTGACAAAGTGGAGCAAATTCAGCAGAGGGTTGCTGAGGGGTCTCAGGAGCTGGAGCACATGAGGTGTGAGGAGACGATGACTCTGGATTTGTCCATGCAGGAGAAGGGAGGTCTGAGGTGTGTGGTGGTGGGAGGGTAGTTGCTGTCTCAAGCTACCTAATGAGGGGATATCCAGAGAAGGAGACCAGACTCAGGGGGGGACTGTGTATATAGGCTGCAGTGGTGAGATTTGGGTGGATATAAGGAAAAACAAATAAACAATCAATCAAACAAACAAACAAAAACAGTGAGAGTGGTTGAACTCTGAAATATGTGTCCAGAGAATCTGTGCAATTTTCATCCTTAGAGACTTTTGGAACGCAAGGGGCCAAGGCTCTGGGAAACCTGAGCCCACTTTAAAGTGAGCCCTGCTTTGAGCAGGAGGTTGGACCTGATAAACAATCCAGGTCCTTTCCAACTCAAACTCTTCTGCAGCTCTATGGTTTTATTCCTGACACTCATGGCTGCAGTTCAACAGATGCCTTCTCTTTTTTCAGCCTCCTGCCACAAGACGCAGTAAAGAAACCTTGCAAGGGAAAGCTGACTGAAGGCAACCCTCAATGCCAGGTATACCGGTGTCTTGCTCAGAAAGGTTATATGGCATTTTTCTTTTCCCTCTTGGCTTCATCACAGATAAACTGCCCTTGCAATAGGCAAGTTCTCCAGGTTATTTTCATCTCCTACAGGAAACAGACTGTTCCAGGTGATAATGTGTCAAATTTTGTTAGCTGGCTGTGGTACTGAACCACCAGTGACCTCCAGCTGATGTTAGTTAGCTCTGGAGATCTCATTGTGAAGTCCAGAATGGCTCCTAGGTCCCAACCACTCTTTCAGTCATGCCCAAATGAGACTAATCTCCTCAAGGAAGAGGCTTTTCCCTCATATTGCCTGTGTCTGGGTACAAGATTAGGATGTTCAAATGAATAGCATTCATAAGGAGGTGTGGATGCATTACTGAACTGAAATGATTAATCTCACTGCAGGTGTTGGATCATTAGGCTATTCCAGACATCATGGCACTGAGTATAATATGCACGTACACATGGGTTTTGCCCACAGGTGGAAAAGAAAATGTTTTACATTTCAAAGTGCAAGAAACGGAGTGCCTGCTGTATTCTGAACACAGCTGAAAGAGGCTTGTCTTATGGAAGGTAGGATAAAAAAGGAAACAGAGGACTTAAAATACTTTTTTTTTGATTTTTTTTAATAGTGTATTTACAGCATTTCCATCTTAGCGGGTAGGTACTGTAATGGCCATAATTTTTTTATCCCTCTGACCTGCTAAAGGTTTGCTTATTCAAGGGTTCAAACCTGATGAATATTTTCGTTCTATTATACATCACTGGCTTAAATAAAAAGAAGGATAAAAATCAAAAGAAAAGCTGTATAATATCCATATTGTCCCATGCTGAAATTATGCGTTCTTCATGAAAACTGCCAGTTTAATATAACTGAAGCTTTGTCCTTATTAATGTGCTGTACCTGAAAAGATGTAAATATTTGTCCATATATGCCAGCAACACTTGTTGCTGCAGAAGGAGACTCAGCTTTGGCCTGCCTGACTTAGGAAAAAATAAATATCCCAGATCAGGGAATCCTGGTGTCATTGTACTATAAATACTATCAAATTACACTTTTGCATGGGAATCATGAAGCTCTGGCTTTTGAGTGTGGAATAAGGTAAAATGGTCTAGATTATCTTTTCAGTTTGGGATTTCTGCATACCTGGAAGTGAAGGGGAAACTGTGCACAGTCTGGTACAAACTTTAGAAAATGATGGGTCTTGAAACTTGTTTCATTCTTGAGAAGAGAAAGACGTCCATGAGGCTCCATAGAAAGGCAGATGACAGATAAAGAGCAGCTTTGCAAAGTGAGAACCAGTTGTTTTCCTGAAGGAGTCAAACCAGTCATATGCATTTTGTGATGAATTACAGACCTTTGGTAGGGACAGGGAGCCTGCAGAATGTTAATAATCATTGAGTGTAGGGAACAAACGAGCTGTTCAGCACAAAAATACTGCATCTAAACAAACTGGAGCATGATGGCCACATTACAAACTCAAGTGCAAATGAACTGGTAGAGTTGCTTGGGTAAGATGAACTTTGTGATAGTGGGTACTGTCTTACTTGTTAAGTGGTCCCATTGGTTTCACTGCAATAGCTCTGGAAGTGAGTGCTACCATAATACTGTCAGAGTCTGGCCCTTTTGAAGAGAAATTTGGAAATTACTCAAATGGATGGAGAAAAAAAGTAGTCTTTACAAGTCTTTGAAAATGGGCAAGAAGTGTGCAGGATCATCCCATAAGGAATTACATCAGCAATTCTGTGCATAAACATCACAAACTTAACGTGAATAACAACAGAAACTGGTAAACATCTAACAATTAATGCCAGTATCTCAGACTAAGTACATGGTTATATGTTGCTTTTGTTGCTTTTTTCCTGAGTAGAAAATGTTACATGGAGCTAAAAGGAAACATTCACATTACAGATGGCCAAGACAGAAGTTCCAGGATGTTCCCACTGTGTTGAGATGAAACTGTCTTGAGAAACAAGGGAGTCTGCAAGGGATGATAATAAACGGCCTCTCTCCTTATCTGAGGACAAGGGCTCTACTTACATATGGGATTTCCAGCACCAGGAGGAGTGCTTACCTCCTTCCAGGTACTGAAATAACCTGCCTCCTCTTGAGCTCTGAGGGCTTGCCTGATATCTAAGGAGCAGAGGAGGGAAAGGGCAGGAGCTAAGAAAGTTATAGGGAGAAAAGATGCCTGGGGCATGATGACCATGGCAGGGATAATCACTCTGAGGTGAAGGTGCTTGCCTGGAGAAAATGTAAAAGGGTTGGATTTAATCTGACTTTAGTATACCATGCCCATTAGGGGGAATAAGACCCATATACCTCATGCCCTACACTATTACAAGTATAATATCTTGGTTTGCTGTCATGGCATACAGCACCCTGAATCCCATGCCTTCTGAGTCTTTCTGGGGTCTTAAAATACACAGGCGCCTTTCAAAGTAATATGCAAGTGGGTAGCACACTGAAATAAAAATGTCTTTTTAAAATAAAATAATAAAAAAATAGCAATACTGGAGTGTTGTCAATATTAGAATTATAATCCAGAAAATAACTATATTCTACCTACTATACAATGGCATTTTAAACACTGACAGCAATCATTAGGAAAAGAATTCCGTGCACAGTTGAATGCAAAATGAAAATTTAGTTACTAATCTCTGCACCTGTGTCTCAGATCTTACGAGCATTGAGTTGAAAACATTCAATTCAGTCATTATGATGTTTATGTAAGGATGAAATTATCTTGAACAATTTCTCTAATGTATTACCTTAAAAAGGACCTTGTTCAATGTCAACATAAACTACAAGCTGCTTGAGCCATGGAAAATCCCATTCGTCCCGACTGCGACCACTGAGGCATACACTTAACTTTAAGCTTGAGGCCTGGTAACATCACATATATTTGTCTTATAAAATGATATTTTTCTGAAATTGAGCATGGTTCAGAGTTTTCTCATGCCCTCCACACTCAATGGATTGTAAAATTTGTATTTCTAATACTTTCCATCTTGGAAGACTAATACTTAAAAGTAATATTGAAAGATTATATGCAAGAGACATGGGCTGTAGAGGACTTTATGGACTTGTGAGGGTAGGTCTGACTTAACATGGCTCCTCAGAGTCCAGGATAGTGGCAGACACACTGTGTGTGTGCAGGAAGCAGAGACCAAGGGACCGGCTACACGTGATGAATACAAGTCACCTGACTGGGACACAGACAACTACTTGGTAAATCAGCTCGAATGTCATGCCAGTTGTCATCCACTAATGACAACTGGAGACATCTATGGTAAAATGAATCCAGGCCAGCCCTTTACTCTTCTAGCAGTTAGCAGAAGTGTTTTTTTCAAACAAGCTTTCAAATGTGTATGTGTGATCAATTTACCATGTGTAAGAAGGAGGACCTTGTATTCCTTTCAGAGGAGTAAAAGAATGTAAAAAACTTTCAATATTCTTCTCAGAAAAAGTTAACATCTTGTATTTACAATTTTTTTTAACTTAAAACATGTATTTAACACCTTTTCAAAGTCTGTTAAAGTAACTGGAGCTACCAATCAAGTCTGTGCCTGCTCCTTTCCTCTCCTCCCACCACTACCTGGTGTACTCTTGACCTGTTGAAGTGATGGGAGGTTTTGCTCATGGGCCCTAAAGTTGCTGCATGGAGTTGGACTGGTTGTTTTGACATAGTCTTTGCACAAGATTCTCCACTGAAACCCAGAAAGGTGACTTTGAAGTCTCATTTCATGTAAAGAATTACATACGGGCACAATTTTACCTTTAAAAACAAAGGACTCTCCACGTTTTCAAACGAAATTCCTTGGTCTGAACATCCTCTTTTCCTACGCTGTTATGAACCTTGACAGAGTGAAATACAAATTGGCTGCTGCAAATCAGAGCTGTGCTAGTCAGTGTCCTCCAGCCCAGATGACTACTCTTGTCTGTATTTTCCCTTGAATGCATGAAGGACATGGGCACACTATTTAGAAAGGTCTTTGTTGTAGTTCGGCTTTGTTTGTCCTTAGGATCCTTCTAATTTATGTGTTTGTTTATTTTAGGAGGTTGTGCTTCTCAAACAGGAGTTATGGAAACACTTTTCCCATTTATTAGCTTTGTGTAACCATTTTGAAAACTGCTCTGCTCACTGTAGCCGTTGCAGTGAACTACTTTCCTCAATTGTTAATTTCTGCCATCAATCATACTTCATCTTTTCTGCAGCTGAAGAAATATCTTGTCACTTCGTGTATGGCATAGTGCACCAATTAAATTTGATTTATACTATTGTATATCACATTCAGTTAAATTTAATACAGAGGGTATAATTTTTACTCCTCCGAGCCTTAGGAATAAAGTCAGATACATTTTCATTGGTAAATGATAGGATAAGCAGAACCTCTACAGTGTTAGGCATAAAGAAAACAAACTCCATGTTTCTTCTCATTGGTTTATGATAGCCTAGGTACTGAAGCTCAGAGATACTTTTGGTAGTTCTGATGACATTTTAAGATTACTACACATTATAATTTTAAAATATAATGCATTTATAATTCATCACAAAGACTATGCTGGAATAGAGTAAAACTCTTTTGACTGGCAAACATTTTTTATTTTAGGGTTTAACTTAGTTTTTACTACATTCCTTTTATCCTTTCTCTCTTCCTCACGTCCTAAAATGGAATCTCCACTTTTATATTTTTATGTTACCTTCCTCCTGAGATTTTCCACTGAGGGAACACTTAACTTCTATTAAATCTATGGCTGGGCACAATGAGGAATTGCTATGAGTATCAGTCTCATGCAGTCTACTGCTGTGATTTCTTTCAGTTTCTCTGGCTTTTCAACTCCTGGAAGTGCGATTGGAAAATAAAACATGATTATAGAGAGAAAAGCAGGAAAATAGCTCAATGGTATATGCTGCTAGGTGATACTATAGGAAAGCAAAAGGCTAAAATACTTTGTGAAAGCAAATGGCTAAAATAGAATTTAATGAGAAATATGCAACAAGAATTGTACATCTGAGATGAGGCTCATGGCAAAGCTCAAGTTCTTTTTTTGTCAATATATTGCTGGCTGATGTAAAAGAAAAGCAGAATATGAGCTATTGTTCATTCTCCCAGACTTCTGTGCATGCTGGGCTTGTGCTTTGAGATGGGGATGAGACAGGGTGAGTCTGGCCCTAGGCAAATATCTTGAGGTTTGCTCCTTTCGACTAGGCTACTTTCTCCAATGCAAGTTTGAAACCCTCCTCAGCTACTACAGCAGCATATTAAAGAGGAAACGCTGTTTCTTGTGACTGTATTTTAACAGCAAGTGATAAACTTGGGGAAGAACTTCATCCTGTTGGCCACGTTAGATGTGGGCAACCTGTAGGGCAGTTTTCTGCATGACCCTGGCTGTGCCTTGAAGACAAAGGGGAGGCTCACACTGAGTGTGGCTTTTGCAGGCGTCGGGTGATCAAGTCACTGTCTGCTGAAGGACAGTCGTACAGGCAGAAACCCTCTCCTGGCGCCTCAGTCCTCTGGGCGCTGGGCCCACCACCCAGAATCGTGCTGGGTCCATGGATGGGTGCACCGGGTGAGGTGCATCCGTAACAGCTAGCAGCCCTTTGCTGCTCACACAGTCCTTCAGGACTCGGCTCACAGGCCCTGGGGGTTAGGTCCCGCTGGATCTTCTCAGAAGACCCAAGTTGCAATACCACCACACTATCTAGCTAGGCATCCTCATGTGTAAAGCAATTTGAGAGTTAGTGTTTATTCCTTGGGATAAATGTATTATTCAAAGCTGCCTATTACTGCAGTTTAGGGTTTTGTTTTTATCTGTCATTATAGTATTTACATATGATTAGGAAAGTCTCTGCATAATGATGCCTACAGAGGAATTATTTGTAAAGCAGGAAGATTAAATGGTGAAGAATCAATCTATTAAAGTCAAAAGAAGGAAACTTACAGGAGGTAATGGAATTAATGAGTCGGGAAAAAAAGAAACATTTTTACATGGCAAAATGGGTTGCAGAATATTGCCTCCTCTCTGAAACTTCCCCACTCCCTCCTCTTCCCCCCCAAAAAAAAAAAAAAAATTGAACTGAGAAGAATGTCTAAGACTGTAAACAAGCTGGTAGAAAATTCAGTCTGTTAAGATGCTACTAGTGGAGCAAAGAAAACAGCATTATTACATGAACACTTGCTGCTACTTTTGTAGGGGGTCTGCAAACAGTAATCCTGCTGCTCGGGATATAGGCTCTCAGGTAGGTAAAACCAACAGAGCGATGTGTGGGGTGGACTGAAGAAGGTATCGCGTGGTTAAATGCTACTGTGGAAAGCAGATAACACTACAACCTGTTTAAAAATCAAATCCCCCAATGAAAAGATATGATAAAAATGAGTAAACAAAAAACAAGAGAGGATTTTAAACTAAAGGGTACCATGGTAGGTTAAACAACATATGGCGTGTTTCAGGCAGCTGATTATTGAAGCAGAGGTAAAATAGGGTGATTGATCATATAGATATGAAAAGAATTGCAACAGTGGAAAACTACAAGTAAAATGAAATTGTGCGTTGAGAGGTTTAAATGTTCCTGTTATAAACTAATTATCTCAAAATGCATTTTAAACCAAATTAATAATTTTGTTACTTCTATTTAACAGATGGTATGAGATAAAAATAATGTAGTCATCTCACTTAACACAAGATCCAGTCAAATGCTATTGGCAATAACTACATTTTAAAATTATTTTTTCAAGGAGAAATGTCAGCTTTTACAGAGGCTCTCATGAGCATTAGTAACTGCATTAATAACTAGGGAAAGCCAGAGTAGGGTTTTTACTCAGTGAACCTGAGAAAACAGTAGTACCAAGCTTCCATGATGTAGGAGAGCAAGTACTCAGGAAGTCTGTGCGATAGGGGACAGTGAACCTGAAGTGTACATTAAGAGGAACATCAAAATTCACTGTGCAATTGGTTAATGCACAGCTGAACCCACAAGCAGACATAAACAGTATTTGTTACTGAGCATTCAGCTCTTGGAAATTCAAATGGAGAGCAAAAACAGTATATCCTATTGATTCCTGTCCCAGGCTTTGAATTAATTAGGAGAATTACATGGCATTTTAAAATTCAAGATGTAACTCAATTACTTAATACCAGAACACTGGGTATTATCTGTCAACAGATTTGGTAACCGGGAATGAACCTGTTATTCATGGATGCTTGGTTAACAGTTTGAATATTTTTTGCCTGCAGAATTTCCTAAACTGTTTCTATAATCTTTTCAAACCTCTTGAAAAACAGGCAGTTCATTCTGGCCTTCAGAGCATGCAGCTCTATTGGAGGAAGAAACGTCCTTAGCCCTATGTGGAGCAAGATATATGTGTGTGGAACCAGTCTCTTGAAACAAATAAACCTCACACATTTGAGTTTCCAAATTTTACTAAATTGCTATCATTTTTTCAGGAGGCTGGAAAACTTTGGCTTATTACTACTGTGTGTGCTACTGTTTATAGTCTGCATTTATAGCAATACATGTTTTGTAGCTCTCTCTACTTCAATAGGCTTCTTAAAATTCTCAGCTTCTCAACCCAGGAACAATGTTTAGACTGTCAGAAGCATGTTCAGGTTGCAGATATCACTGACTGTAGAAAAATAAACTGTATATTCACCATCTTCCCCTAAATGTACGTAAAATTGTGCATTTCCAGTAACTGTGAATATAAATTCATCCATGGAAGATATGATTATCCGGAAAAGAGAAAAAATCCAGTCCAGAAAACCCTCAATATGCTAGAGTGAACCTCAATGAGAGTGAGCCATGTCAGTCTGATGAGGTTTTATTATAGTGCAGTTCTAATAATGTTGCAAGAAATATGTGTAGAGAAAATATAAAAAATTTAAAAGAGAACAATATTTCATGATAAGAATACACATGTTTGATAGAACTCTTTCATGGAATCATTCCAAAACTCTCACAAATAGTCACTATCACTATATAATCATTATTGATGCAAGTTGTAAAACATAGTAATTACAATTTTTTCGCGCTGAGCACTGTGCTTTCTGAGAGTATGGTATTTTTACCATTCATTTGCTCTAGCATAAAAATCAAGGATTGCCTGGACTGCAATACTTCGAGTTCTTTTGAATAAGTTCTGTTTTATAAAATCAATAAGAGAAATGTTTGTAACTTAGCAAAATACTTCTCTTGTTTTTCATAAATTCCTTTTCTGTCCTAAGGCAGCAGCTTGTGGGGACATAGATTGGCATTAAATTGAATATTTTTGGTACTTCCTAAGCTGTAGTCCTTCAGAGCTTTTGTTCCCTAAATAGTCTTGCATTTTTATATAACTTTTCCTTTACTCATTGATAAGACAAATGTTATAATACTTCCTGAGAAAATATTGTTTATTTTCCATTATATTCCTACTTTTTTTCCATGTACTTGAATGAATGGATTGACTTCCCTTCTGTACTGCTCCCCAGCTCCACAGAAATCCTGTGATGTCCTTCAGGCACCCACCCAGTACCAGGAGTTCTATGACAACTTTCAGGGGTCATTTTTTAAATGATGACCTCACTTTTCTTTGTCTATATGTACCATTAAAAAATAAGGAACATATTCTTGTTGGCAAAGCTGCAAGCAGCATGGAGCTGGACTGTGTTCCAGGAAAAGGTGACCTGTGGACGCAAAACACTGTCTGAGGAATATGTTTTGTTTTCCAATGTTAATTAGAAAGATCCCTTGACATCTCTTGATGTTTTTTAACACCTGAGGGGATCCAGAGGGAGAAATACCAGCCGTCATCTCCAAAGGGATTTGTTTGAGCTGAGGTAGAGTTTGTGTGCGCCATTCCCTGCTTCGATCTCCCAAATCTTTTATCATTATTTTCAGGGAGGGGGCAAAGAAGCACTGTCAATTAAATGAGCCCTTGACAGAATTTGTTGTAATCCTTCGTTCTGGATCTTGCTGGAGACGTGCTGAGGTGACTGGCTCTAGGAGATGCCCCCTGGGATGATGTTTTTTTAAATGGAAATGCCTCACAGTTGTTTCCATTTTATAATCAAATGGAGGCAACTCTGTCTGTTTATTCTCCTGTTTGAATCTTTGTGCTGGCTTTTGTATAACCGGTTGAGAAAATATAGTAAAGAATAATTCAGTCGGTCTTCTTCAAAGTAGGCTTGTGTTTTTACTTCCTTATTGGACAAACAAGGAGATTTCTCTCTCCACTCTATATTCACATGTACCTTTTTTAAAGCTCAGGAGAGGAAATACATGTGCATGAAAGGAAACTCCTCAGCATCAACATATCAGAAACATTCATAGAATAGAATCATAGAATCATAGAATCATTATGGCTGAAAAAGATCATCAAGTCCAACCGTAAAGCCTTCAACACCATGCCTACTAAACCATGTCACTAAATGCCTCATCTACACGTTTCTTGCACACTGCCAGGGATGGTGACTCCAGAACTTCCCTGGGCAGCCTGTTCCAAAGCTTCACCACTCTTTGCATGAAGAAATTCTTCCTAATGTCTAACCTTGCCTGGCGCAACTTGAGGTCATTTCCTCTTGTTCTGCCTGTAGTTAATCTGGAGATTGACCTCTGCCTCACTACAACCTTCTTTCAGGTATTTGTAAAGAGCAGTAAGGTCTCCCCTGAGTCTCATCTTCTCTAGACTAAACACCCCCAGCTCCCTCAGCCGCTCCTCGTAAGGTCTGTGCTCCAGCCCCTTCACCAGCTTCGTTGCCCTTCTCTGGACACGCTCCAGCACCTTAATGTCCTTCTTGTACTGAGGGGCCCAAAACTGAACACAGTGTTCGAGGTGCAGCCTCAGCAGTGCTGAGTACAGGGGCCGATCCCTTCCCTGGTCCTGCTGGCTACGCTGTTCCTGATACAAGCCAGGAGGCCGTCGGCCTCGTCCGCCTGGGCCCACTGCTGCCCCATGTTCAGCCGGCTGTCGACCAGCACCCCCCGATCATTTCTGCCCCGCAGCTCTCTAGCCTCTCTGCCCCAAGCCCGTAGCACTGCATGGGGTTGTTGTGACCAAAGTGCGACCCAGCGCTCGGCCTTGTTGAACCTCATGCACTTGGCCTCAGCCCATTGGCCCAGCCTGTCCAGATCCCTCTGTAGAGCTTTCCTACCCTCAAGCAGATCAACTCTTCCTTCCATCTTGGCATCACCTGCAAATTTGCTGAGGATGCACTCAATCCTCTCATCCAGAACATCAATAAAGATATTGAAGATTCAGATTGGAGCCTTCTACAATTTAAATAAACCTCAGTCAGATGATGGAATTTTACCTTAACCATATCTCTGCTGGTGATAACTGCTAGCAAAGTCTTTTGAGAATTGTATTTGCTACCTTATGAAACCTGCGTGTTTTAGGGACAATAATCAATTATTAGTATGCTTCTTTTTTCTCTGGTAAAGGTAAGAAAGAGCTTGGTCTTTGAATTGTTGGATTAAGAATTTATAACAACAAAATCTCACAAATCAGCAGAAAGCCAAGGGCTCTGACACAATTTCCAAGCACCTCGTAGATCTTTGCCATTGAGCTGGAAGTGCAAGTCATGGTGAAAAATTCTGGTTGCAGTAGCTTCTTTCCCCAGAAAGGATGAAAGGTGTTTGCTGCAGAATCCTAATATGGGAAGAAGAACATGTCCATCCTTTGCTTGGCACAGCAGATGAAAGAATTGTGCCTACTGCCTGGCTCACCGGGGAGGTTGCAAGGCAGAAAGTTTTTGTATGACAATTCTTGATTTCCTCACACTCCTGTTTTCCCCTTTTCCTACTCTTCTGTTGTTCCTAAATTTCTGCTTGCCTCTCGCGCTTGCTGCCTGCCACACTTCAGCAAGCCTGCCAGCTGGAAAGAAAAATATTGACATGCTCCTGTCCCCTAGTACTTCACCTGGAGCCATCTAGGAAAGAAATTATCTCAGACCGTGTTGTCCCGGCCAGCTTCACTCACAGTGGGTGCCACCATTAGGTGCATCAAGGCAGAGCCTTGCTGACCCTTTTCTTTAGCTTTTGGAAATGGGATAAACAACAGGGCTTTGCGGAGGGCTCCCTGGTGCCACTATCTGTGAGGCTGACAGGGATCCAGAAGTCACTTCCCTGGAGCCCTCATTTGGGCACAAAGAGGTGGCTTACAGTGTGACAATCTGTCATCTTCGATCAGCTCTACACTGACATTGTGATGGGGCTAAAAGAAAAACCTAAGTAGAAACACATGGAAATAAAATGCTCAAACACTTCACTGTTTGCAAAACAAGCCCCTGGTCTACCGTGATAACCCAGCCAGGTCCTCCTTTCCATGTCGTCTCAGTACAGCATATTTGTCCTGCGAGGAGCTGTCATCAGTTAACATAGATTTTTTTTCCTTTTTCAGGGATACCAACTGGTAAATTGGACCCCACGCTGACATGACATGATTTTTTTTATTGCTGTGGTGGTGTATAATGTATTTATATGCAGTGTTTATAAGGACAGTAGAGCAAACCACAGCCGTTCTGAAGCCTTGCCTTCCTGTGCTTTGGAGGTGCTAGTAAGCTCACTAGGACAGAGATGTCTCTCCCATTTGTCATTAATATAACTATTGCTACAGAGGAATTATGGGAAAAAAATATTGTGAAAATTCTATAAAGATTTGGAAGAATTCCCACTAAGAGCACCAGCTGACAGAGGTCCATTAGCCATCTTTCCATGAATCCAGCCCTGCACCTCAGAAGCATGTTAGTCTTAACAATGAAAGGAGAGAAAACTGAGCAATTGTCATAAAAAATAAATTGTTTTTATGCTTTAAACCCCCAAGATGCAAACGTTTAAGCCAGAGGAAACTGATTTAGAAAATTCAGTAGTAACTGAATAAAAAGAAGCCTTTCCAAAAGTTTCTCACAGGAGAAAAATATGATTTAAAGGTGCTAGAAGTAGAATGCTTTGTGGAGGAAACATGGGGAAAATGCATGTACATAGGATATTGTCCTGCCTTTACTTCTGCTCTTTTAAAAGCCCAGGGCCTCAGGGCTGTGTCTGGAACTGAGCAAATTCTTCCACTGTCAAACGCTGATTTTGAAGACGTAATTTTGCTTTGGGGGACAGAATGTGTTTATCAAGGAAAGTTATTTTTGAACAGGGAATACTGCCTTCACACACCACAGATGTAAAATTCAAGTGTGGCATTTTCTTTGCTAAGCTCTAATAAATGATGTTTCCAAAGTCATTCCAAGCTAAAATGTTTCTTTTACATCATTAGGAACTGGCTAGTTTGCAGCCTGGACGACATGGCCTGGACCTACATTTGATGAAGAATTGCTCATGCTAATTCCCCATTGATTTTAGTGGTATCTAAATTGATTGATATTAGTGGTATCACTGTGGTGATTCGAGGTCTGGAGGCCTAGTTCCAGTATCCACTTCTCATTGTGAAAAAAAAAAAAATGCTGTCCAAGTTATAGCACTTGGACACTTCCTCCTTTATGGAAGGAAAATAAAAGAGGGTTTCTCTTGCAAATGTTATATTCTTGCTCACATCAAGTCAAAAGTTTTTCAACCTCAGATGTCCATAGGATCTAGTATGGTTATAAGTGGTTAGTTCATTGAAGGTCATCAGTAATATCTAAAATATGACATTTTTCAGGGAACGATTTCCTTACAAGTAGCATAATTTTAAATATATGTCACTGTCAAATTACTCAGTAATGTTCTGAACGCATCCTCTATTCTTCTTCAATTGTCTGTAGTATCCAATGTAATCCTATACACAACTCAGCAATTATTTAACAACTAATAAAAGACAGAAATTCCTTAGATGTCAGCTCTGTAAGGAAGATCAGAGTCTACAAGGGTTAGTTTTGTGATTGCAGAAAGTATTCTGGGAGCTTTTTTAATTTCAAAGTGACAATTAATTCCAAAAACATGATAGATATCCAGACTTTGGCAAATTAACACATGAATTGCTACCAATAATTTCAACAGATTCATAGTTTTCAAAGCCGGAAAGGACCACTTTGACTGTGTAGTCTGATCTACATAACAGGGGCCATAAACCTTCACATGGTAACTTCTGCATCACATGCAAAGATTTTACCCAAATCTCTTTGTTCTTTATAAACACACTAACCCTTTTGATTCTTTGTGTTCTTGAAATACATGCAAAGTCTGGGTGAAAGATCAGAGGGAAGGGATGTATTGCAGCTTCGACTTTGTATATTCATGTGTGTGTGCCTGTGTATGTAAGAGTGCAACTGTCTGTATATTTATGCACATCCTCACAGAAATATATATATATGTATATATGTACACACACATATGGATACTCATATGAAGGGAAACTTCACCATGATCCAGGGATACAACAACACTTTGTGAGAGCCATGGAATATTGTTCATGACAATTCAAGGCATGAATCAACCTCATCTTCTACAATTTGCATTTTGCCCTCCAGATTTCTACTATTTTTCTGAAGTTCCTCTGCTTTTTTTTCACTGTCCTGGCATTTACAAAAGTACTTTATTATAGCTGATTTGAAAGAAGAAATAAAAAAAAGCAACAGAAAAACAAAACAAGATAAAACATTCTTTTATTGGAATTTGCTCATTTACCCAAGATGACTTGTCTGATTATAGATCTTTTCATTTCAGCAAAGTCCAGAAGGAGGTGATGCTTCTGTCTGCTTATCCCCCTGGCACCCTTGCATCCACCTTCCTGGCTTGCAGAGGATGTTCGAAGTCATGTCTGTGACCCAAGGCAGATGCCGTGACTCTTCTTTTGTAGAAGAAAAGTCACCATAATCAGTTTGGAGCTGGGACCTCATGTCTTTTCATGGGAAAAAAAAAATCAAACTTGAGTTTTTCAGTTATGAACTGGAGCCTAACTAGCACCTGAAAAGTTAGAAATCTGTGCTGAGTGTTAACCTTCACCATGCAGTTCTGCTCCTTGTGCAATACCTCTGCTAGGTGAGTTGACATATCTCAATACAACCAAGATCCCCGTAAAAATTCTCTACCACATCTCTCCTAATGTGCAAATGAATAAGTTCGCTGTAGTATTTTACCTGACACTTGTATTCTCTCTCTTTTCTATTTTTTTTGTTGTTGGTGGTGTCATTAAGATTCCTTCAGTGATATTTACTATCACTTAATTCCAATTTATGTTTAGAAAAACAAAGAATGAGGCCATTAAAACAAGGGGATAATTAAAAAAAAAACACTTCTCAGAACAACAACAAAACTTAAAAATGTTGGAAGGCAAAGGAAAATTGATTTCAAGAGTACAAATCCATAGGAATTTGTCACAATTATATATTCATCCAATAAAAATTATATATGTTTAGAAGTGCTGTTGACTATATCTGAATGAGACTGACCCAGCTGAAGTACTGTGCTGAATTGAAGTGTTTAATAACTATTAGGAAACGAAACCTTAAGTAAAAATGAGCATAAATAAGCATTACAGTATGCTTTAGGAAATATTATTCTTTCAAAGCTACTAAAAAGAATAATTTCCATTTTTCAGATTCAGTGGAAATATCACACTTTTCTTCTAAGAGGAAAGAATAGATATGTTTGAAGAGTAAAATAAACATTGCTAAATGAGAGATTTCAACACTAAAATCCGTGGTGTTCCAGTAAACTAGAATGTGAATTTCATAACTTGTTTCAAAACAATCTGTTCAAAAATTACTAAAAATATTTCCTATTTTTAGGGTATTTTTTAGACCAAGAAGTTCTCTCTGACATAAATTGTAAAGCAGCAATGATAGTTTCTTATTTAACGAAAGGAAAAGGGTGAAAACTGAAGGCACTGAAGACTGAAGACAAGCTGACAAGATCTCACCCTATCACTTGTAGCAATTAATTTAACCCACTTGGAAGATCTGCTAACATTATAGGTGAGAATTTTGATGCATCTGATCTGTTTTCCTTAATTCCAACAACAGGTAGGCAGGAACCAGCAACATTAACTAACTTAAAAGGATTAGAATCAAAAGGTTCTGTATTCCTGAAAGCAGGAGGATTTCTGACCGTCATACTGGTTTTAATGCTGAAAACAGGTCCTTTTGGTTGAAAATTCATTTATGGAGTAAGTCTTTTCATGCCTGTCAGAGCTTTACTTCTTTAGAAGAAAAATCAACACACTTTCCTCTTGCTATATATAATAAGACATCCTTGGATGACTGGAGAATTGAGAAAATCTTTAATGACTGTGAACAACTAATAACCAGATAGGAGTTGCATTCCTGGAACAACCCAACCTTCTTTGCCAATGACATCTTTTTTAATGAAGTAGCAATCAACTGTTTAGTCCCTTTACTTTTTTAAAGAATAGAATGCTTTCCCAGGATTTTATGTTCATATAAAATAGGTACTCCCTCCTCTAATTTGCATTTAGATATTCATGTAGGTGGTTGCTTAAAAAATGTACATTTAATTAGAAGAGAGGCTACCTCTTGACCATGGGCAAGATAACTTTGTGAACAACAATTTGATTTTAAACAGATTGTTTAAAACAAATATGCCCCTGTCTTGCTATGGAGGAGCAAAGCGAGCAACAGAAATCATCCTCTTCTATACATGATGCATATTTTTAAGATGTCATTACAAAAGCCTCCATCTGGAAAAGAAAGAACAAGATGCAGAAAGGAGGAGAAATGGGGCAAAGCTGTGATCACCTTTATAAAGGTCTATCTTTGTTTATTTTGTAGAGTTGCTTTTTACCTAAATCATGTTGCTTTCCACATCCCATGTATAGAATTCGTACTGCCTTCTCCAAAGTTAGCTTGAGAGGCAGCCCGTGCTCTCCCCTCCCTTTGCCATATGCTGCAGCCGGTATGCTGAGCCGTGCTGGGTGCTATTGACAGACATGCATACCAATTTTTACATACTTATGAAATACTCTTTTGTTCATTTATTCCTAACCCTGGTGATGAAATGATCCCCATATCCCATGAAGGTGGAAATTGCTGCTAGCAGGGGGGCAGGGAAGTCTAATGACAGTTGGAGCAGGTTTAAAGGCACTAAAACTCCAGTCATCCCTCCTTTGCTGCTGATCCTTTCTGCAGCGGAGAATTTCTGTCGCTCCTGTTTTGCAAGCCAGAGTTGGAGAGCAGAGGAGAGCACAGTCTGTTTAGAGCGTCAGTTGTTCCAACAAATATTTGGAGCTATTTGGTATCAGTTCAGTAAAACTATGAGCCAATTTTATAGCAGTTCTGGTGACCAGAATGTAAATGCTCATCTTCATAGTGGTAAATTTAACTATGCAAGTCCTATCAGAGCCTAACGGGAGTCTAGAAACTATGTCTTTGCACTGAATACACACCTGAGAATTTGCAGAAGGTATTGCAAAGCCTACAGGTTGCAGCAAAAGGAGGATTTAATGTGAAATAAATAGCTGCAGGACAACTCACGGATAATAGCAAAGAAAGAAATAAAAGCTAGATGATGTGGAGAGAGAGTGATTATTAATGAGGACTGAATCTCATAAGGTTCACCTTCAGGTTCAGAGATCGTTTCTTGTTTCTGGCAGCTCACAGAAAATCAGATGCGTCTGTTCTGTGGAGCTTAAAGCACGTAACTCACCAGATTTTTACAAGTAGTCTCAGGAACAATTGGCTGTCTTATAAATTTCTACTCCTTCCTCTCTTTAGTCAAAGTGAGATGCTATTGGAAATACTTCTCGTATTCGTTTGTTTCCAAACCGTCTGTCCTGCAGAAAAAACAAGATTCCAGAGGTTGAATTTAGTTCAAAATTTCCCTGTGTGACTTTAAATTTAAAAGAACTTTAAACGTAAAAGATCACATGCTATCACCTGGGCCTGATTTTATTCCCCCCCCCCCCTTTTTTTTTCTTTAGGAAAGCACATACTTTCAATGAACCACTCTTGCTGTGTACAAGAGAAGAATTTTGGACACTTTTCCTCCCTTCTTCACTTCATTTTTTTATCTTGGAAAATTTTGTGACATGAATGTGAAAGGTGGTTTTATGGTTCACAAAAAGGTAAAGAAGCCTTTGAATAGAAAGATAAATACAGATTAAAGGGGACAGTGTGGGAAAAATATTGAGAGACAAATATAGGAGAGAAAAATATGAGAACATGCTATATAGCTCTGTGTATTGCCTGCCCTTAAGCAGGTTTTAGGCAACACTGTTCTTGGAAAATTTAAGAACCACTTTTGCATCCTGTATTAAGAGGTCAGCAGTAAAAGAATTTAGCACATCTTTCTTGCATCTCAACCGTGTTTTTCACAGATTTCATTCCAAATATCTAGTCACAATTATCTGCCTATGACTAGAATATGCAAATGTGAAGGATGAGATGATTCAGAAAATTAACACCTGAAAATGCAAATTGGTCATAAAAAATGTGCAGCTAGGGACAAATCATTCACCACTTAGTCAAAAGTCCTTGTTAAATATCTTTCTTTTTCTTTCAGTAGGTTTCATCCCCTAATGTGTAAATGTACTCTGAAAAAATTATTTTCCTAGGAAAAGACGGGATTTGATGCAAATTTATTTGAATCAAAACCTTGCTGTAGAAATGTAAATGTTCAGGTGAAATATTTGGGAAAGATTTCTCAATTCAAGGACAAAATTTCTAGTAAGGATGAAATAAAGGTCGTTTTTTTCATTTGTAGTAGTCCCCTGGTTAACAAAACACTATGGAAGGCCTTGGTGTTGTATTTTTGTAGAGCAAGAAATCTTACAAAATTTTGCTGGAGTCACCAGATTTATTCAGCACGTGCAAGGAGGCCAATGGTAGAAGCAGAAATCAAATTAAATCTGCAGCATTATATATGTATATAGAGTATACATAAACAATATATACACATAATTCATGTGTCGTGTGTGTGTCAGAACATATTTTGTGCCTGTCTGTGTTTGTGTGTGTTTGTATTTGCATCAAAGTACGCTTAACAAATATCATCAGATTTTTTTTTAAGTCCTGTTCATGTTTTGAGGAATTCAAAATCCAGCTGGCCAATCTGTGTGTCCACATGACAGTTTTTAATCAAAACACAACTGTTCCAAAAACTTTCCTGTTATTTTAGGGTCTCAGAGCTGGAAAACTGTCAGTCTACAGAGTTGTTCATATTGCAGTGGTTGAATATTCACCCCCCCTACACTTAGGACATAACTCCACTGACAAATGAACATTAAAAGCAACACGGTGACAGCTATTGAAATATTTGTATGTCTTCTGACCTGGAGATGCTCTTGTAGTGAGAAGGTTGGCAGCTGGTGACTCCCTTGGTAAATCAGAATTGTGCTGATCCCTTGGAAATGGACTCACTTATTTCCGCTCAGAAATGTACACAGTGCATGAAAAGGTGACAAGTCATTGCTACATTTTGAATGATTAAGTCCTAGTAAAGAATAACAACACTAATAACTGGCTGACAAGAGTATCTCTCGCATAAATAAGGGTAATAAATTCAGCAGTTCAGTCAATCTTTTATACAGTTTGCAGCATGGATATTTCAGAGTCTATAAACAAAAATAAAATAAAAAGCAATCATGTTTACTGCTATGCTGTGCATTAAACATCTGCCATACTATGGCATCCTTTGCTTGCTATGGGTTTTACATGATGGCAGAGCAATTACTTAGGCATTAATCCTCTGATGAATTGCTACCCAGCATCTTTGAGGCAAGAGCATAATTAGGATTTAGAAAAAGGATGAGAAGTTTATACAAGTAGGAAGATGCTGTCAAATCATATATATAAGCTATACATATAAGAAATATTTAGCTTCATGTTTTCAGGCATAAATCAGATGACAGCAGCCAGAAAATGACTTCTGGGTTTGTTTATCAGTAGTTTGCATATTGGCAGGTTGGAAGTACTTCTCTGAATTTGATGCTGAATTATGCCAGAGATAGATAACATAGCTGAACTATCTGTGGTTCAATGGGGCAACTTATATGCTCCTATCATTATTTTTCTTATATCACCAGAAACATGATAATTACCACTAGTGTCTCAGTGCTGGATATACAACATGTCAAAAGAAGAGGAGAGCATTGAAACTTTTTGTGAGTTGAAAACGAGCATTCTCCTTGGCATAAACAGAAAAACAACATTTTCCAGAATTCAATTTTTTGAATATATATGCATTTATATTCCTTTTTAACATTGCCATCTGAGGTAGACAAATTGGAAGGGATTTCTGAAGCAGCAAATTACACAGCCTGCATTGGGAAGCACCTGGTAGGCAAAGAGAACACCACTTTTTTTTTTTTTTTTATAACCAGCAAAAAGTTCTTTGGATCCTCTTTTTTTCTAGATATTTTGAATCATTCACATTGCCTTTACTTAGGACGAGAAAAGTGAAATGATTATTTGTGAGGTTCTGTGAAATTTAACGCTATATGCCTCATACGCAAGTGAGAACCAAACTCAATAGGGATCCAAGCAGCAATTTATTATAAAGATCTTTGCATGACCCCATTAAAGCTGATGAAAAGGCTCCAACTTATTTTGCAGGGATTTAAAACTAGACACTAGAGATGGGACAGAATGAAGGTCTTCGAGCCTTGTGCAGTAACCAAGATTGGCCAGAAGTGAACGTGCTGGGTCTGATCTACTTCAGTGTTTCCTGACGTAGTGTGAGGCAGCACTTAAAAGACACAGTATTATGATATTGATCTTCTCTCTTAGGCTTCATAAAAATGTTATATGTGAATTACAAATATCATCTCAATATATCCAGGATATTTTGCGTCCTAATTGAGTCTGTCTGTATATTTGGGCCAATTGTGCGTTCTTATGCTTTATGCTAATACTCAAAGTCAATTCATAAGTGATAGAAAAGAGTGAATCTGTTTATATGTCAGTGGATGGAAGTAATCATTAGTATTGTGCTGGATACAACCCCTTATCCAAGTTTATTCCATGACTTGCAACAGAATTAATTTTGTATGTGACTCTGCTGTTGCCAAGTCTCAGGACACAGAGATTTTTTGGAGCATAACTGCAGTTATGCCAATGATGTTCTGGAGCTATACACATTACTAGAATATAGTGAAAAAGTATTTCTTCCTTAGCTTAAAGAAGAAATACATCCATTAAAAAGAAAAGTAGTACTTTGTAGCAGTGATATTGTTCTTCATTGATCTCTATTGAGTGGTTAAGAAGTACTGTATCATAGGTCCTTTCCAGAAGAGACTATACTGGATTCATTGCAGAGTAGCTCTCTATCTGGAGGTCATATATGCATCTCCCAGTAGCATTTCGCTATTTACTCTTGGGAAGAAGATAAGATGATAACAGGAGTAAAAAGAAAACGTGTCAGACCATGACAGGCAAGGGAAAATGCCTGCTCCCAAGCCCTTAAAGGAACTTGTTTGCATGAAAGCTATCTCCTCTATTAACATATCGAGCTTTCAGAACTGAAGAGACACTGGGGAAATGATGCGAGAGCTCGGTGTCAAATTCTGTAGACTGTAAAACCTTATTTTGCTAGGGTTGGAGCTGGCAAGAATTCAGAAGCTGAAGATAAGCTTGGTGGAGATTTGTGAAGAGTTAAAATTCTAACAGCGTGGGAGACATTTTCTTTACATTTTGCATCTGAATAGCGTTTGCAAGGTATAGACAAATGCTTACAAATGAATGAATGTATAAAATAAGCACTCTCAGATTTTAAATGATCTTTCTACAGACAGAGCCCATTTTTAGCTTGCACAAGCAAAAATTAACATCTCTTACATGTGCGTGCAGTTTTGGGGCAAAATAAAGCCACAGGTAGGCATCTGTGTTTGAACTCGCCCATAATTCTTTTTCAACAAATCAAAATGCAGAAGAAATGAGTGAGATAAGTCTGGGAAAAATCTGCAGCATCTGTCGGTTTTATGCCCTTTTCAGCAGGGTGAAATTTGGATTGCTGGATTGGGCTGGCAGTGTGTTATTATTTTTTTCCCCTAAATGGCAGCTGATCAAAATAATTACCACAGTTATGGAAATGTGAGGAAAATAAAATCACTGATGTTGTTAGATATGTCAAACTCAGGACGTTGTTAAAAAGTGCTCTCAGCAATAAACAGCTTGGTTCTAATGAGAAAACACTCGTACTTCATTAGACAGCCTCCATAAATGGATAAGTGTGGATAACATCACTGTCCATTTGTCCTTCTCACTGACATAGCCATGAATCACAATCATCATAGTTATAGAAGTGCTATGTCTTGTACTTCAAATTTAATATAATCTTCAAGTATAGATTCTATTCACTACTTTGTTTTAGTGAAGAATATTTATTCTCTTATTTCAACTCTGGTCTTCAGATCCTCACAGTTTTGTATGAAAAAAGACAAACTAATTATTACTGTTTGAGTTTCTTTCTGTAATTATTTGGGATTTTCTTAAAAACACTTCTACTAACCCGCTTGTCTGTCCCTAAAGACTGTTAATGTGTTAGTACTGACTTTTTTTTCCTAAATCCTGTACCTAAAATTTGACCTCTGTTATTTTAAAAAATATGTGCTGTGTGTCTCTAATTGGATTCTCTTGGTATTTTTTTTTTCCTTTTTTAGTTCCTCTCATATCCACAATAACCTGGAGTAGCAGTGATCTATCTCAGCTATGTCTGACTTGGTGAAGGGTGCACTTCCAAGAAGAAGTTAAACAAGTGAATATATTTTAGAATCTTAATCTCTTTATTATTTATTCCCTCTAGATCAGTTTTTATTTTATGCAGTCTTGTCTCACTAGTCTCAACAGATTAAGTAGATTCATTGGTCCTACTATTTGCTACTAGCATTCATATTATTTATGTGATAGAATATGATTATTCATTAATCATGGGTGAACATATTAGTAAAAAACAACAACTTTACCAGAAAAATTTTAAGCAGACCAAAACCTGAAGAAACTCTTAAAGTTTTTGTCCCTTAGATGATGTTTGAAGGCAAATCATTGATGACTGTACCTCTATACAATCTTAGATATTCATGTGGATGCTTTTCTTAACAGTCAGAATCTGCTAGCGTAAAAGGACAGGATGAAAATTTCATGCAAAACATTTTATATTGGTGCTCTGCTACTTCCTGTTTAAGGTCCCAGTAGAAAACACACAAAAGCCCATCTCTCTGTATGGTTAAACTTTATTTTTTTTTGCTCAGCACAATAAAAACTCAAGAGATACAATGATGAGGGAAGGAATAGGAATTAACTGAACACTTCAAATCCTATAAAGTATTTGTCTCAAAAAGATCTCCAGCCATCTGAGAACAGTCTGTTTATTTTTATTTTTCTATTTATTTTCCTCTCTCAAATGAATTATTCTTCAAGTGGCATCCTGGAATGCTGCTTATAAAGCAACCAGAAAAGCTTCTTTAATGCAAGTGCTGGCAGAAGAAAAATAAGTTTTTCTGTTTTTCTCTACTGGATTTCTGAAGGAGAACGATACTAGTGACACAAGAATGGTTTACATTTAAATATTTTCTATTATACAGTAGAACTGGCATGTAGACAGTGGGGGTGGAAAGGATGAAGAGGGAGATATCCAAAATGAAGACAGGTGAAAATATTTTTGTGATGGTGATAATAAATACATTATTAGAGACAAAAGATCTGTAACTAGAAAAAGCACTGTACTGATAAAAGATCAGTTGTGTTGGGAAGAAGATTGCTCATCCTTACAAAAAATGCTATGCTGGTGCTGTTGAGTCCCGCTGTTGAGTCTCCTACGTTTTGAAAATGGAAATACAAGATGAGCAATAAATGTATTACCTGAGTCTTTAAAATTTTGGGTCAAATAAGGTTCAGACTGACCTTAGTGTAGCAGAAGAGGTAGTAAACTAAACCATACTGCTCATCATTAGCACCAGCTAATTCCTTCACTATTTTTTTTTTAAAGGGTGTGAATTTGCATGGACTCCAATGAAGACACTTAGCTGTAGGGAGGGCATAACTAGCACAAGTGAAAGGAGGACATGCCTGAAAAAGACTATCTAGAAAAGAGCATTCAGATCAGGTTGGACTGCCAAACATATAGTTGCAGTTGCAATAGAAAAGTAGGTTCTAAACACTGAAGAATCACAGATCTGTCAGTTGCTGTTGTGGTGTTAGGGTTTGCTCTCAAGGGATTTATTGGTGATGCACTGCTTCTATCAATGTTGGTAGCTTGGTTTCCTGGTTACCAGTCTTGAAAAGCTATAGCCGCGAAAGATTATAAATAATTTAGTTTTTTTTCTTTTTTTTTCTTTTTTTTTTTTCCTGGCGAACCAAATTTATTCTCTGAAACACAGTTAAAATTTCATCTTAACTATAGATCTTAGTTTCAGAAGTGTTTGCTATTCCTGTGTTTTGTCACAGACCAAAAAGAAATGCCACATGATCAAGAAGTGTCCAGTTTCACTAAGATAAGAGAAATAGCTATCATGTATCCTGAAATACTAAAAGTGCAGGCAACACCATCAATGCAGCTATTCTCCAGAAGTAATATCATATCTTTAGCTTGAGGTTTAAAGAAATTTCAAAGACGCATCCAAGATTTGTGTGATATGCATCTCTTTACAGTTCCATACAGCTGATTTAATTTCTTCCTTGGCAAAGAAGAGACCTACCTAGCATTTTTCATTATAAACTTCCTAAAAATGATAATAAGAAACACATGCTTTAGTCAACCAAGCTATCTTCAGATGTCTAGAAGAGGAATTTAATCTAAATTTGTTAAGAAACTGATTGCCTAATATTCAAAATAAAACAATTTCTGGAAATATAATCAAGGTGAGAGAAGGTGTAAAATGGATTTCGAACATGCATGCTTGATTTGTTCTGCATATTTAGTTTTAGGTTAGTGGGCTTTAGAAGTTCAGCACAGTAGCCTTTTCTTGTCACTAATATATATGCAATTACTATATAATTAAAAAAAAAAATCCACTACATGTCTTGCATGTTCCCTTTTAAATGAGTGGAATTGGTTCCTGATTCACACTTTCACTCTGCCTAAATTCCCCATTCCTATAGCTAGAGATTAACTCCACTGTATTGGAAAAGTGAAGATCCAACATGAGGGATAGCAGGGCAGAGCTTGGGTTGGGACCGGAAAGATGCAAGAGCAGAAACAATCAGGTTTACAGGGAACTGTGAAATACTGATGAGTGGAAAATAGTCGTTTTGGATTAAACCTGAGCAGTGAACCCAAGAGGTCTACTTTTCAGTGCACATCTGCTGGTGAAAGATGTGGAGGATTGAGGTGCTGGCCATAGCTACTGTGGTGGTGCCTGCAGTACTTGGCTCCGGCCTTCAACTCTGTTGTCAGGCTCCTTCTTCCGAGTTGCTTGGACGCGAGTGAAGGAGCCCAGGCTGGGGACCTCCTGCTCCATTCACACATCTGGCAACACAAGAGCAGCCGGGGCCGACTCCTGCATTTGTAAAGCATGTCTGAAATTTTCTCCCTGCTGGACAACCATGTGGTGCCATGGGATGTCCCATCAGAAGGCGGAAATGAAAACCAGAAACCTCCTGTCTGCTGCTTTAAAAGCTTAGGGAGTTGCACCTCGAGAAATGTCTCCCCAGAACCTGTAAGTGCTATGAAGGTTTCATCAGCCAGCTCTCAAAAGCAAGGCACGGACAACATCAAGAGCATACGTATATCAGATGACCCTTCTTCAAGGCACAAATGAACTGTGTGTTAGGGCTAAATCAGCATTGTGTAGGAAGGGAGGCTCTTGTCTGGCTGTCCTGCTTTGTCCCACTTTGCATGATCTCCCTGCTGCAAGAACTCAGAAAGAGATTTTAATGACTGAAGGAGGGGTGAAGCATGGGAAGGACAGTCTCATGCAGGAATGATTTAATTCCTGAGACAATTTAAATCTCTGCTCTGCAGTTGTCCTTGGTTTACCTGGGAATTCAAACTCTGCCAATGAGCTTTTGAGACCATGTTGGTACAAGGGATTATAACATCACTAGGGTGGTTTAATATAAATTGGGTGCAGTACTCAGTAAAATAGTAAGAATAATCATGAAGGTAGGTAACCTTCGAAGTATTTCTCTAAGGACAAGGGCCCAAAGAAGTAAAAAGGCCCTGCTTTTGCAGAAGGAGGAATACAGCCTTTGGTGTCAGAAAAGTGTCTGACATCTGTCAGCCCTAATAACAATTTTGTACTTTTTTCAGGGACATCTTGTGCCAAAGGTTGCCTATAGGAAAAAAAAACCTTGCTACCAAGGTACCAAAGTGTAATGCTATTTGCTGATAATACTGTGCAGGAAAATAGAACAGGCAGAACAAAACAAAAAAGCTGTGCTGCTCTTCAAGCATAAAAGCAGATATTTGATTACTTCAGACATCTTAAAGCTCGAATACGTCCTTGCAATAGCATCTCCATAGGAACAGAAACAACAATAGAAAAATGAGAAAAAATGCACACGTAATCAGTTAAGAATATAGAAGGCAAAAATGAGAGGCTAAATGTCATGGATAATGAAATACCGTGTCCGTGTCTCAAAACATTGTACTCTGGGATTGAAAAGACTTTTTCTTAACTGGCAACCCTCTCCGCTACTCCTGCCCCCATCCTAAAATGGCATTTTTAGGTCATCCAGTGGAGCTGGTAAAAAGTAAATGAATAAGCACTTTGAGGAGAATTAAAGAATATGTTGATAGGTAAATCCTTCCAAGAATATTCAGCAGTAATATTGCTTATTGCTTTGCAGTAAATCTAAATGCAGCTACTCAGCTGTCCTCCCCAGCACACTGCTGAGCTAAAGTAATTACATCACTAAAAGATCATTTGAATCAAAAGTGAAAGTTTTAACTGTGGACAACCACATAGAAAGTAGGAAAATTCCCTGGTGACTTTTGCATCCTATTCTAATTCACTTGTATCAAATCCTGGTTTCTTTTTTATTTAAATGCTCCCTGAAAGGTAATTAATGTCCTGGGGCAATGCTAGGAGCCACCCATATGGATTCTGTTTTCTGGTTTTCTCAGAACTCTCTGCCTCTCATTCAGCTCTCTGTCACAGTATATATCCTGTGTATATACCTTGCTGAAACAAACATTGCTGTTAACATATTTAGAGGACTATCCAAAATGACTCCAAACTCTATGTGGTAATACTGTACCTCTATCCATCATTAATCTTGGAGTGCTAGATTAGCTCTCTCTTCCCTCTTGTGGATTGCTCTCCATTTATCAACCCTGAATATCACCCGCTGGTCAATCACTCATTCACCCATAGGCATTCAGTATTGTGAATTTGCATCTCCGGACAGTGAGGTTTAGACTTAACTATCCTGAATAATTTCCTACCAGCTGCAAAATTTGTTGCCTCACTGCTTACCTCTTTATGATTTACAAATATACCAAGCATGACGAGTCCTACCATATTTTATTAGAGAGCCTACAGGTAATTCACTAAATTGCTCAGATGTATTGTTATTAATATATGTGGTTAGAATGGGATAGAGACAAAAATTCATGTGTCAAAAAGCTGTTTTATTTTTCATTTTATCAGATAGTAGTATTCATAAAAGTCTACATATATATACATATATGTTAAAAAAAAAAAGTTTGTTTAGATGCTTTTTCACTCGATTGAAAGCAGAGATTCAAAAGGAGAACTGAAAGCTGCAAAAGTAATAAGGATTTGGTATCATGTAAACAATTGGGTCAGTTATTATAGCAAAGGTTGTAGTTGCCCACTAAGGAAAGTAAGATTATCTGCTCAAAATGGTTAGAAGTCTGAGAACGAATTTATAGAATATTAGCTACTCCACACTAACCCTTTTGCAGTGTAGGTTACTCCAAAGCTGTCTCACATTTCTGTATGAGCTGAAACAGAGAAGAACCTCTGAACTTTAGTTTAGAGAATAATAACTTTCCGAAGAGACCACTTTCTTGACAAGAAATGGCTGTAGAAGGAAGACAGCATCAGTAGCTAACACTGAAAGGAAAAAAAAGCTTTTAAATTAGTAAAAACAAGATCACAAGTGTCTGAACTTGTAAACTCATTATATTAGCAAATAAGATACATTGCAGAAACAGGACATAAACAAGTTTTGTAATCAAGTTTTCTCTACAAAAAAAAACAAGCAGCTTGATGAAATGCAATGGGACATTTCTTCTTTCTTTACAAGGTGTCATGTGAACTTCTTTCTCTGCTGATTAGTATTGATCTTATTCGGTTTATGTTTTCTTTCTAACAACGAAGTAGTAGTGTCTGACACATAATTTGCTGAAATATTCTTTTTCATTAGACTGTGCCAGACACTATGAATACTTTAAGATGGTAGACAGTTTATTGTTTGCAATGATATCTAATTGTGTTGCCACATGGTTATAACTTTTCACTTAATGTCTTTACAAAAATAAAGCGGTCTGAAAAAAAAAAAAAAAAAAAAAGTTTGAGAGTTTGAGAAGGTTTTGGAGCTCAAATTGTTAGCAAAGTAAAATAGCATATGCCTAGAGGTAAACACTAGAAGACAAACTGCATTTATATTAGTGTTATATTTGGTCTGGTTTTGAACTGCTGTTCTTTCTTTAAGACAGATACAAAATCTATCAGCTTTCAGAGACAAGCTAAGACCTATTTAGATTAATGCAATCAAGAAAATAGTCAAGCTGGCATAACAACATTCTTTTTTTCTGCCCTCTGCTTCTTCAGTAAATTATTTCCTTTTAGCTGTCTCACAGAGATTGTAGTTCCATTGTTTTCTTATAAAATGGTCTCATCACATCATTGTCTTGATCCATCCAAGCTAAGGATCAGTGATTTGCCTATGCAGAGGTGCACATTCCCTGTCCATTACACAGTGCATCATTTCTTCCCCTCTGTTATACGAGATTTCACTTATAGTTTGTCCTCCCTCCCATACTCATCTGCTTTACTTCTGTCTTTTGCTTTCTAGTCAGCTTGTAAGCACCTTAAGGCCAGAAATCATCCTTTGTTCTGAGAGTGGACAGTGTCTAGCTCAGAGAATGGTAAGGTCTAGGACTGGAAACACTAGTTACTGCAGTAATACAGAGGGTGGAAAATAATATTCTTCATATAAAAGTTGGTTTTAGAGAACAGGTATGAGGGTCAACCTCCAAGGCAGGCCTTGCTTGGTGAGACTGGTTTATGAATTTGCAGTAAGAAGTACCACAGAGCCCAAGTTAGAAAGCTGCTTGGACCTGTGTGAGCTCTGAGCTAAAGAAGAGCAATCCAAGTATTTCACTAAATTATTCAGGCATGATGATATTTTGCTGTGCCTGAGCAGAATGAGAACAGATGAACAACAAAACAAGCTGAGTTATGCCCTCTCTGCCTTTAAATGATATACAGAAATTCTCTTTGGCAAATGGGCATCATTTCCTCTCAGCTGTGCAGCAAAAAAACAAGGAATATCATCCTTGAAATCCAAGAAATGAACCCAGCGTTGGTCAAAGAGAAGAAAGTATCAACGATGGGGATTCTCTTTCTAGAGACCTCAGGGTTTGTATGGTGACCCTGTGTGTGCACCTGGGTTGGACTAGATAATCTCTAGAGGTCCCTTCCAACCTTAAGCGTTCTATGATTTTATGGTGCAGAGCCACCAGATCTTGAGGCCCTCTTGTCTTATTTCCTCAAACACCTCAGGGGCAAGGGGGACAAACTGGGCTGGAGTAACTCAGGTAGGATTGGCCCTGCTTAGCTCTGAACACTGACAATGGAGATGTCTACATCTGGGCTAGATGATTAAGCTTACATCACAGTCAATTAGTGCATGCAGTTAATAGAGTTAGGGTGTGATTCATGTGCTCAAATGTTGGTAACTGGTTTTGGATGACATGAATTGCTTTCTGTCTCTTACTGGCCTTGTTAAGTGGATCCACAGTAACTATAAAGGAAGTCTATATAGATTTATATACAGACACAGATCTGTGCAGACCCCTACGAGTGTAGATTCTCACACTCAGCTAGGTAAATACCACTCTTTATGTCTCTGTTAGCAACTGCTGCAAATGCAGGCAGTTCACTTTCTCTAATTCTCAATCCACTAGACCAATCATTTTGAGTAGCTTTCCTGAATTAATGAAGAAAGGCTAAAACATGATATACTTGGTCTGACTTAATCCCAGTGGAATGATAGAAAGAAAGGTCAGCTGTATTTCTGGCAGGAATGTAGTAAAGAAGTTTCTCTGTACAGGTAAGCATGGAAAAGTAGAGCTGATATGATGGAAATAAAACATTACTTTTTAGAGTTTGACCTGGTGACTCACTGATCTCAACTGAGACCATTTGCATGGACTTCCATAGGCGTTAGATCAGGGCCTTTAACATGGTATATTGCAAGTTCCTAACCCTGCAGCTCTTCATGACAAAGGAAAAGAAATCAAAAAAACAAACAATTAAAATGAACTGATCATACAAAATTTCAATATTCTGAGATTAAATAACAGAATTAACAACTCTGCAATAACTCCGTGATTTCTTGTTCAAGAAACTGAGACACGCATCAAAGTATGATACACAAAACTAAAAAAGAACTTTATTTCTTATGTCATTATCTGTTATCTAATATAGAAGTTGCGAGTTTTTATAAAGTAACTTAACACAAAGGCAGAGAAAATGATCAGCAACCAGGCAGTCTTGAAGACAGCTCTGAATATAGTTATGAAGTGTGCTGGCAAAGATTTCTCCAAAAGATCAAAAACGACATAGAGACCTCCTCAGTAATTATTTTGGCTAGTATACTGAGATACAAATGGATATCCAGAAGTTTCTAAGCAAAATGCAGAAGCCCGTTATTCATTCTAAATGTAACCAAAGGACAGTTACAGACCACACCAAGCCATTAACAACCTCACAAAAGCAGAAGAAAATCATTATGGGAATCTTCTGTGAAGGTAACACTAGGTGTACAGAAAATAACTACAAATATAGTATTACACAGGAATCTGTGCATATTAAGAAATTAATCTAGCTCTGGAGGAGTGTTAGTAGTAGAAATGTTAGCGTTTTCCACTGTACTGTGCATTTCCACCTCAATATACCCTTTCTCCAATACTATTATTTACCTCATCAATGTATTTCTTTAATATTTCTATGATCTAGGTAGACTTTCTAATCACTTCTACACAGAGCTGTTGTTTGCCCTCTGAAGTCAAACTGCTGCTCAAAAAGTCAATGCAAATAAAGAAGTTAAATAAGCTGCTGCAAGGTGTATCCTAGCAGCATGATGGTCAAGAGCAGCCTTCTTGATCACTTATTTCCTCTTTAGGGCATTCGGCCGCATTTGCATCATTGTAGCACCAATATCTGCAGCATAGCCAAAAGCCACAAAGTTTGTCTTTAATTCATTATAACTACAATTCATTATAACTATAATGCTTTCCTTTGGTTCCTGAAATAGTTTATTGGAAGGTTTCAGCAGGTGACCACACAACTCAAGCAGCCCTAAACAGCCACAGTCTTAAGCACTCTAAAGAACTGAAGAGGTAAAATGCAGACAAGCAACATATCTAAGGTCAGTGTCTCCTTATAAAAATCAATAGAGATGTCATCACATCTCCTGTCATACAGCCACAGCCACTGGCAACTTTCCTTCGGCTACAAGGAATTAGAACCTTTATGGGAAACATCCTAGTTTTGAGGCAGACCAGCAGCTGGAAACTACAGTAATATGTTTGATCTTCTTACACATGTTAAGACTTACGTTTGAAGCAAGCAAACTTTCAGCCAGAGACTCTCTACTGAAAGGCATCATTTCAATGTACATCATTAAATAACAAAAGGGAAGTGAGAATTAGTGTTACATTATTTAACTGTGCTGATGATTGTAAGCTGTAAATTCTAAATGTTCCATTAATTTCAAAGGAAATATCATAAAATCATTCCAAAAACATGTATAAAGACAAAGATTGCCAGAATCTTTTGATGAAATACATTTGCAAAAGATGGATCCATCATACCCAAAATATTGGAAAAATAGCCAAAATTTCTCTGGATGCAGCTTCTAGAATTAGTGCCTGAGAGAAAAGGAAGAGAGAACAGACAGATAGGAGAAGCAGTAAACAAGTAACCAAACCTTACTGCAGGGTTTGCTAAAAATAAAATTGCTTATTCAAACTGTGAAATCTAAAATATATGACTGTATGGTTTACTGCTAAAGTCTATTAATAAGATTTAAAAATCTTTAATGCATTAGGTAATCATATGTACTCTATATATTGCATGATGTTTTGCAGTTAGGTATTTTTAGTTACTTGATCTGAACAGAAACAGTTACAACAGCCAAAGTAAAACAAAATGTTGTTGCTGGACTTTCATCCTCTTTGCACTACATGACAAAATTATGGACAAGAGGCATCAGCAATCAGAGAAGCTTCTCATTGACAACAGAGTGGTCGTTCTGAAGACAAAAAGGCGAGAAGAGGGCTCACTCAGGAAACAAAGGAAGACATGAGTAATTTAATCAAATGTGAAATTAATACATAAAAAAAAAGTGGAAAGCAATTTTGTATAGTCATAGGACCCAAGAAAAGAAAACTTTAAAATAGTCAATCAGCTAAAGGAGTAAGCAGAAATGTTACAATATGAATAAGAGAGAGATCAAAGACCTGTTGTTGCATAAGGACCTCTGCTTCTTTGATCATAAATTAAGAAATACTTGCTGTAAAAAAAAGAAGATTTGAGTAATAAATCCTGGGTTTCACTATTAATCTCATTTTTGCATATGTGGGAAAAAAAAGGGTGTTGTTGCA
>VZSV01000009.1:3108840-3143560 GCA_013398735.1 Nothocercus julius
TCTCCTCTCTCCTTTTCCTTTTTTTCCTTTTCCTTTTTTCTAGGTGGGTCTTATTTTATTTGTACAACACATATTGAAATATGTCTGTTGTGTCTCAGTGTAAATTAGAAAAAAAATTTCAAACTATATTTTCTTTTACAAAATACAATCCTTTTTTCTTAACTAGTCTTAATCTTTTTCTCAGACAGAAGATTATTTCTAAGTGTTCACTTTATTTGTAGTTTGACAAACAAAAATTGGAGCAAATGATAAATTGAATGATACTTAATGATACTAAATAATACTTAAACTCTCCATTTTCAATTATAGATGATATGATTGCAGGTTTCTATATGACGCACTAAATGAAATGTTTTGCCATTAAAAATGAAAGCAGCATCTAACTCGGGCAGTTTTAAGCTCTGAAGTCATTCCTCACCTGATTAGCCAGTCACCTGGGTAAGATTAGCTCCATATTTAGACTCTAGTTAGTCCATCTAAGTTAATTTAGATTAAATTGAGCTGTCATGTGTCAGATTCGCACCCCTATTGACCACCAACCCTGCTTAACCAAGATGCTTTAAAAACTAAAAACTATACAGATCATACTCTTTCCTTTGCTTGAACAGATACTTAAGGCTGCCTGTTTTCTGCACTTAATTTTCAATTCCCTACTGCATTAGAGCACCATTGCCTCCATATAGCTTCAGTCTGACCGTGACATGGAAACAAGTTCATTGCTGTCTTCTCAAGACTAAAGTGCTTACATCTCCACAAGGACACTAACTGGAACAGTTTGCTATAACCCTTTTTTTTTTCCCTCTTGAGCATCCTCTTCTGTATTTAAATTTGCACACAAACGCAATAGCCTCCCAAAACACTTTGATAAAGCAGCTGCTCTTTCTTGGCTTTCAGGCCTCTTTGTAATGGGACATTCCCATCTGGCATTTTCCAACTTCATCTTTATAAAGGAAACTATGCTTGGGACTCCATAACTGTGCTTGTCCACTTTTTCACAGAACAGTATATCTGTCTGGCATTGGTCAGTTACTCCACTTATCTTTGTTGACAAAAATTTCACAAGTGATTCAGAAGCTCGTTCCTTCACATTAAGTACCTTTCCTTTACAAGTGAAGTATCACCAATGGCCAGATTAATGTCACATTTACATTTATTTTTGTAATTGAAGTCCAGTAGTTTTATTCTCTGGTGATAGACAATATTTCAGGACAGTCTGATATACAAACAAAAAAAAAAAGTCCACACTGAGATGTGCAGACATTCACAGAGTTTTATGACTCAGTGGAAAGTAAGATTAAAAAAATAGCTTCTGTAGCTACTGTTAGCCACTATTTTCTGGTTTCAAGCATAAAGCTACAAGCTCTAGATGTGATGTTGACACCAACCATCTTCTCAGGGGTTTTCAACAGCTTTCCATGTCTCTGAAGAGAAACTGGGCTTGTAAATTTTCGGTGGCAGCTAACCAGCGTATCATCCTTTGATGCTTTTGATCCCCCATAGGAATTTGTAGTGATTTTGTAGTGAATTCAGGATTAGCCCAATTAGTCACACAGCTCTTGGTATTTGGAAAGTTACTGCTGTTGTTAGCCCTATTGCAGATTCCCAATCACTAGTTAAAAACAGGAGCCTGTTAAGTTATGGATAATCTATTTCTTAAGTGGTGTGACTGATGTTAGTTATACCAACCTTTTCCCATAAGCTGTGCAAGTACCTATTAAAATACGTGATTCCTCTAAACAGATAGCACTTCCCAAACACATTTGGTAAGACAGCTTTTCCCTTATACTCTAGATTTAGAAGAAAAATATGAGTGTTTCATGAAACAAAACTCACAGTTAATGTCATTCGATTCACGTGAGATATTACATTCATGAACTCTGGATTAGCTGAATGTTGAAGTTTATGGTCTTTAAATTTATGCTTTTTCCAGAATCCAGGCCCTTTTGTTCCTCTCAGATACCTGCAATAGATAGGACATATGAAATAAAAGAGGCCATGACAAATCATCTGGATAAGAAACAGCTATAAGTCCTGCAGCTACCTGCAACTATCATGCAGATTTCTGTAACTTACATAATATTTGCATATTTATCAGCTTCACCCAGCCCCCCCACTGGCACTACAAATTGTGATGACTTGCAGGATCTGAAAAAAAAAAAGAAATTTCTAGAGCAAAACAATTACTAACACTCACAAAGAGGATTTCATGAGGACTTTTTTTTTTTTTTTAACCATTATTCCATTTTTTAAACACAGGTCCCTCAAAGGACACCGTGTAATATAGACTTAATTCATTCACTTAAAATGTTTGAGGTCTGCCAAACTATGAATTAATAATGATAGCCAGTCTTTTGTGTCAAATCAATCTCACTGCTTTCCCTCCCTCAGGAAAGTTCAAGACATTTTGTTATCTATTCCAAGTGAATTCACTGGACTTTAAGCATGCAGTTCAAGCATGAGAGTTCCAGTTTTTCTGAATCTTGCGTTGCTGTTCCTAGCCAAGCTAGAGTGAGGTCTATGGCATTCACTTGTTTGTGCTTGGGTATGGGGCACTCTGGGTTGTTCTATGTCCCTAGTGGGAACATTTCCAATGGCTTCAGTGAGTGCAGGATCAAGTGATTAAGACTATAAATCCAAAAAGAAGCGCGTGACTTTGTACAAAAGGAAAATAAGATGCGTGTTGTAAAAGGCTATCAGAAGGAGCAAGGAGCTTGCCAAAGATGAAGCAGAACTTTCTCGCATCAAGGGATGAATCTGAAAGACCAATCTAGCTGAAGGGAGAGAAAAAGAGGAAATGTTTTCATTTTGTTCCTAGAACAAACACAGGCTGCTCTGAAGATTCCTCATCCTCCACTCAAAATGCCGGCTCAGATGCCACATACCCTCGCAGCACACCTAATTTCTTTGACTTGGAGTGACACTGAAGTTTCTGTTTCTGCTTCAGTACAAGTCCTGATCTAACCAGCTCGGCACAATCTTCCCCTCAAGAACCAGTGCTGATATTTGCACAGATGATGGTTAGAGTGGTCCTACCTTGGCCCTGTTTGAAGACAACACTAGTGGTCAGAGTCCTCACTTTTTCTTTTTTTGCTTGTTTTCTCGTTAGTGTCCACTTAACATGAAGTATGAGCACAGTCCTAGGAACTTAAAGCTCCCAGGGCACCAAGAGCCTTGCTCATTCCTGAATTCTCTTTCTGTCCCAAGCAGTGTTTCAGCCAGAGAGGTGATGATTGTCCCTGCCCTGCAGGCTTCTTCACTAACATATTGTATCACAGCGAGACTTGACGTTTGAACCCTGTAAAAGGAGAAGATGTTGAACCCCACTCATCACACTCTAAATGAACACCACTGATAGTTGCTGCATTTTCATACCCTATAAAAGCTGGAGGGAAGGGGTAGAACAGCAGAAACAATCCCCCCTCAGTTTTGTGAAATAGTCTGTCATCTGGAGACTGGTCCCTGCTGTTGGAGATAGGATCCAACAAGGTAGGAGAATGCCACCACGGAACAGAATTTAAGACCCAGTCACACAGAGTTTAGCATATCATCTCTCCTAAGCAAAATATATTTTCCAGACCTTTTCCGTTCTCACTATAAAAGCCCCCCAAGCTCCCTCTAATGCACACACAATGTGGGGCTCAAAAGCTCCTATCTGACTGTGACTTGCTGCTGCCTTGAACTGTCGCTTTCCCTCGCTCCTGGAGAGCGTGAGCTGGATGAACTCAACCAGCTCATATCCCAACCTCCTTCACTGACATCACACAGCACTAGCTGCTAACCACCCTATCCCCAAATTTCCTTTACTCTTCTCCTAGAAATGAGCACAGTCTTCCCCACTTCACTTTATTCCAGTGACCGGGCTGAGGTTTCCCTCTGCTCTTGTCATACTATATTCCTCACACCTGCTTCCTTAAGTGACCTGAAATTCCTCCTTTCAAAATATCCTGTCTTTGCTCCTCATCCGCAGGCAACCATCTCATGACCTCAACAGAGCTGCTGCAAAGGGCCTGAGGGAAAAATAAAAAAAAAGAGGAGCTGCCTTAAAACAGAGCCCTGCAACCAAGCAAAACGACTCAGGCATGTTTACAGCTTATTATAAAAGAACTGGAAGGACATGCGCTCTGCTTATCGGCTTTCCAAATACCTCTTGCCTGTTCCTCATTAGTGCAAATTAACACAAGCTGGGGAGACAACCTGACAGTACAAAGGACACTGAGGGATTATAAACTCACTATGATTTGTAAAATGTAAATTTACTTTTAAGTGCAGGCAGGAGACATCAGATATATCCATTTCCCCTGCAGGCTTTTTGGGAAATTACACAGTATCAGATCATGCAATGGAAAATGTTTTCAGGCCTGGAGCATGAGGTAAGGAGTCAACTGAGCAACCAGAACACAAATGAAATACAGCTCTGAATCTCTGGATGGCTCTTGCTTCACTAACAGATATTTTTTAAATCATACTGAGCATTTTACTGATGGGACTTTCATATTCACATGTGTGAAGTGAATGACCTGGTAAGCATGAGGTTTATTGTTTCACCAGTGAAAGATGAGTTATTCGTTACCCAGCCTCAGTAAATTTAATTTACTCAGGAACCTTCATGTAGCTGAAAAAGCCCTGATGGACTCACATTTTTACTTCCAATGTTGCATTTTAAGTGGGTTTGCAGAAATGCTCCACGAGAATCATTCACATGGTGCTTTCTCCACCTGGGAGCCTGGAGCTCTCCTGGGTAGCCCTCAGCATGGGGTGGTCTGTGGCAGGCCTAGGTAAATAAAACCTCAAATTAGTTGCCTTGAAGGGACTGCCAGTTACTCCACACCACTTGCCACTTCATGTCTGCTTGTCAGTATGTCCGATGTCCATGTGTGGGTTTTTTTTTTTTATGCTTCTTTTCAAACCAGCGAGAAGAAAAGCAATATGATTTAGCTGTTTTTCTGAGCTCAGGTACATAAATCATCGTCTGATGCACATAATGGCAACTGAGTATATTCTACTTTTGGTGGAAGGTCTTTCATGAATGACAGAGCTGAGCCTGCTTCACATGAAGAAGCCTCTGAAAGTCCCTTTCTTTCTGCTTTCCTATGCATCTGGGATGCTTTCAGGAAATGTTGCTAAGGAACTGTATGGATGGTGACAAAATACACTTGGCTTTAAGATGCTGAATAATTCACACACCAATATATAGACCCAAAGCTCCATGTTATATCACGCTCAAATGAAAGATGAAGAGTTTTGTCATGAGAAAGTAGCTAGTATGAGGTCCACTCATGGGGTGGGCTCTGTAAGAACCTAGCCTGAACAGATGAATAGCTTATTTCAGTCTCATGCAGTAATATTGCTATCGGTTTAGATGCATTTCAAAACACGACTACCTTGTAATTGGAGCGCATATACAAGTTATAGTTCTATGCTATGTTGCTTTGGTGTGCATAAGGTCAGATTTACACAACAGCATTTAGTAAATATCAGCTTTTGACATTGTCTCTGGAAGAATTTCAAGTTTCCATTTAATTTTACAGTTGCTATGATGCACAGAAGCAATGTGGAGTCACTGCTTTCGTGCTGGAATTCATCTAATGCACCTGAGGAAAAACAAATGCCACAGGTATCAGCCAGGTCCTCCTGCTCTAAAACACAACCACAGTACATCCAGCATCAGGAACCGCACTTAGGCATTTTCAGCACTGGCTGCACTTAGGCATTTTGAATGTTGCTTGATGTTGCAATGGTATTTCCAAAAACCCAGTTTAAATGTATGGGTTCAGCTTAATTCCTCAGTTGTTCCAAGATGGAGAATACATCTTTCCTCCACCAGATCCTGCTGTGGCTTCCGTTGTCATTAACCAACCTTAGTTATCTGATTCTGTGCTCTTTGCTCCATTAGAAATTTTACACAGCTTCAAATGGGAAACATTCAGAAACCTGACACTATGCAGATATAGCAAAGAGTAAATCTTTTGGGTCCAGACTGAAGGATTAACCAGAAACCATCCACATCCTAAAGTGTTAGGAGCCCCTCTCCATAATGTTGTCGTGTTAAGCAAATCCATACAGGATCAAAGCGAAACTGTGGCCTTTTAAGGAGATAAGAAAATATCAAGGCAGAAAGTATATCTTCAGCTCTATTATTAATGTAGTAAAATTTGTCTAGAGACACACAAAGAGCTGCAAAACTGCACAGCCATATGAGATAATCCTTTACATATATGTCTTCTACTGCTGTTTTCTCCTCTTTTTCTCTTCACAGATGTCTAGTTCAACTTTGCTTGCATTTCTCCTACAAATATCTTCCTCTTACTTATCACACAGAAGGGATTCTCAGAATAGAAGGGTGCTTGGAAAGAGATAATAGGTTTTCTGCCTGAGCTTTTTTTTTTTTTTGTTTTGTTTCTTTTCCTGTAAGTAGAGGTAAATTCCAAGCTCAATAAGGAATATTGCTGCACAGCCAGGAATGCCACTGAGCTTGATACATCTTCTGGATGGCTGGAAATTTAAGTATCCTTGAGAATAATCTCTGTATGTGAGTCTATGGATACCATCCACCTTTACGCAACATAAAATAGTTTAGGCATTGTTGATATCAAGAGTGGCAATGTCTTGCTAGTAATATCACCATTTCCCAGTTTGCAAAACATTGTGTTGCAAACTACCCTTGATTTGTTTGCATTGTTTGTAACAAACATTTTCCTCCAAAAAACAAGTCAAAATGCCCACCTTACCACTACAGCTTATTTTTAATTTAGTATTTTGGAAGCACTACATTTGCTTTATTTGCTGTACTGGCAGAGAAATTTCTCACTGTCATGCTATTTATTTGGAAAATACATCATGAAAAATAGAGCAAATTTGAAAAATCGAAGTCAGGTAGCCATAAACTTTGACTAGCAAACAATAAAAAGCTGATCATAAATTACAATGGTCTGGAACCAGTTTCACATTTCCTGCTGTCACCAATACGATATTACATTGCCTCTGTTAGGAGCCACTGCAACACAAATGAAAGTGGCACATTTACAAACTTGCTCCTCAGTTAATAACTAGTTTGGCCATCACGTGAATTCTAAAATCAGATGTGGAGTCCTATGACTAGTTCAACCAACAAAACATAATTATTTGTAATAGATAGGAATATGTTGGATACAAACCAACACTTCTGGACTAACCAAACATGAATAGCTTCTCTCAATACATCAGATGTTTTAGAATTAAAGAAAGAAAAAGATCCATAGCTCATCGCTCTGAATGGAGAGGGCTAAGCTACTAACCTAGTGTCTTGTCTAGCTGTGAAGTTCAATAATGGGAAGATCTTGGGGTGGTAGGATAGGGAAATCCCAGAAGGATTTCTGCAGACGTTGTAGACACTGGAGATGTCACCCACCCCAGGAAGAATGAAATTTTCTTTTGGATCTTTTATCTCTAAATTAGCAATTTCAGTGAACTGTGGATCAGGAATGAGTGAGTCCTGTCTGAGAATCACTGGAGTCTGGAACTCAGGAGTGAGTTATAATTGACACAAATGAAATTTAAATGTGATCTTCTCTGGAATTTTTTGCTAGGGGGTAAATTACTGCAAAAGTGCAATATGAACCTCAACTTCTTATTTCCAATTATACTTGCCATGATACTCCTCACTACTGGCCAAACCTCTGCAGTAACTACCCTAAATATTTGCTTTGCTTATATCTACTATCACTTTGTTACAGCATCATTTCCCTGTGTGCTCAGCTGCTATGTGTTTCATTAAACAAAGGTAGGGATCACTGCAGAGAAGAGAAACTCTGCAGTATTTATATGAAACAGCATGTAGTGGGATGCAGCTTAAGTTCTACCACACAAATTGAAGGAGAAACACTGTGTGGTTACAAATGATTCCAGCAGGACAATACTAGAGAAAACACTACTGAAGTAACAACTCCACACGCATATCCATGTTGATGTGGTTTAAGAATCACTGTAATTTTGCCCAGTGTCCGTGTTTGCATTACAATCCACAGCCTTAGGTGGAAGGAGCTTCTGGGTACAGTACCATCTCCAGAGAGCAGGACTGCTTTGCTCAAAGAGAAGATTCGCGAGTAAAGGTGTATGAACATATTGCCTGGCTATTGTCCATGCTATAGCTTGCTTGTAATTAAACAAAGAGCTCAGATTTCCAGCTCAGTCGATTGAGTCTTGCCATAAGCAATACATTCACTTTAATGTTTTAAAATGAAAGATGAGACGGATCCCCTCCCAGCTATGCATTTAACTCCTGTAATGGTTTCAGAAGTCGCATTCATTCCCCCTCTCTGCCTCCTCCCCCCAAAATCCAATATCACTGCTAGAGATTGATTTTCTTCTGTTATTTTCTAATGCTCTCAATAGTCAAAATTGAAGTACTATTGCTATCTGGCTTGATTTTCTTCTTGAATTAATTTTTTTTTCAATAGATAAATAGCATAACTATTTAATAAAAGGTACATCTAAACTGAGGGATAAAAACAGGAAGTATGACAACAACCCTTCTGATACGATAGGATCCAATACCTCCACAGCCTCCCTGGGCAGCCTGTGCCAGGGCTCTGTCACCCTCACTGGCAAGAATTTTTTCCTAAAGTTCCTGTGGAACTTTTGGTGCTTCAGTTTGTGGCCGTTTCCTCTAGTCCTGTCAGTGGCCACCACTGAGAAGAGGCCGCCCCATCCTCCTCACTGCCTCCCTTGAGGTATTTCATTTGCTTTCATGTATCTACCAATAATTTGAGTAGAGTTAGCTCCTATAGGCACAAGCTTTACAAACCATAGCATCATCTCCTCTGTCTTTCTATGCAAAATGAGATGGAAGACTTCTCTGAAATGATAAATATCAGTTTCAGTTGGAGTGCTTTAAATCAAAACAGCTGCTGAGATTTATGTGGGACTTTGGTATTGTGATCAAAATTCTCCACTGAAGACTGATTTTCATGATTATAAAATCTCCAGATTGTACTGATTCATGTAAGACCAGGAAAACCTTGAACTATAAAATGTGTTTTTTATGTTAAAATGTACTTATATTGCAAGTAATAGCTGAAAATACTTTTGTTAATACATTGAAAAATAAAGACAATTGGAAAACAAGCTTTTTTCCCCCAAGAGGCAGTTTTTAATTTCTTGTTATCCACAACAGGAGATGTTGATAGATGTTACTGATGAGTAGAACTCATCTTCACAGTGGATCGTGTCAAATATCATAGGAGGCAGACATGATAATGTTTGTTCTAAAGGAGAAAGAGGCACCAATTGGGAGGTTTTGTATTTGGAGGTGTTGGGGGTAGGATAAAGGAATTATNAGAGGCCGCCCCATCCTCCTCACTGCCTCCCTTGAGGTACTGACAGACACTGCTCAGGTCTCCTCTCAGCCTTCTCTTCTCCAGGCTGAACAGGCCCAGCTCTCTCAGCCTTTCCTCACAGGGCAGATGTTCCAGGCCGGGATCATCCAAATTAATGGTCCACTGATGTTCAACTCTAAGAAAAGGCAAGGGCGTGGTAGAGTCTCCACACTCTTCTGTTTATTTTTTGTTTTAGTTCATTTTTTGAAAGACAAAGCTTATCATTTGTTTTATCCATGCTTTTAAAGAAACCAGAATAATATTCCAGAAATGGTTCAGATTTTTTGAATGCCAGAATGTTCTTCCTACAGTTTGATGCGAGATGGCTAAGTCCTAGAAAGGATTCTAGATTGAACTCATACACTTAGCATAGATGTGTGATGGAGTGGCCGTGTTAATTTTGGTAAGAACGCCAAAGAAACCTACGAATCCAATCGTAGAGCGATGAGCTCTAATTTCGTGTCAAATTCAGCAACTCAAGACACAGAACTGATGACACTTTTGTTTCTTTCGGTATTTAATCACTCTATTCCCATTGATTCTCTGTAACAGCGCTATTTATGACCTATGTCCTATGTTTAACATCCTACAATTAGTGACTCCTAGAAAAATAGAAAGGTCTGTTAAATAAAGGAGAGAGGAATGGTTATTCTATTTCTAACAGAATGAGCATGTTGCTTTCTGAGTAAATTGAGAAATAGTAGTTGTTCCCCAAAAGTGCCAGATATTGAAAGATGGAGCTGCTAAACTGAATAACAACAGAGAAATATAGTTCCTGCATTCTCACTGTGTTTACCAGCTACACTCTGATCTTCACCTACCTGCAGATCAAAGACATACAGAGTGTTAAATAAAGGGCATTCAAGTAAAGGGCAAATAAATTGTTGAAGATTGTTCTCCCACAGAGCTGTTACTTGACTCCTCCAAATCAAGAATTAGGAGGGAACGTCAGGGTTATTCTCCAGTCAGCATCCGAGTATTTGTGTGTGTGTGTGTATGCTATAGCAATGGCTGATGGCATTCTTCACATAAAGAGGATTGCTCTTAGGACAGCTGCTTAACCTCTCCTCAGGAAGGTTAGCTGGCATATTATCTCCTGCTGATACACAGGGCCATCTTCGACATAATTGCTCTCTCCACTACGGCCAGTCACTGCTTTCTATGCTACATAGCTAGCAATGCTCTCACACCCGAGTTCAGACCTATTTCTGCTCTACACTGTCATTATTCATGCACACTAAGCAGAATATTCTGGTCCCAAATGAGTAAGTTTTTTTCTATTCAAATTAAGAAAGCTTTCCCCAGCCAAGCCAACAAAACTACTTGCTTGAATATCAGACTATCATCTGGAGAAAAGACGACTCATCTCTATTTAGACCTGCCTAGCAAAGAACTCAGCTGTAATGGGGGAGTGCAGAAATGGCACATTCCCAAGTACAGATGTGTAAAATAAAAGTGTGTTCTAACATCACTCCTGTGTTAACCTGGTAGAGTAACTCAACTGCCTTCAGCAAATCTAGGGTAACTGGCTGGATGTTTTATGAGAAGATAATTGTCCAGTAGGCCCACAGGCTATAAAATAGCAGCTTTGGTTTGGACATTTCATATTCAGCTTCTGTCAGAATTTTAACTTTCTTTTATCTTTCTTTCTTTTTTTTTTTTTTTTTTTAACAAGCATAGGCTTCCTCAAACTCTATAGCTATAAATAGCTATAGCTTCTTCATTTATGGATCCTGGGATGTACAACAGCTAAAAAGCTCCCAGGCATTACCAAGCACTTGTAGAAACTGTAGAAGTTATCTCTGCAGAACAACATGGTTGAAAGCTGATAAAAACCCCAGGAGGTACCTGTGGCCTGCTGTTTGACACAATTTTAAAGGAATTGTTCACAAAGAGATCTCTTATTGTGCCACAGAGACACGAGTGACAATGCACAGCAGCATTCTAAGATTGTATCATGGGTGGTGTCACAGACTGGAGATGACTTCAAAGAACTTCAAAGAAAAACATTCAGGTTCTGCACATAAGAACCAGCTTTTGCTGTCCTCTGAAGAAAATAATGTGGAAGGCTGTGGGGGTGAACTTTAGACAAGAAAAGTAGGTTAAATAGAAGATTTGTGTGGAAGTTGGATTTTGTGGAAGACCAGTCTGTCTCTTTAGAGGCAAAAGTACTTTCTGAGTAACCTGCAGCTCACTGCTGAAGATGGTGGTCAGGGTGGATAATCAGGAAGGCATTTAATTCATAAAAGAGGAGGGAACAAATATGCACTCCTTTAGTACAAAATCAAGATGTCAAGAAAAAAATTAATCGAGATACCCAGGGGTAAAAGAGAACTTGGCTAACTGCCTTTAGAACAATGCTGACGTGTGTAATAAAAGGAATTAAATACATTTATGAGCATAAATTCAGCCTTGTGGGTATGACCAAAGCCTGTTGAGAAGAGCTGTACGACTAGAATGTTAAACTCTCTTGCTATTACCTATTTAAGAAGGGATGAGTAGACAAAAAGGGAGGTAAAGCGGTATTTTATGTCAGAAATGACATTGCCTGTTTGAATCACTGCCATCTCAGAAGGAAAAAATTCACAAATCCTTACTAGCTAATATCCTCAGACATCAGACATAGTAGGCCACAGACTTGAGGACAGGCTGATGGACTCTACAAGCATTTACCTATAATGTGCAAGAGAAAAGGTCTGTTATTGTGGGGAACTTCAGTCTGAATGATACATGCTGGCAGTCTCATTCTGCTAGTATTAAGACATCCTCAGAATGCCTAAACTGTAGAGAAGATAACCCTTAATTCAAGAATGTTTTCTCTGTCACAAGGGAATTCTATATAAGATGCCTTCTTGACAGCTAAAGAGGAATTGATCACAGAATTCAAAAGCTGTAGGAGTTTTGAATGCTGCTCAAAGCAGTGCTGTGTAGAGTTTGGCTTGGAGTATGGAGGCAGCCTGTTCATGTTACCACTGCATCCACTGGGATGATGCGAGCTACTTCTTGGTGCAGTTGGGCTGCATGAACACTGCTGTATGCTGCATTTCATTTGTGAGTGGGTGTGGGAGGTAGGAAGACTCTGCTTCTGTGGAGCATCAACTCTTAGCTCCTCTTTCCAGCAAGATGCCAGTGAGTCACGACATTTTGCTTATCACAGAGTTCAGAGCTCAGGGAAGGTGGGAACTGCTGCCTTACCCTGAGGTCATATGCTGCTCATCACTAGGCTGGGGGTATCTTCGGTTTGTTGAAGTAGGATCTTCAGACTCTCTCTGAGTTTCTCAGGTGAGAAGGCGTGGGAGCAAACTAGATTCTTTCTGCAATGAAGAAGATTTGTGATTTGGGTGTTACACTCTCCTTTTTTTAATACTCATAATTACTTTCCGCCTTACAAAGCAATTGCACCTAAAGTGACTTGTTTTCAACTTTGTCAGACTATTTGGCAATATTAAAATGTGAAAATAGGGGGTAGTGTTGCAAACCTCCATGCTGTCATTCTTAGAGTATGAGCTTGTTTAGAGCAAGCTCAGATAACTTTCTGGGGCATTGCATTGCTTTGGGTGCATGCAGCTTTAAGTGATCATGACTCGGTTGCATGTGTTCAATATACGTGAGTTCTCTGCTTTATGAGAACAATTTCACAGAGCTGAGAATAGCGTTGACCATATCACCTGGGAGAAAAAGTCCATACAGAATAGCAAGAATGAAAATGATTGCTGTTGTTCAATAAATTTTTACAAGATGTTCAAAAAATCAAAACCATGCAGCGGAAAATGAAAATCACCCCAGCTGAAAAGTCAAAGGGACTCAGGGGATTAAATGAGATAATGGAAATAATAAAAATATTAATTAAAGTATCACATGTATTAAATGTATCAAAAAAAAAAAAAAGAAGAAATGGATGTTGAAGAATATACATTAGGATATAAAACTGCTGGAATTGGCAAAAAACATAGGCAAAATTACAGTCTCCAAAGTTAGGGATACAAAGGACTCCTTGAAAGTAAATTTTGAACAAAAGTATACGTAGAGACCTGGGTTATTTTAAGAAGTAGGAGATGATGTCTATGAAATTGTCTACAATATGGCACAAAAGGCAGAAGCTTCTCTCAATGTTTCTCTTTCAGACTTGGAAGAACAGTCAATGTGCTGTGATGGCAGGGTATCTTCTAGTGATGATGATGACAACGATGGCATATTTTCTATTCCAACAGTAACTCAAAGAATTGTTAAAAGCAGCTATTGAGTTAGATATTTTAAAATCAGTAGACTTGGACAGCTTGCATCAAAGAGTTTTAAAATGCTATTTGAATGGCTCTCTAGATTCTTAACACTGATTTTCAATAAAAACTGGGATAGCAGGCTAGTTGAAATGAAGTTGTGAAATGATGCTGTGATAAAATGTGAAAAAGGTAGAGCGAGTAATCTGGTAGGTCTGCCGGGCCTCTCATTTCAAAGAATGGTCAAAGCAAAGGTGGGTAATATGGTTATTTCTTATAGCCAAGGATTCATCAACAATAGGTCATGCCAGCTAATTTGATATATTTTCTTGATGAAGTCACAAATGTGTTTGAGCCTTCTGCAACTTGCTGGGGAGTCTCTCGATGGTCACTGGAAGGGCAGGCAGCCATTTTGCTTGCTGGGTTTCACTTACTAGTGTTGTGGCACTTGTCAGCAACATGGAAGAGCAGGGCTGTAGGGTGGCTAAGCCTGCTCTGAACGCACATTCCTGGAGGACTCTAACCACCGCTCCTCCTGAGGCTGAGCCATTTTGCAGCAAACATATACAGTCTGATGGCGAACAAGGAAGAAGTAATCTGATGTAGGTAGGGAGAGCTACTGTTCTGATCTTTGGTCCTGAGTCCTTCTTTGCCCAGGAGGAAATCCATCAAGGAAGAATCCATTTTTAATTTTTTCCTCACTGCTCCACAGGGAAAAATCACAGAAGACAATTTTTAAGAAAAAAATGTACTCTCACTCAGTGCTAAGTCATCCACACATGATCCACACATCCATCCTTCCATGATCTTCCTGGAGAGTGAAAGCAAACTGAAAGCTAAAAACATGAAAACATGTTGTTTCCCTGACGCATGAATAACTCTCATTAATGTTAATGGAAATTGTCCACATGCCTCACATACTGAACAGGCTCAATATTTAAATTGACTCTGTGGGAGCTCATAGGTACCAAGAGAACAGCACAGGAAGCTCCTGGAATATGTAGTGCCCTAGGCTATTGAGAGCTTGCCTTATTTTCTTAGGACCTCCATGAAGATGAGTCTAGGGAGTATCGTTTGTACAGAGAGAGAGTTATTGTTATATCCCTTTCCTTTTAAGGATGGAGAGTTTTTTTTTTAAATGTGTTTGTGTGTAAGTGTTTCAAATAGCTGGAATATAATGCAAAGCTATCCAAAAGCAAGACATTCTCTACAGCCTCTAAAGGGAGATTCCGGTGTTGCTCTAGAGAAATTGTCTCATGCAACAAAGTTTGGGTCAGCTGTATGAAAAAGCATATAAATAAACTGAAATGACATATTTGAATTCTAACCAATAAATATGGTTATCTAACCAGTAAATTTGCCATTCTTCATTATTACTAAAGAAATAAATTTTAATTATAATTCACCCAAAATATTAATATTGCAAAATAAATGAACTTTATAGACAGAACTGCCAGTTGTATGCTAAGTACAGTGAAAAATGCATTCTAGTTAAATTTTAAGTATTAATAATGAAAAGGAAAAGCATATCAGTGCACAAACATTATAAGTTGCTGCATATATATACTACATAATATATGTAATAGTTATGTTTACTAAAATGCATCTTTTAAATCATAGAATATAGATTTAAATGTATAGAATAAATGTATTAAGCTGATTTAAACTTGTTTTCATTATTTCCTTTGATGATCAGTTGTCCATGCAAGCATTTTCACAGACTCTAAATAAAATTATATGGGTAATTTCCAAATAAAGAATACACAGCATGCTTAAATTTAAAACGTCCCTCTTATTATTTCTTTTATTACAACTGAATAGTTAGGTCAAAATTCTGCTGCCTTTTTCCACATAAACACACATCAAGTTCAGGGTACAAACTGTTGTAAGCATAAAGCACTGTCTATTATAGCTGTTAAGTTTTCCTTTAATTTTCCTTTTGTGAGTGTGTGTAATCCTCATTACTGACAAAAGACGTCAAAAGCCAGAAGTATTTAATGCTTTTTTTTGCATCCGTCTTCACTTTTTTAATAGATAGATAGATTCAAATAGATGTTTAGAATATGCAATATCATTACAGGAAAAACAAAACATTAGCTTAAAACATTAGAGAAAGGAAAAGACAAGTAAGACTGCTCTTAGACTAGTTAAAAGTTTTCTTAACTACTGGCTGCTGCTGATATGGATTTCATTCAAGTTAGTTAAAGACATGACTGAATTTGGAGACATAGTCTCCAAATACAAGTTTAAGATAGAGTCCTTCTTCGACAATGAAAAGAGCATTTTTAGGCTCTGTACTACAAGGCATATATTGGAAAAACTTAACAGGAGCGTAACAAAAGAGACTAGAAAATCCAGCCTACGAGGAGAGTTCAAAGGGTTGTATAACCTGGAGAAGACTGAGGTAAAACAAGATAATAACTTTCAGATTTGCAAAAAGCCACTGCCGAGAATACTGGAAGAACCTATTTTTCAAGTTCATGATGAATACGACAAGAGGGAGCAGACTGAAATTTTGGCGAGGAAAGTTCAGATTAAACATCAGGAAAAAGTGCCCAGTAGTAAAGTTAGTAAAATTCTGGGACAGATTGCTTAGCTATATTACTATAAAAAATATTGTACATGCCAAGATACATGCAGGCCAGGTATAAGTACGGGGTATATTATATCTTTTGACAAGGAATAGACTAGATGATCTCTGAAGTTCCATATTTCATGTTTATTTTCTACAATTTCTATGCCCACCTGAATTTTCTAATGAAAAATAGAATTAGACAATTTAAGAGTGTTAGGCTGCTAATGTACAGAAGCCACTGCTCAGCACAGTGAGTAAATATTTGCTAACATTTTTTTCCTCTCTATCCATTTGCAATCTGCTGATTTACCCCAAACTTACAAACTCTCTGGGGCAAGATCTGTCCTTTTTTTTTTTTTCCTATTATTGCACAGTATCAAGAGTAGTGGGTTACACTACATTAATTTGAATTATAATAACATATATAACTATTATACCAGTCATCATCATCATGATTACAGCTATGGAGCATAACCAAATGACTTTTTGGAGCCAGGAGAAAGCATAATATAGAGAAAAGAACAATCCAGTAACCTCCCCTGAGATTTGTGTGGTCAACTGACTTCCTTTGTGGTCATAGGAAGTCATCAGAGAGTGCAAAGCCAAACTGTAAGAGAAAGTGATTTATCAAGGATTTCTCCTTGATAAACCTCCAGCACAAATAAACCTCCAGAGAAGTACATGGTATGCTGAATCTTAATCATGGCCACAGATATTGCTTGCACTAGGATTGATCATAGAATCATGGAATCACAGAATGCTTAAGGTTGGAAGGGACCTCTAGAGATCATCTAGTGCAACCCCCCTGCACACGCAGGGTCACCTAGAGCAGGTGGCTCAGGGCTGCGTCCAAGCGGGTTGGGAAGATCTCCAGACAAGGAGACTCCACAACCTCCCTGGGCAGCCTGTGCCAGGGCTCTGTCACCCTCACTGGCAAGAAATTTTTCCTTAAGTTCCTGTGGAACTTTTGGTGCTTCAGTTTGTGGCCGTTTCCTCTAGTCCTATCAGTGGCCACCACTGAGAAGAGGCTGCCCCATCCTCCTCACTGCCTCCCTTGAGGTACTGACAGACACTGCTCAGGTCTCCTCTCAGCCTTCTCTTCTCCAGGCTGAACAGGCCCAGCTCTCTCAGCCTTTCCTCACAGGGCAGATGTTCCAGGCCCCGGATCATCCTCGTAGCCCTGCGCTGGACTCTCTCCAGGAGCTCCACATCCCTCTTGAACTGGGGAGCCCGGAACTGGACACAGGACTCCAGGTGTGGCCTCAGCAGGGCTGAGTAGAGGGGCAGGATCCCCTCCCTCGCCCTGCTGCAGACGCTCCTCCTAATGCACCCCAGGATCCCCTTGGCCTTCTTGGCCACGAGGGCACTGCTGCCTCATGGGCAACTTGTCACCCACCATGACGCCCAGGTCCCTCTCTGCAGTGCTGCTCTCCAGCAGGTCGGTCCCCAGCCTGTCCTGGTGACTGGGGTTATTCTTCCCCAAGTGCAGGACCTTGCACTTGTCTTTGTTGAATTTCGTAAGATTTCTCATTGCCCAGCTATCCAGTGTGTCCAGGTCCCTTTGGATGGCAGCACAGCCCTCTGGGCTGTCAGCTCCTCCTCCCACTTTGGTGTCATCTGCAAACTTGCCGGGGAACACTCCATCCCTTCATCCAGGTCATTGATGAATAAATTGAACAGGACTGGGCCGAGGACTGGGGGACACCGCTAACCACAGGCGTCCAACTCGACTCCGCACCGCTGATCACCACCCTCTGAGCTCTGCCATCCAGCCAATTCCTAATCCACCTCACTGTCCGCTCATCTATCCCACACTTCCGGAGCTTGCCCAGAAGGACGCCGTGAGGGACGGTGTCCAAAGCCTTGCTGAAGTCGAGGTAGACGACATCCACCGCTCTCCCCTCATCCATCCAGCTAGTCCCCCACCTCGCCTTCCCAGCCTGTCCTTCCTAAGGAGCGCGTAGCCTTCCATAACAGCGCTCCAGTTGTGTGAGCTGTCCCACCGTGTCTCTGTGATTCCAATGAGATCATGGCCCTGGGACCGCACACAGATCTCCAGTTCCTCCTGCTTATTCCCCATGCTTCGCGCATTGGTGTACAGGCATTTCAGGGAAGTAATGGAGCCTGCAGGTTTCCCGGGAGGGGTGAAAGAGGACCCTCTATGGTCGTCTCCTATCCTCACTTCCCCACTCCCATACTCCCTCCGGATGCCATCTGGCTTTGGCTGTGTGGTTCTGACTGCCCTGTCTGCGTGACGCTCCCCTTCCCCCTTCCTGCCTAGTTTAAAGCCCTCCTCACCACGTTGGCCAGCCTTCTGGCAAAGAGACGCGTGCCCCTCTTGCTGAGGTGGTTCCTGTCATTCCCGCCTAGCTGGTGGCCATCAAACAGAGCCCCGTGGTCACAGAAGCCGAAACCCTGTTGCCAAGACCAGCGGCGCAGCCAGTTGTTAATGTGCAATATCCGCCTTCTCCTTCTCGAATCCATTCCCCTCATTGGTAGTACAGAGGAGAACACAACCTGGGCTCCCATGCCTTTGACAGCCATCCCTAGGGCTCTGAAATCCCTCTTGATGTCCCCCAGTTTCCCCATGGCATCATTAGTGTCCACGTGAAGCAGTAGCAGGGGATAATAGTCGGACTCCCGGACAAGCCTTGGGAGCCTCTCTGTGACATCCCTTATTCAAGCACCCAGAGGGTGCTGGGTTTGCAGACTGAATTGGGGGGTTCTCTGGGTGGCTTTCCTGGGAAGGCTGCAGAACACGGCTTCACCAGTCTATTTCCCTTTCACATTCCCTGATGGCCCTGAGCCTATCTACCTCCTCCTTCAGCTCCACCACAGGCTGAGCAGGTCGTCCAGCTGCTCACACTGAGGGCAGGCGCTGTTTCCGCTACTCCCCGGTGACATGGCGAGGCTCAGACATTCCCCGCAGCCGGAAACCCGGACTGCCGCGTGTTTCCGCGGCGGCTCTGTCTGCGTCACCACAGTCTTCCTGGTGGGAGCTCTCTGCTGAGTGGAGACCATGGCCTCGCCTGATCTCCTGCTGCTGGAAGAGACACTGGAGAGAATTCTTTTGGCCGCCCAGGAGGAGCCTCCCTGCCTGCACCTCCTGCCTGTGCAGGCAGGCAGGATATGAGAGAGAGAGAGGAGGGAGAGAAGGTAGGTGAAAACACCTTCAAACTTTGAGTCACAAACAAGCGCTAAAGAGTTTACAGCTTGAGGCCCTGAGTCAGTTATTGTCTCCATTTGCACTGACCACCTGCATAATTTTAATAAAGTCAGTTCCTATACTCGGGCAATCTGATAGGCAAAAAGTCCGCTTACTGTCTTTGAAGTGAAACCCCAGGCGTACAAGAGACAGCAATCCCTCAGCAGTGAAACTGTAGTCGTCTGTTCCACATAGCTGTTGAAAATATCGGTCTCTGAAATGTTCCACAATTTTTTTAGTGTCATGCCAAGCTCTTTCAGGTCTGAGCATAATGCTCTACGTTGTTTCCTACAGCACCTTGCTTTGATTCTTGAAATATGAAATTTCTTTTCAAGGCAGGAGTCAGCTTTACTGTAGATACTATTGCTAATGACGGCTTTGAAGCCACTGTAAGTGCTGGCTCTCCTCAAATGCCAGTTTATCCACATAGCTCTGAAGAGGTGTGTTTGAAAGTTTTTCTGCTTAATCTAGCTATACTTGTTGGTCTAATGAAAGACAGCATTTCTCTCTAAAGCCTGGTGTTCTTTGTGTTCACAGACCTTCATAGCCGCGGCAATACTGCTGTTACGTTTTGTCCAGAGATGTGTTGGACTTATCCTCATGCAAAAAAAAAACCCCAAAAAACAACAAAAAAACCATATTTTTTATATGGAAGTACTTTTTTTTGTCATGGATGTGCACATGTGTTTGGAAGGTGGTTGGAAGGAGAGAAAGAAGTCACAAGATGACTGGAATGTGGTTTTAGTTTTATAGATCAGCACATACACTATCTGCGACTGAAACACCTGTTTGAATTTCCACTACAGAAAAAAAATCTTTTTACATTTAGAGAAAATTAAAGTTAATTTCAAGTAATAACAATTTTCTAACTGATAATACATTTGTTATATCATCAGAGTTGAAAGAGAGCTTTCATTTTCTGCAACTACTTTGGAGTGTATTACTGTGCATTTATAATATCCATGTCATATTTAGCATTCACTTTAATGGTTCAAATATTTCCTTAATTGAAAAACAGCTTCAGTGCAGCAAGGGAAGTTGAAATTTTTACTTTAAATAATATTTTAATTCATCTAAAATTAATGATGACTGGCGAGGGCTTATTTATATATCAGGGTATAATTAAAAATGATGCAGTGATTTGGGATATTCTCTATGGCCCTGATATGGCAAATGCACATGACAATAACTGTATGCAGATCAGCTTTTACACCACATTGCACAGAAATATTCAAGTGTATACTAATGCTCGGATGAAGAAACCTTTTTAAAATGAAGATATATGCCATCATGTCCTAATGCTCACAATGTTATCGTAGCATTCACATTTTTCTTTTGCGCACCCACACATGCTCAGCACCAGTAAGAATAATAATTCTTAGCTCACAGTTAGAAAACCAATCTTTATGTCTCAAACAAGGAGAGGACATGAGATGGGGGAATGGATGGGCATATTTTTGCTAACCAAGATAAACTGGTATGTTTGGCTTGATTTAAATGAAACGAACAGCCTGTCTTCCTGGTACAAAATCGAAGTAGTGCTTCAGTGTTGCCAAGATCCAGAACCTCGTGACGCCAAAAAGATTTCAGTCAGCTCGAACTCCAAATGCCTCATGGGAAAAACCATATAGTAATAAAACCAGCATCAGATATTTACAGATCATGGGTCATATTTTCCTGTAGGTCAAATCAAATGTGCTGCTTCTGCATGTGATGCAAGTTACAAAAATATTTGCATCAAAGCTGCCAAAGAGAAACAGTCTCAAAATTTTGTTCACAATGTTCACAAACAATGAATATTAGTAATGATTTCTTTGCTGAGGTATGTCAAGCAGTCTGTACCGTATACAGAACCACATGTTGAATCCTGACATGTGGAGCTGAAATAAGAGCTGTCTTCTCACTCTGAGCTAGCAGGTATGAACCTGTCCCAGTCTACTGAGCCTGGGATGGTCAAACAGAAGTTTATCTAAATGGCTTTGAGCAGGAGATTGCCCTTGTCTCACACTCAAGAGATCAGGCAGAATTAGGTGATTTTCTGCATCAGACCATACCATTTTGATGTGACTGTAAGTTCCCAGTCTGCAGCCTAGACCTAATGGGCCATGTTGGAAGTTTGGGGTTTTGTAGTCTAATTCTCTCCCTGGCCTATCTGTACAAATAGGACTGAGAGAGTGATTGAAAGTAGACCTGTATGTCCTGTATTACAGGACATTAAAAAAATTCATCTGATTATAACATCTGAAATTATATTTATAAACCCATAGCCTAAACATTTAACGTGACCAATACCTTTCCTAAATGACTTAAGGAAAGAAAACAAGCTGCCCAATCTGTTCTTCTTCATTCACAGTGCACTTAGTAATGCCTGAGCAAATATGTTTCCAAAGGCCTCACTTTGGGCCACTAAGCATGTGTACGCTCCATAGTGTTCTTGCTAAATGAGCAGACTAACACAACATCAGTATGGTTAGCACATCATTTCTCATAACCAAAAACATGGAAAATATTTTCATTTTTCATTTTTATTTTCATTTTTCATTTATTTTGGGACTATATACTTTCATAAGCCATACTCAGAAAGGAAACTTGGATTACTGGAGCACTTTAAGCAATCTTTTTTGGAATCTAGGTAAAATATAAGATGTATCTCTCTCATATATTATCTTTGAGGAACTGAATTCTCTGCATCTCTTTTAGAATACATCTGTTCTCCTTTATTAGTCTAATTTTGAAAATATTACAGTATTTTTCCCTTTTCAAGATTTCCAAGCTTTTGATTTGAATAGCAATTTGGTCTAGAATCTCATCACTCTGTAGGAATATTATTATAGCAAATATATATATATATAATTATGTATGAGCATAATTATAGAAAATTATGACTAATAGAAAATTCTCCAACACAAGCCTGCAAAAAAAAGCACTGCCTCTTTTTTTTTAAAAAAAGTATTGTCAGAAGACATCAAAATGAAGCACATCTTCAGAGCAGTTTAAGCCTAGACAGTAAACACCAGGAATAATAGTGGTTAAAACACAATCAGAAGTTCAGTGAAATTAATTTTTTTAAAAAATTGATTAACTTCTATGAGCTCTGCATAAATCTATAAGGCAATATAGATGCAAATTAACTGACAGCTATTTAAATAGGACCTTCTTCACTGACCTTCTTCACCGCTGCTTCCTAAAAGTAAAGAACCTTCTCCTCTGCTTACAGCTCAAGTAGCACAAGGATGCTGGGTCCAGAGCTGTGCAGTTCTTTGCTGTGCTTCTCTCCTGCTTGCGTTTCAGCCTTGCTCAGTACATTTATTTGGAGCAGAATTAAAATGTTTGCACTCAACATGAACGCAGAAGAACACACAGGGAATGAAAAGGCCAGCGGGATTCTGCTCTGAGCAGTGACTGTGCAATGCCTGAAGTTGTTTTTCTGCTATTCCTTCCCGTAACTTCAAAACCAAATTTATCTGATTTTAGCTTCCCATAAATCTGTGTGCATGTTTGTGGTGTGTGAGGGGTTGTGTGTCAGTGTCTGTGTGTTGGAGGGAGTTGAAGACATCTCCATTCTTACATGCAGTTCCTAGTACATTCACTTCAGATCATTGCTTTTCCCTTCATCATCTATTTCTCCTCTCAACTTTCACTAATATTTCTATCCAATCTCCCAATCAATCAGACTAACTCTAGTGCTCTATTAAAAACCCTAACATCCTATCTTTCCTTCTCATCGTCTTTTCCCCATTTTCATTATTCTGTCTTTCAGTTGATGGATTTGACAGAAATACTTGCCAAGTGTAATTCCTGGCTCCCTTATGGGCTTTCTTGGCTGGACATACAACAACATACAGCAGATTCCTTGGACCTTGCAGAAAGATTTCTCTGTTTGTTTGCTTGTTTCAGTTTGACCTCATCTATCTTAGCCAAATGCTAATCCAGCGATTCATATTTTTAAGAACTTCCTTGGCCTGGCTGGTAAATTGATGGAGAAAAACAGGATGTTTTATTACTCTGCAGAAAAAGGCAAATCTTAATTTTAAGTAATTTAAGATAGAATGAGATAACATTTTAAATTATGATGTATTGTATGTAAATTATGATATTTCATCTGACTCGCACTTGATATCTTAACTGAATCTTTGTAGCAAAAAAAAGAGTAGTAAAAAGAATAGACACAGATTGAATAAATGAAAATATTTGTATGAAAGCTAGATGGTTTTAGGAGTTACAGCCGATATCAGAGAAATGTGATAATTACTACATAACTGTCTCATAAAATAATTAGAACATCTGTAATGTTGGCAAAAGCAACTATTAATATTCCCCTATTAACTTGCATATTGCAATAAAAGGAAGAGACTTTACATCTTTGTGGTAGCATGCAGTTATTTCATTGCCACCTTCATTTCTATTTTCAAAACCATTGATAAACTCTGTTTTACAAATATTGTGATTTAAAGATCCTTCATAGTTAAATTTAAAGAAACAAAGATATGAATCACTTTCATGTCCCAAGGATGAATTCTTGCTATGAATCTCTATACCAGGACTGCAATGAGGCTCTTAAAAGTTTCACAGTTCTCATGTCCTGGTTTTCTATGTTGCAGTGCTCCAGGGCTCCATCTCACTATATAAGATATGGACAGCTATGCCCTGTTATAACCAGGACTTCCACTGCATTTCATCTCTTGGACCATCTGGTCTGTGTTCATTAAATCATCTTTTTTTTTTTCCTCTGTTCCAACTGGCTAAAGCAACTTTCTGCCCCATATCAAGTTTTGCTTCATTACTCAGAAAATTAGATAGACCAGCAGATAGCCTTTTTACATTTCCAACTGCTTTTTCCATAAAACTAGCAACATCTTACACTATTGCTCCTGAGATTCTTCACCATTTATAACATATCATGTAGGTTTTTCACAGAAGTGAAAAAATGACCTTGCTCTAAGTCCCAAAACTCTACATCTCTGCCCTGACGATTCATACTCTCATTATATATGTGTAAATGACTAAGCCTGATGATAGGAGTGGAAAAATGTAGAGTGGAGAACTGTAGCTGTTTGAAATGATGGATGATCTTATATAACTAATTTTCTCCTGAGATACTGTATATCAGTTAGGGATTTCCTTTTGCTCAGAATAAGGGATATGCCTGAGTCAGTCCATTTGCATCTCTTTCTAGTACACCTGAAGCTATTTTAAAGTTTTCTAGGATTTGTCACCCCAGTGGAAGACTGGAAAGGTCTGATCCCCTGCTGCTGAAATGGAAGTTGCAGATTGACTCCAATAGTCAGACCTAAGTCAACATGGCCCAATGCACGTCCTTGGAAAGCTCTTGTCCGGCAGCACATCATTTTCCCTTCAAGGGAAAGAATAGTCAGAGAACAGAGGCAAATCCTACGACCCTGTGGAGAAAGGCATGTACAAGTACTATGCCCATCTACATCATGATTATGTGTTCTTATCCCAGCTCGCATCATTCTGAAGTGGGAGCTGGCTCCTGCAGACAGGGGCTTGTACCTGGTGGGTAATGTGGCAAAAGCTCCTAAAAAAAAGATCAGAATTAAAATGTGCAGTGGTTCAGAAGAGTGAAAGAGGGCAGGAAGAATAAACCCCAGCCTACCAATGGCAGAAGGACTGGCTGTTCCCTCCGTCTATTTTAGTACCCCCTACAGATCAAATCTATCAACTTCTACTTTTATTAGAACCTCTTTGCTAGAATTATTCAAACTGCACCTTTACTGCTTGACCACTGAGAAGAACGAAAAGAACAAGTTCACTGCCTCTTGCTACCCTCATTGGTGTGCTTTAAAAATGAACTCCTACCTTTATAGATTGAGGAACAGTAAAAGCTCCAGCTCTATCTTAGCCAGAAAGAAAGGCAACATGTTTGAGGAAAATAATTTAGTTTAATACATCTCACTTATCACCAAGTAATGTTAGCAACATAGTTAGAGAAATGCTGTCAATAAAATCAATTGAGACATATTAAAATGTTAAATATAATTTGTCTGATATATTTATTCATCTTCATGCCTTCCACATGACCAAATAAACGTACTTTCAGAGGAGAATCTTGATGACAGTAATACAGGGAAGTGGTACACCATGGTACACCAGACCATGTCAGTACTCTTTTTCTGCTTTGAGCTGATGGCCAACAGATTTAGTGCAAACATAGTTCTTTACATTTATCCTATGCATGGCAAAAAAAGACATTTAGAAAACAATCTACTGAGGAAGTGGCAAACTTTTTGTGTTGGATTCTGTAGATTAAAAGGTGGATTTGAGTAGGCATCACTAGAGGAATCATTATTTAAAAATCAAATATTCATCAAAATTTTACCATAATTTAGACCTGTATTTATTTAACATCCCTCCGTTTTAGATGCAAGATTAAATTGTGCTATCTTCTATATCAATACCTACAGAAATAGCTATGATTTCTGGCATGATGTCTATGTGTGGCTTTATTTTAAGTGTCAATTTCTAAAATGTTTGTGAAAGCCTTTTTAGACAGATTTTGATAAACTAAGTAAACAAGAGATAACCTTTTGTTCTTCAGGCACCTTCAACTTCAGTCATCAGCAAAATGCTGTCTTTTATTTCTGTGTCTTCCTACTCATTGACTATATCAATCCTTCTTCTTGCAAGTGCATGTGCATTCACACATTCACGTAGAATTGCACACAGCCTGGGCTTGCCGCTGTTGTTTCCAGACTGGGAATTCATTGCTGCTAAAACCTCATCTCACTGAGGGATTCCAACTTTTCTCTCCTATCTCTCTGGGAAGACAAGCCAGAACAGGTAAGAGATGGGAAGAAGGGGATTCTTGGCTCCTTTGCTGAAAGTTTTCTTTGAGGTGTGAAGAAGTATGAGAGTGAAAAGTAACTGGGCCAGGAGGAGGAGTAAAGAGTGAGCAGATCTTTCCCTCTTTCTAAGAAAGAGGGAAACTGAAGTCTGGATGCCACATTTTCCTTTAAAGATCATTGCACAAAATACATAAAGAGTCCTTGAAGCATTCATCAGACCCCAAAATAGCACCTTGCTCCCTAGATGACAGGCAACAAAATGGTTACTAGTCTGATGTAAAAGTATTTACCCAAGACAGAAAGAAACTCTCTGCCAGAGAATCAGTCGCACACCTCGAAACCACTGGAACAGCCATTTCTGCCAGTTCCCCATTATCATTTCCAGGGAAGCAGAGTCACAGAAACATTTCTGACAGAAAACTCTTCTATCGGCCACTGCGAGTGGGAAATTCCTTAACATTAAAATCTTTATGTGATTAAACCAGGATATGTTTGAATATTTCAAATATGACACACAAGTTCTGGACTTCAGAATTATTTCATTTGCCTGAACGTAGGCAACAAAGACCTAAACATAGGCCTAAACCCGGGACATCATATCAAATGCCTTATGGTAGCCAAGAATTTCCCATGAGGTTTGCACAGTCTCCGCGAGCAGTACTGGAGGTTAAGCGGGATGTGCTATGGGATTAAGGCAGCTATGTTTAGACAACTGAACCACCAACTGAACCCACTGGAGGATGAAACCAAAAACTGGAAAATCTTATAATATCCCATGAAATCAACAATCAACATTTTATGCCAGCTGTACAAAATAAGAGGTTTCCATCAGCAAGGTGATTGTATTTTTTTCTAAAATCAGCTCAGAGCAATAATATTATAAGATTCCAAATTAATCAGAACCATATTCTTTGAGCAAGGTCCTTGGATGGTAAGGATTGGATTAAACACATATGTTCACAGCAGGAAATGCTTCTTTCAAATATTCTATAAAGACATCACATGATTGTATCTGGATGTACTTGTCTTGGCGATAGCATTTCTTTTTTTAGCCCAAGAAGTAAACTGTTCTGAATATTTTAAAGGCATCTTTCTTCTGATGACCCAAATTTAAGTCATCTTTTCTAGTAAATGCAATCATTAAAGGGATTTACTGCGGTTTGCAAGGGACATTGAGATACCAGTTAATTAAACACTGAAGGAATAGAAATTCTAAACAAAAATGGTTCAGAGGACTAGCTTGTTTCTCTCTTCAATGTATTTTCGACCAATTTAACAACAAATTTGGGGAGGTGTTTTTTTTTTAAAAAAAAATTTCAGATGAATGCAGAAGAAGCATTATACGATTTTTTTTTTTCTTACTGCAAGAAATATTAAGTGTTCCAGGAACAGGTTATTTATGCTTACCTATGTCTATTACCAATTTTGGGATTTTTTTAGTCATAACTCACAGTTCAAGGAAGGATTAATGGATACACAATTCCTCTACAATATTAAGCAGATTTATTCAGATTAAAAATATATTCCCTTCTTCATACATCAATATTCATTCTCATGATTCTTCAGTTTTTTTTATTTTATGAATTCTACAAATATCATGGATGTTTCCAATATAGGAGTACTGCAAACTTCTAAAAGAAACGTTCTCTTTATTTTTTGTTATCAGGATCGACTACTGAAGATATTTCAGTATCATCCTATTCCCTTCCAGGTATTGAAATCATAAAGTAAAGTACAGCCTGTTGACATTTTCACTGTTTTGTTCATTCAGTACCCTCCCAACTTTCAAAGTGTGACTTTCAAAGTCAGAGTGGGGGACATGCAGCTAAAATTCACTGTCAGCTTCCTGAAACATGAACACTAATACACTTTACTGGCTTATTATGGATCTCTTCCTATAGGTGCTGGTTATAGATACACGTCAATCATCAGTGAGAAGAAGCTGAGATCACTGCTTTAAGATAGCATGACAAGAAGAAAGCAGCATGATCTGCATTAAAAAATTAGATTAAAAATATAAGATGATACCACTACAGAAGTGGCAATCTGATTCATGCAAGTAAACAGCAAAACAGCAAAAGCAAAACACTCGTAAGTGCTGTTCATTGTAGCGATGAATTCATAAATATACAATCACAAATGCTAGCATTTGAAAGCAACATTGCCTCTTTGCAAGAATCTTAAGTGCAGTGAATAATGATTTTTATTTTTCACTTCAAAATATTTTTTATATTTTTTCTGCATGTCCTTCCAAAATAAACCACAATAATCTATTTATTTAAAGTATAATACTCCTAATATTGCCCTTCAAAACATTTTCCATAAAATTACACTGCCTGATACATAATCTGATACTTTAGACTAGTCTTGAAATACTCTTCCTTCAAATCACACAGCAAACACAGAAAGTAGCAATCAAGTATATTGTTGTTTAAAAGTAACTAAGTGTTCTTAAGCTGTTTTTAATCAGGAAATCTACATGAAGTCACAGAAGAGGTCACTTCTTTCATATACATACAATCCTTATTTTTTAAATATTCTTGTCAGTTATTGATACTGTAACTGGAAATCCCGCATTAAAAATCTCTCCTATCATAACCTACAATCCTTAAGGGACAGACTCCAATACCAGACAAGTCATTCCAGCCTCCTGCTTTCCTCCAGGTAATAGAGTTATAAAAAAAGTACACCCTGCCAACATTTCTGTTTTTCTTTCTGTTCAGTGTTTTCCTTGTATCTTTCAAGGTAGAAATGTCTCACGTTCTTCCAAAGTTCAACTGCATTTCCTGAACCGCTATGGGCAAAATTACTGAGCGCTCTCTTACCAGCTGGAAGCACATAGAATCACAGAATCACAGAATGTTTAAGGTTGGAAGGGACCTCTAGAGATCATCTAGTGCAACCCCCCTGCACACGCAGGGTCACCTAGAGCAGGTGGCTCAGGACTGCGTCCAAGCGGGTTTGGAAGATCATGAAGGGCTTTCCTGTATCACTTGATGTAGCATAGACCAAGGTGAATTCTGTAGCATACAGTCAATTTAGGCTGATCTTGAAGTGCATTTAAAGTCTAGCCTCTTCATGTGCCCTAAGAGATGGGGCTTTGCTATTGTTGTAATTACATTTTTTTTTTTTTTTAAGATGTGAGTTGCATAAATCTCATAATCATTTCCTCTCCCTGTAATGGCTGTAATCTGCAGTTCAAGAAGATTCCTAATTAATATTAATTCCCACTCTGCACACAGTGTGTTTTGGCAAGTAATTAGGTCTGAAGGGATGGCAAAACACACAGATCTTCATATTTTGAACAATTTAATTACAGGGTTGCTTTCTGTGTAGAACTGCATCAGTTATGAGTTTAGTAGGGAGCATCACTGCGGTCTCGTTACTGAGGCTGTCTCTTGAGTGAACAGCAGAGTGTGTTCTGCAAAAGGAAGGGTAGATCCAAGTGCTTGATTTAAATGAAAGACAAATTCTCAGCTTATGTGAATGATTGTTCATCTGGAGGCTGCTCCAGGTGCAAACACCTTCGTGAGAAAAGTTGGCAATAACATCTGATCATAGGACCTGTGCAAACTTTTTGAAAACAGAAAGTACCCACCACAAAAGAAGAAAACTTTAAAAGACATCGTCAAAGAATCTGGCTTTGACATAGATTTGAAGAACAATTTTGTATGAATCTGCCCCTGGAGTCTTTGACTCTAAGTTCTGGCACCTTGACCGGCAGGTGAAGGTCTAATCCTTCTGCCCTTTAGTATATGTAATGGAATACTGAAAATTAGCATCAGTAAAATAGCCGTTATACATCTCAGTCCATTTTTTTTTTAAATCCAGAAGAGACTCAAAATTGTTTCTGCCCAACCAAAGACCTCAAAACAAAGTGATGAAACTACCAGGAGGAACAGGGTTGCTAACTTGCCAATGACATTACTGATAGAGCACAATGACATGTCAGATAGCCAAATGTGTAATGAGAAGCAACAAAAGCTATATAAATCTTTAAGCTTCAGAAATGCTTTGCTTGTAAACTCTTTACTTGTAACCTAACTCTAACTGTGGTGGATATGAGCCAAGATTAGCACCTGCTGGATTGATTAAGCATAAATAGCATGAACAAGAATATCTGAGTGGGGTGCTCATGTTTAAACATCAAGGGAAACAGCAAATCTATGATGCATCTGTATTTCCTTGCAGGATGCTCCCAGTACAGTCAAGTCATCTTGCCTAATTTGCTGTGTAATCATATCCTTACTCACTTAAATAATTCAGCTGATTCAACAGATACAAGAAGAACATGTATCTGATCCACACTGACATTTGGAGTCTTCAGACTTGACCCTGTTAATGATGTTGCCGTAACATCATTACTTGTGGCTGTGTGTTTCCTTGAGACCTTATGAACGCTCCCATGGAAAAGCTAGCTCAAGAAAGAGCAAAGCTAAGAGACTGGTATTTCTCACATGTCCCTTTGCAAAGGACATTAGAAATGCTCTGTGAATCTGTTGAAGAGGAGGAACAGGAGATAAATGCTGCCAGTATTTAGACTGTTTATAATAGGGCATGTGTGTTGGTGTTTACCGTTCATGCTGCTGTGCAGCGTGTATGTGAACATTAGTGTTAGATAGGATCTTTTTTTCTGTGCTGAGCTGTAAAACAACAATTAACGATTAAGAGTTCAAATTAAACTTCACAATAAATTTTGATTCTGCACAATAGCATTTAATACTTCTTTAGTATGCTTATTTTGGTTTTGTTACCTTTAGTTCATTGGTATGGCTTTTGTGTTCTCACTTTCAAGACTGAAAGATCATTGGAGTTAGGTGAATATTATACAGCTATGATAAGCAAGTGGAATACAAATATAAGGGAATGTTAAATACTGTGTTAACCTGGCTCACATTTCCAATAGCTGCAGCAATTCCACAGATCAAGAACTGGTAAGAGATACTGGAAGTTTCTGATTGAATATGGTCTTCCAGTCCCAGTCGGTAAATTCAATGACTTATTTCTTTTTGATCTCCTGAACTTTCAAAGAACTTACATCAACATTCCCTTTGCATGACAGAAAATAGCAGGCTGCAGTACTTGCCACTACTCCCCCTGTGCATCCTCTGTGAGCTAAACTATAGTTATTGGGAAAAGCCTCTGTTCACCAAATTTAGTAGATAATTTGTTCTTAAAGGTAATTTTTGACATGTTTTACCTAATATTCTTGATGATTGCCATTAGGTAGATACAGACCTAGAGCATAAATTACTGTGTAAATTACTGCATACTGCAGAGTTTGACAAAAAGATACTTATATAGATAAGATCAGGAAATAAAAAAAACACAACATTTGAGTCAATACTCTTAAAATGCTTTATTAAGCAAAGTGCATATGAAATAGAGGTTTCTCCTGTCTATCTGTCTTTGTCTGTTCCTCTCTCCTTTCCTTCATCTTTCTTACCGGCAAATAATGAGAATGAATTAAATGCACTCAGATGTAATTCTGTGATGCCTTTTCTGCTTTGTAAGATGCTTCTAATTAGCCATTTTCACTTAAAGTCTTTGCTGACACTGAGTATATTTACTGATACTTTCGAATTTGGTATTTCTGAAATAAAGACCCATTCATCAAAACACAGAAGGACAAGCATAATTTGAATTACCGGCTTGAGTCCAAATCCAAGTATTGACAGTAAAATGTCAAACACACATCTCTGATCTGCAGACAATTCTCAAGCGGACAACCAAAAGGGCACCACAGAGACACTGTAAGGCAGGGAGGTAAGGCCTGCTAAGAGTTCCATTCCAAACTCATTCCAAACTTTGCGCTTCTTTCTGGACTATGCAATTTGTAGTATACGCTGGAAATAGTCTCAGATCATCAAAGAAGTGCACTATCGTAACACAGAAAGAATATTAGAATTCTTGACAGGATTTTAAGTGCACTGCACATTTGAAAATGACCACTCTCTAACACAAAGCTGGAACAAGTAAGTATGATTAAGAAAAGGGCAATATTTTTAACAGTTCTTTTACTGGTCCTTTCTTGTGAAGTCGAGGGTGACAACAACGATATGTTGACTTGACTGATGCGGTGTACAAACACAGACAAGACTCACACTTCACAGTGACAAGTGGCTTCTTGATTGAATTGTCATTTTAGTGGATGGATGCTGTTTCCTCACAATGAAATATGTGAAGAAATGTTGGCTGTCCTCTGATAGCACTACTAAAAATCATGTAGGTTTTTTCTGTATATGATGAAATTCATAGACACTAGGGGCATATGAACATCAATTATGCATAGCCATCATGAAAATGAAGAAACTACAAGGAAAATAAAAAGATTCCAAGAAAGATTAATAGCTCTAAAATGAAGGATGAATACATACAGTATGATTTTCCATTCTACCATTCAAATAGGCTTTCAGACATGGCAGAAACTGTATTTGGCATTATATAAAAAGAATGAGAAGCCATTTGTAAATTTTCTATTAATACAGCAGAGACTGTTATTTATTAAAACGGGTTATTAAAACGGGGAAAGAAGAGTGGTTTATCAATGCCACATGCCATGCTATTACAAAAAGAAGGCTAGATAAGTTAAATCTATTCAATATATTATGGCCAGAGCTGAGTAAACAAAGTAAAAAAGGAACATAGGGATAAAGATAAAACAGTAAAAAGATCAGGCTTAAAAAGCATAAAAGAGCTATTGTGATAGGCATATTCTGAAAGCAGAAATGGCAGCAATGATGGGAAACGAGACTATTTTATCAAACTGTTAAAAGACCTGCTGGTGATTTTAAACTACAGTGAACAACTGGACTATTGGAAAAATACAACTTCATCCTATTTTAGAGGAGCAAAGCAACAAAAAGGCAGACCGCCTCCAAGCCACCTCAGGAGAAAAAAAGGTCTATATTCAGGTAATGAGAAAAGATGGCAGAACTGGATGTATGCCTTGAAGAAATCAGATCTGTATGAGCTTAAAGTAGCCTCTGAAAGACAGAAGAATGATAAATTAACAAATACTAATCAAATCACTGTAGCATAGACACAAGGAAGTGAAAAGAACAAAAAGATTTGTATCTCCATGAGGTTTGATGTGAAAGAAGAAATAAAGAATCTGGTCTTGTTCCCAGGGAAAGTCTTAGGGTTAGTCAGATGTATTGCTTTGGAGTTGCCATTCATAACAGACTCAGGGGACAGCAGCATTTGCTCTGCTTGATCTTGAACAGAAAAGACATTCCTCCTACAAAGCATCATAGAACAACGTACAAGACGATAGATGCCTCTTGTACTGAGTTGCATGGGATTTGATTTGATAATGAACTGTCAGGCAGGTAGTATAAGTCTTTGAAGTCCCTCGTATAACAATCCAAAATATCAAGCAAGACATCACAAGTATGCCAAGCACTAGATGCAGCTAGGAGGTAATGAATCTTGGTGACAGACAAGATTGCATCTTGACCACCCACCTTCACTGAAATCCATTGGAATGGATTCTTCTGCATGATGATTACTGTGGAAAAATGTATTTCCATAGAAAAAAAATGAAGAGTGTGAAGGTGTATGGGTTTCTAGCCAAGATCTGTCTCATAACTAAATCAGCTGAAAATATGTCATGAAAACAGATTGTCTTGAACTTATGACAAACAAACAGGCCTTACAATTAATAAATTAGAAACAAACAATATCACAAATAAGTTATCTACATGTCTTTTTTTTCTTATGAGGTGAAGCTTTTACAAATTTGAGTAATATCATTCAAAAAGCACACTTGAAAAAAGTTCAGTATAATAAACAGAGTGCTGCCACTTCCCATACATATTACTATGCAGAAGCCTAGTTTGATTAAAAGAACACCAAAATCATGCAGAAGAGTTCTCAAATACAGTGCTGAATCGTAAAAAAAAATACTCTCAGCCTGTGCAAACAGCACAGCTATCAGTACAGGTGTCTGCAAAAGTTATTTAAAATACTGACTAAGTAAACAAGAAATGAAGAAGCTTTAGAATGAATACAGGTAAAAGAAATAGTGCTAGTAGAGGAAGAGAGGGGAAATGGATCTATTCTTTATGACTACCTACTAATAGGGAGAATCAAACGAATACTTCTGTGGTTACCCAAGGTTTCGTTTCAAATGGCTGAATCAATGGCACTCTCTGAAGCACAGAAATGGCTCGTGCTCTTATTACAGTAACAAAAAAGACCTACAGAAATGAAACAGCCAAGATATGTCCAACTAACACTGTTTGACTTGTTTTACCGTTTTATAAGGAACGATTGTTTATTAAGAGCACGAAAGAGTGTTAGAAACGGGTGAGAGAAGAAAAATTACTTTAAGGAGCTGAATTGAGCATTCCTCTGCTCAACTTCTGCTCAAGTGTAATACTAATTTTAAATGGTGACTAAGCTCTAGTTTGACACCAAGAAAAAAAAAAGGCAGCTAAGCTGATCTTGATTTGGTCTTGACCCCTTAATTGTCGTGAAATATACTTTCATGAAGAAAAATGGGTTTCAAGTAGACTAAGTTTAATCAAAGTCTTCTGCTTCTACTAAAAAAAAAAAAAAAA
>VZSV01000009.1:3148975-3220385 GCA_013398735.1 Nothocercus julius
GCGCGGCGGCTCCGCGGGGCTCTCTAGGACGGCGGCGCCGCGCAGCGCGGCCATGGATCTGCTGGTGCTGCTGAACGCGAGCCGGGGCGCCGCCAACGGCTCCCTGGCGCTGCCCCCCGCCTCGCCGCCCGCCTCGGCCCTCCTGCAGCCGCCCTCGCCCTACTCGCCGGCGGCCGTGGCCAGCCTGGCGGCCGTGGTGGGTTTCCTCATCGTCTTCACCATCGTGGGCAACGTGCTGGTGGTGATCGCCGTGCTCACCAGCCGGGCGCTCCGGGCACCCCAGAACCTCTTCCTGGTGTCCCTGGCCAGCGCGGACATCCTGGTGGCAACGCTGGTCATGCCTTTCTCCTTAGCCAACGAGCTCATGAACTACTGGTACTTCGGCAAGGCTTGGTGTAACATCTACCTGGCACTGGACGTGCTCTTCTGCACCTCCTCCATCGTCCACCTGTGCGCCATCAGCCTCGACAGGTACTGGTCCGTCACGCAGGCGGTGGAGTACAACCTCAAGCGGACCCCGCGGCGGATCAAGGCCATCATCCTCACTGTCTGGCTCATCTCGGCCGTCATCTCCTTCCCGCCATTGATCTCCATGTACCGGGACCCTGAGGGAGATGTCTTTCCCCAGTGCAAGCTCAATGACGAGACATGGTACATCCTTTCTTCTTGCATTGGCTCTTTCTTTGCCCCCTGCCTCATCATGGTGTTGGTCTATATCCGCATCTACCGGGTGGCCAAACTGAGGACCAGGACCCTCTCTGAGAAGCGTACCATGCCAGAGGGGTCCTCCCAGACTGAGAACGGCTTGAGCCGGGCTGCTCGGGGCTGCACTTCCCTGAGGACGCAGCTCGGAGAGAATGGACATTATTCAGTGCACCAGTGGCGCAAAGCCTCTGAGCTGGAGGACATTGAGCTGGAGGAGAGCAGCACCTCAGAGAGCAGGCGGAGGCGGAGTCGGGAGGAGCATCCCCGCAAAAGCAGCAAGAGCCAGTCCTTCTCCTACTCATACTCCTCCAAGCACTCGAGCAGCCGCCTGTCCCGCTCTAGCAGTCGCTCCATGCAGTTCTTCTCCTATCGCCGGCGCCGGAAGCGTAGCAGCATCTGCCGTAAGAAAGTCACCCAGGCCCGGGAGAAACGCTTCACTTTTGTGCTGGCTGTGGTCATGGGGGTCTTTGTAGTTTGCTGGTTCCCTTTCTTCTTCAGTTACAGCCTCTACGGTATTTGCCGGGAGGCATGTGAGATCCCTGAGACTCTCTTCAAGTTCTTCTTCTGGATTGGGTATTGCAATAGCTCCCTCAACCCAGTCATCTACACCATCTTCAACCAGGACTTTCGCAGGTCCTTTAAACACATACTTTTCAAGAAGAAGAAGAAGAACTTCCGGCATTGAGCAGGAGGGATAGGAGGAAGGATTTGCCTTGAACATGAGTGGAGTTGAAAGAAAGGGGAGAGGGCTCTATGCTGAAAAGGAAGGGAGGGAAAGGTTTGTGCTGAGACAGAAGCAAGCTGCCTCAGAGATGCTGAGTGGCCGTGTGGGACAGGAGGATTGAAGGGATTGGGAAGGCTGAGGATGTTCCCTGTGGTGTGGAATGGCAGCCTGGTGCCGGAGGCGCTGTCCTGGAGTCTGGATGGGTAAATGGGGAAGGGGGCGATTTCCTTGGAACCCTGAGAGAGAACATGGGGAAACAGCAGAGGAAGGCGGGGAACACACGGGGTTTGAGAGGCAGCGACCTCGTACGGGCTCTGGAATTTTGTGTGAAACAAAGCAAAAACGTAAGAGAAAAGGATTAATTGGTACTGGTGGTGGAATAGCAGATTTGAGCTTTGATACAGAGAGGAGGTAGGGCCTCTGATGGGCTTGTCCCAATAAGAAATTGGCTTTTACTGGTTACATAGGAAAAGGTACCAGGCAGTGTTTTGAGTTATGAAAGGTTTAAATGTTTGCCAAAAAAAAAAAAAAAAAAAGACAAAAAAAACTAAAGAACAATCCAAACTCTTTTCTAAATAAACCTTTGTACTGTTAAAACCTTCTGAATGGTGATTTTACACAGGGCTTGAGTCAAGCATGAAGCATTGGGTTTTCTTTTTCTTTGGAGAAGTCTTAGTATTTAGAGCTGGATGGGGAAAGTTTTTCCCGTCTTCCCAGGATTTTCCATTTGTCAGTGGGACACCTGGGAATTTTGAATATTTTCAGAAAATATGGAAAGGAGCACATGCAGCCCGTGACCCCATCTGTTCCCTCTTCTTGCTGGACTGCCAGGCAGCAAATTCCTGCTCCATCACTCTCAGATCAATGGCCTCAGCACCCCGCTATTTAGGAGCAGGTAGCTTGTGTGGATGCAAGGCTGGTGGTGGGGGTGGGCTTTCATAAACCAACTTCCATTGAAACAAAATCATTTTGGTAAAATGAACTAATATTTTTTGAGGGGAAAAAATTTCCAATCAGCTCAACTTGCAGGTACCCTGGGGAACTTTTTCCTCTGCTCCTTTTAGGTCCCCCTTCCAAAGGGCTCATCTCAGGGGCTGGCTGGGTGCTGTTCTCATTCTCAGGCAGGCAGTGGGAGGTAGTCTGCTATGCAGATGTTCAGAGGAAGGGCAATCACCACGCAAATGAAATCTTTAAATCCTTCGTACTTACAGTCTCAGAGCAACTAAATCCTTTATATTTATTTTTTTAATGAGAAACATACATTGTCAATGGTGTGTGTGAACAAATCTCAAATGAAAGTGCAGCTTTTTCAAACGTTTAGTATTAATGCTGCTTTCTTTCCTTTTCCCTGTTTGTATTTCTGGTTTGTGACTTCAGTTTATTTTTTTCATTGAGGAGAGGAGGGAAAGGGAGGGGAAAGAGTTTGATTAATTATTAAAGCAAACTCTGTTTCCTATAAATTTATAGTATGTCATAAACTGATGGGTAGAATGAGGGAAAGGTGGTGTCTGTACATTCATCACTGAATGCACACTGTGTGTAGGGTTCAGCTGAACGTTTACATGCCCTGTCCAGCTGTACTGCTACAACGTGTGTATTCTGTTAGCAGGCTAAAATGCTGCTCCATTTTATTATGCATATCACTCCTTCCGTAGCAGTAGGATTTGGCATCTGCCTCAAATTAACCTTTCCATAGTAAACAGCTCTTTGAAATGCAGTGAAATCTAATCTAATACAGCAGGCTTCTTGAAACAACTAGATCTAATCTATACCTGAGACTCGTTAGACATCCTCTTCTTTACACTCTCTGTTCTGTCTGAAAGGTGTCTGTAATCTCTCTTCAGATTTCTATGGCATAAGTAGAAATGATAGACAAGGAACTTAGGTTGTTGCTTCTGTTTTTTTGTTATAAACATTCAGTTTACTTAACCATGGAAAAGCAGCTTGTCAGTGGTTATGATTCTGGTGTTAATTCAATACATAATTTAGCTTTGAGGCCAATACAGTGGGTGCTCTGCCTAAAGAAGGATGATTGCACCGAAGGTGTTAGAAGTTTGCACTGAAGGTATTAGAAGTTTGCTTGCTTTCACTAAAGAAACAGAGAGATATTTTCAAAGTCTAAATCCATAATTTAGTGATCCTTTCACAAAAAAAAAAAAAAGGCTTGGAGTCATGAAAAGATTAGAGCTTTGTTTAAATATTTGCACTTGAACATTAAGACTTATTTTTAAGGGCATCCATTTGAAAATGACAAATGGTTTGGTACAGATAGGTACTGGAGACAGACCAAAAGGAGGAAATTACAAGCCATTTTCTCTTTTTGCAAAATGGAGAATTCATTTTAAAATGACTTCAAGAAGAGTTGAGAAAAGCTCAGATTGTTTGTAGGTAGCAACGTAGCAAAAAAAAAAAAAAGTTCAGGTTTGTTTAATCTGAATAAACTATACAATTGCCAGAGCAACCAAAGCAACACATGGTACATAGCTACTACCTCTGAGCTCTTGGACAGCTTCCTTAGAGATACTCGTTCCTACCAAGATAAAGTCTGTTCTTGTCACTTAATGCTCATCTTAGAGCAGTTTCCCGGTTTGCAGACACACAGCAGTTTCCCTGTTGCACTGCTTTTGGAATGAGATTTCCTGCCTGTAAACACAATCCTTCCCCTTTCTTTTTTTTGTCATAAAATTCAAGGAATCTATGGAAACGAAATGTAATCAACAGTTGGATTTTAATGGCAGTGAAGGATATACGGAGTGGCTGATGTGCCTTAAAAGTAACTTCTTTGCTATGAAATCATTCTGTGATCATTATGAAATAAATAATGTTTCTGTTCTATTTCTGTTTTGCATTTCAAATTGTCTAAAAAGGATTGATGCAGATGCTGAACATCTATGTGCAGCAGCGTACTAAAGAACAGGGTATTTTCTTTGATTTTAATTTGTTTCTCGTCACAATTACTCATCTGATTCAATGCCTCAAGAGGATCTTTTTTTCTTCTGAGTTCGGTAAATAGTAATATTCACTGTAACAGATTTAAAGATGTGCAGTAGAAGCCCCTTTTAAGTGCATTTCCCTCTAAATTATTGAGTACAGAAGATTTTATAAGAATTGTTTTAAGGTAACAACTGAATATGCTTCAAGTAAGTAAAATGGGGCTAACTTAGCTTTTTTCTTTTAATTTCAGTGTTCTATTATTTCTTGTAATAGTTAAGACTAGAATCTGTTTGTAACATATTCTGTGTTGTTAATATTTCATAAAAAGTTACAAGCTCTGCTACTCATGCTGTGGTTGTGCTTCCACTGTAAGTTTGCCAATAGCACATACAGGAAAAGTAGTCAATGAAGCTTTTTCTTAAGAAAAAGGAGAAAGATTTTTTTTTTATGTTTCAATTGTGTCCAAATGTACCTTTGATCATATCTGATGAGCTGGTTGAAACACTCACTCTGTTCCTCTATTATTCTGGAAGAATGAAATGTTACTATAAAGCCATATTGATTTTTAACAACAAGAACCTGATCATTTGCTTATTTCAGCATGAAGAAAAAAACTCTGCCAGTCTAAAATAAGAAGCTCATATGTCATTTTTTAAGGCAATTTTTTGAGCAGTATCACCGTTGGTTGGATATTGGAGTATCAAGCAATACAACTTAGCTAGGATGCTCACCCAGCCCTTCTGTGCTTCAGCTCTCTTTTGTGGGAGTTTTGCATGAGTAAGAACAGCCCAATCTGCTTTAAATAGTCTAAAAATAAGAATCAGGCCCTTGTTCTGTGTGATCTTAGTTTAGAGAAGACCTGTTGCTGCAGGAGCACTGGCAGTTTCTCAGATGTGAAACGGAAAGATGAAAGGCAATGTGCTAATAGTTTTGCTCACACTGGGCTATATCACTGTTTGTGAGTAACCTTCAGTGGAGTTTGCTTCTGAATGAGGGAAATACTCAGTGTGGGCAAGGCTGTGGGAGCTTTCTGGACATGGCCTCTTCTTCAGTAGATGTGTCAGAGAAATGTCAATATTTGTGTATAAATGTATGGGAACTGATAGAAAGCAATTCGCAGTGCTTGACTTCACAACTCGTATTCAAGCCCTAGAAAGCAGGGGTAGATTTTTTTTTAACACATAACCTGAGCAACAAACCCCATTGCATTTTCTTCGTTATAAGCTGTATGAAGAATATTATTTGATCGTTTTCATTTTTAAGAGAAGAAAACTGCTGGTCTGTTTCTTGCCCTGTAGAAGTTAGCACTGGTTAGGGCAACATCTGAACAACATAGGTATTTTGTAGCTAATGTCGGTAATTACTGTGAAATTTATTTCAGAAGAATGTTTTTATACTGAATATCTGATGCTTTTCCACTTTTATTAACCTTAAGCAATGGCTACAATCAGGAAGGAGGGAATATCTAATAGTTGTGTACGACGACAGCCAGGTGCTATCTGTGAGCTTATTTCCATAGGTGGCCCTGTTAGTGAGCCGAAGGCAGCTAAATGTTTCGGACAAAGTGCTCTAAATCTGGGGATAGAGAGGCTGCATGAGGTGAATACCCACAGCACCGAAGAGTTAGTATTTATTTACCGTTTCTGCACTATAGACATTGGAGGCAGGATAGTAATGCTCCATTCATTTTCCTTTCTCGCTGAACATTAACAAATGTCAAATCCAACTGGCAGATGTGTTGGTCAAGTAGGCCATATGAAAGAGGACACAGGAAGACATAGGAATAGGGAATGCCTCACTTCAGGGCTTAACAGCTTAAATCTATTCTTCATCATTGAAAGTAAGCCAAAATTACAGTTTGGTACTTGAATCCAGAAGCCTGTGTATTCAGGCCTGAATGGAATCTACTTTTAGGAAAAGCATCATTGGTTCTTATTATATACCCTGCATATCTCTGCTTTGGAGCAGAAACACTAGATTCTGCCACATAGGGCAATCCGGGCAGTATGAGAGAAAGGAGGGTTGCGCTGTGTTTGGGAAGGTCATGGTGTGATAGGAAATTTTCCAAGATCACATTCTGCTTGCTGTGGTGGTTTTAGTTTTGTGGCTTCCCAATCACTTTGTACTCTTCAGAAAGACCTATGGAGGTACATAAGCATGAAACCAGGAGAAATGCTGCTATATAAGGAAAGAACAAGTTCCAAATTGCTCAGGGAGTCATGGTTTAGATGGTTGTACCATTCCTGAAGGGAGTCAACAATTCCGCTACTGTTTTCAATGGGAAAGGCTGGAGTGTCTTGGACTGGCAATGACTATCATGCTTGATCTGAACGTAGCTAATACCTACAGCTGGTCTATTGTCTGTGGTTAAAGTGGTAGCCCGTAGTGCACACAAAAGACATTTTAAGTAGTTTCCGTCTCTTCTGGGTCGTGCCCTTCACTATACCAAACATTTTTTTATCAACTGCACAGCAGCAGATAAGGCAGAGAAGGACCTGAAACCCTGGTCTTCTAGTCCTAGCCTAACATCTTACCGCAATGCTTATCTTCCCTAGCAAAAAAAAAAAATGAGGAAGGTTTTTTGTTTTTTTTTTAACAGACTGTGCTAATGCTACTGTTTACACTAAAATAAAGAGCTTTTCTGTCAATAAGTGGCATTCTGCTGTAAAGCAATTTTCTCTATTATACTTCTCTGAAAAATCTAGTGAAAAGTAAAACAGCACTTAATTCATCTATATGTAACTCTTAACAAAAGTGCTTTATTAAAGATCCCAAATGTAAAGTACACAAATCAAATATAGCTGCCAACTTCATCAAAATCAATTAGTTGTAAGCATTTCAGCATTTTTGTGAAAAACAGTAATTTGTTTTCTATAATATTCTTTCTATGATACTCTGTCAGCAAGAGATAGCTCTCTGCTGACAGAGAAATCTGTACACCCAGATGACAACAAAAAATGAGGATTCACATTCCCCTCAGTTGACTCTTAAATTTCCTCAAATAAATTAAAAAGCAGGACACTAAGAGTAGTTCTTTTGGTGCGATGTTAGCAAGTGACATAAGTCAGAGCAATAAAAGTCTGACTGAGATGTATGGCACATTTAACACAAATGCTAACCTCCAGGCTGCAGGAACGTGTTTCTCTTCCTTTTGCTATCTGCCTTTGACCCAAAATCTCAAATGAGTTCCTCTTTAGTGGAACAGCATCAGCACTGCATCCCTTTCAACTCTGTCTGCTGGAGTAAGAAATTAGTGCTGAGGTCTCCCACTTCCTCACTGAGTGCCTTTACTAATAGCCTATTTATAAGGGTGATGCAGCTAAAATGCCTTTCCTTTAGGCACATGAATGTTTTATTTGATCTTTTTGTCTCTCAATAGACTAACACTCATTCCACAAGGACATTCTCTATTTGGAAAGCAAATGCATGTCAAATACCAGCAAGAGTAGGAGAAATCCTGAAAAATTCCAATCAGTCCAGCTAAACTTTAAAAGAAAAGTCTATAGCTGAATTAAGGAAAAAGGCTTAATCTTGTCTATGGTGAGGATGTCCTGTCTGAAAATATCTCCTCAGTCAAGTCTCTCATTAGATTTTTGTTGTGGTTCGGGCTGGGGCCCATGTGGACAAGCTGAGAAAAGCAATTCCAAATGTCCAGCAAAGAGGAGAGTTTCAAAATCGGTGCCTGCTGAATTACTGCACATTATGGCAGCAGATACCTCTCACTTTGTCTGTCTGTTCCCTGTTTGTGCAGCAGTCCCAGTTTACAGCCTGAGTACACTCCACGGCACGTACTTGCTGTGCCTTTACTCTGTATGCCCAAGTGTCTGATCCTGAAAGGACAGCCAGCCTGTCCCTTCCTCCAGCCTGTTCTGGGAGGGTTCCCACCTGTGAGGTGCTAGGATACTATGATAACGCGATATATAAATAAGTACCTCTAGTGGAGTAACAGGAATGATGCTAAATGTTTTTAACTCTCTCCAAGCCATACTGTATTGCTTTTGGAGTCTTTTATCACCAATAAATGCTTGTGTGCGGAGTGTTAAAGTGTCTATAAACGTGCATTCACTGAGACTGGTGTGGCTCTGTTAACATTAGCAGCAATTGCTGTCCCTGATTAACGTCCGTCCCTGGTTAGTCAGTCAACTGGACTGTGCTGGCTTGGCACATAGGAGTATGATGTGTTGTTTTAGCAACGCATTTATGGGTAGAGCTGATTAAAGATTCTTGGATGGCATGTTTTTCTGTGAAAAAATGCTGCTTTGACAAAATCTGATCTTTCCATAAAAAATGCATTTGTTTTGCCCAAGTTTCAGTGGAAACCAGGAGATGTTTAATCATCTCCTGCTACAGCGACTGCTTGCCGGCGTGGCTGGCTGGCTGCTGTCCGTCTGCGGGATGAGATGCCGGAGAGCCGAGACTCCACGGCTCCTGGCACCTGGGCAGCCCAGGCTCCGAGGGCTTCTGTGCACTCAGCTCCATTATCACTATATCTAAACACTTCATAAATTTTGATATGCTTAGTCTGTTAATGTCTTTGTGCATTAAGAAGGGACTAGCATCTCCCTTTTGCAGATGAGATGCCAAATGATTAATGTCATTTAGGTATCTCAGCCTTAACAAGCTTCTACTTTATGTGGATCCTCTCTGTGAATCCACTATGATCCTCAGGCTCTGCTAGGCTCCAATATTTACAAGGTTCTGCCTGTGCTTTGAAGTTCTCTTCTTGCTCTGGGAACATTAGAAGTCTACAAAATTTGCACATAAATCCTATCAGGATAAACAAATTAGATGTTCCTCTGCATTGTTTACCTCCACAAGCAAGGTTGAGGAGTTTTACACAAGGGTTTTACTCAATAAGAAAAAAAGACACTGGCAATGCAATCAGTCTTTTAGGGAGTTTATTTGTATTCTTCCTTAATCACCAGTGCTAGATTCTCATTCCTGTTTTGAGACACCTGTTCCTCCCATGTATTGAACAAGTACATTAAGGGCGTAACTCAGACCTACAATTTATACCACAGAGGGATGAACTTTTAAAATAGTAGAAATTGAAAATACTATTAAAAAAAATCTGACCCATGACACGCAGAAGTTAGGCACTGAAATATCTGACTTCATTTTTGGGTCAGGTCTTGTTTCTCTCTAGGTCTACAAACTTTCTCAGGCTATAATATGGGGCACTGGACCATTCTTTGCTCATACAAGAAGCATACACCTCCCTTGAAGTTACTGTACCCATATATTCAAAATCTCAGAAGTTTTCTGGAAGTCCCATCATGAAACATAGATGTTACAGAACTGAGAAATAACATGCTTGAGGCTAATGTTAGACAGGGTGGACCATCTAGCTGACACTGTTGGGCACTGACATTTAGGGCTACTGAACAACTCTGTACTTTCGAGATGAAGAAGAGATGACTACAGAGGGAACTCGTCACATCTTGAATGCCAGGTGAATATTTTGCACAGAAAAGACCTGCTGACAGTAGTTACCACCCTCACATATGCCCAGTCAGGTTCCATCAAAATCAGCAGGAGATTTGTTATAACTGAGGGCAGGGACAGTCCCAAAATATGCTATTAAAGGAAAAAAGGTAGGTAGAAGTCATTTTAAAAGTAGCTAGGCATGGTGAATGTGGAAGGAAAAGAAACGCGTCAGTTCCCAAAGAAAGGGTTCAAAAGGAGTTCACTGTTATGTAATGCTGCCATCTCCAGCTCGGGATAACCGATAGTCATATAGGCCAAAGCTGCCCTAGGGCTACAGTATTTTCAAAAAGAGCCAAAACTTTGCTTGTATTAACCATTTTTTGTTGTGGCAGTAGTTACTGATAATTCATGACAGAAATCACTTTTTTTTTTTTTCCCTTGCTCTTTCAGAGGAGAAACAAATACAAGCTATTTTACATGGTTCCAAAAATAACTGTTCTTTTTCTGTTTTAATAATGTGAAAATGAACATTAAGGATAAACATTAAAAATAGTCATTAGGACTTCTGGATGCAAATTAACCAATTAATTCTCTGACTAATCAAGCACAACTCAATTAGCTCAATGCACTTACATACCCAGGGGATTTTATGTGCCATATAATAATACATCTTGGTTGCCCAGGGAAGCTATGCAGTCGGTATCCTTGGAGCTTTTGAAGACCAGAGTGGATAAAGCCCTGAGTAATCTTTGACCTCACACTTTGATTTAAACAGGAAGTGGGACCGGAAAATTCCCAATATGTCCTGGTAATAAATAAAAGGAAACTCCTTATGATTATATACCATAAAATAACAGTCTAGAAAAAGAAACATAGACAGAGTGATTATAGGTGGGGAAACTTTGCTCATCTCTTCCCTAGGTTGTTTGGATCTCTAGATCTCTAAATCCTTTCTATCTGCCATCCTAATTTTACACAACACAGCTTTGACTACGTCAAGGGCACAAACCTATTCTTACCTTTTTAGAATGCATCCAGCATGTATAGGTAAATATTAAACATTGCAGAGGGTTCCATTCCGCCCACAAAAAAAAGTCATGCGTCTATATGAGACACATACAACTACCAATATATGTTATAGGCATTTTTTTTATAACTGCAGACATGTGTTTCAAGTGAGTTACCAGGTTAATTATCTGACTGCCACTAAATATCTTGAAAAGCTAGAAAACACTCATAACAAATGGTTATAATCCTTGATATAGTTTATTTGAGTACCACTCACTATCTATTTGCTCTCTGCATACAGAGAAACAAGATTCCCAGGGCCAAGTCTGCAGCAAGGCCTGAAGAGCCAATCTGCATTTACTTATGGTCTCAGGTCTGCAGGTGCCGCAGAGGCACCTCAGTCTATCTAGGTGAGGGAGCAGTGAACCAGCAGAATCAGGGTTTTCTCCTCACTAGATCCTTCCCATTGACTTATTCGTGGGATTGACAGAGTTCAGGTCCCATCACTACTGACAATAAATATACTGTTCCATTTCATTGTCAAAGCCGATCTTTTCTTCCCATCTCCGATGTATTTTACCAAGTTCCAGAGGTGCTAGGAACTGTTCACATTACCACCCAGATTCAGAAGCTTTAGAAAATTCTGTAAGTCCCTCCTCTGTGTTCGTAAGGACTTCAAAAACATTTTAGAACACCAATAGTTATATTTAGTCCTTGGTACTATTCAGATGAATAAGGGTGCCAGTTTGGGGCCCCAAACTTTTGAAATTCTCTTTTACAAAATGTTAGTGCACAAATAGCATACAAAGTGTTATTCAAGCCTGAACAAGGATTCATGACCTGTTTCATTTCTGAACCTTAGCCCAATGTGCTATGTGCCTTCAACTGGCCACTTCAGTCTTCTGCCTCTTTGTCTCTTTATAGAATATGCACAATATAACTTCCTCCATAAATGTTTTTGGGAGTTAGAGACAAAAAAGTGCTACAGAAATCATAGATCATTGTTATAAGGAAAACATATAATAAAAGACTTGAGAGTCATCACTGATGTACTACTTGTTAAGGAATTCTCCTTCGTCTGGTTTTGCTTTAAATGACTTGCAAATATTTCATGTGTTGTAATTATATAGTCAGTGTCTACTTTCGTATCTATCCCTGTAGCTTCGCCAAACTGCTGAACACTGAAGCAGCTGTAAAAGTTTGTTGCTATTTTATATATATATATATATGGAAGGTACTAGAAACCTAGGAATTTACTACCACAGAAGGACGAAAAGATTCTTAGAAGAAAAGTTTTGTCTTTCATTTTCCTGCTTAGCTATAATTCCATATTGTAAATGTTCAGTCAAAACTTCTCAGTACAACACTGGGATGTAAGTATTACTCTTTCTGGGAGCTGTTGTCCTAGGAACAGTGCTTAAGTTCAGACTTTGATGTTTCTGAGGCAGCTCCAGCTTTGGGGTCTGCTGTGTGCAAGTACAGTGCCTGAAACTATTAAATCGTGACCCCTGCTCAGGATACAAATAATAATGACAAACTGACTGGATGTGGGAAAACTCTGGAATTATAAATGTCAACATTTTGTCTGTATATCCAGAAAACTGCACTCATGAGGCCTTTAAATCAGTAGACTGCGTGCTCTGTTTGTGTTCTCTGAAGTTATTTTTGTAACTATATCCCTAGCAATTGCACATGCTGCAGTGAGAACTACATATGTCCCAAGATTAAAATATCAGAAATAAGCCATTTTTAAACTATCAAAGCTCAGAACAAAAGATGAGCTTTTTCTTTATATGCATAGCTGAAAATCACCTCAAGTATTTAAAATAAGTAATTGGATAACTGGAGAACGGTGTAGACCAGAATAGCTATATTTATATTCAGTCTTGCTAAAACTGTACATTATACCCTTAGGTTGATTTAATGTACACAAAAATTTCTCACATGCTTTTGTAAGTGTGTTTTTGCTTTGAAGTTCCACTGTTACTGTTTTTTAAGGAGCAATGACACACAAACGCGTTCAGGTAAATAGTTCCAAGAATAGCCTCAGGGTTCCTTGGCAAAAATGTAATTGTGTGTGCACTGGCTCTGTAACTGAATTGCCTTCCCTAATAATTGAATATTGGTTTTATAGGCTCCTGACTTTGCTCCCCTTTAATACCCATTAGTTACTTTTTTTTTTTTTTTTAATGTTCCTTTCACTTCCTTCCTTCATGTTCTTTAAGTTTCTTCCCTGCTCCCCAATGCCTCTGCAACAGCACAGCAACTGGAAGAAAATAAAGCAGCAAAATGACCATAAGCTGACATTTACAGACTCCTCTTCATTTCAAAGGAGGGTTCCTGCATTGCAATTGAATTAAGTGATGCTGAAGCTCAGGAACACGCACGGACTCATTCCTATCATGCACAACGGCACCTCCCAGAAGTAAGATATGCTGTTGCTTTCTTGTAAACTTTTACATCTAGAAACCTGTGATATAGAGAGATAATACTTTCCTTGGGTAGACATAGCTGGGAATAAATTTTAGTAATACTTAAGCAAGAATGCATAGAATGCCAATTCTGCAATGTACGCCAGCTACAGATGGCTACTCATCTATAAACCTCTGCCTCTGAATAGGGCCTGGGAGAAAGTGACCCGTTAAATGAGCACCAGTGATGATCTGTTCTACTGCAGACTCCCCGGGTTTTCCTGTAGGTTTTTAGGACAGGATCTGTCCTATAAATCAGTATGTGACATTTGAAGTCCAAAAATACTTCAGGAAATTAGAAAGAGACGTTGGAAAATTAGTGCTCAGAACAACCGTGTTATTACAACCATAACTACGGCATTGCTAGAGTGATGGTTGCAATATATATTGTCCAGTAGAAACAAGCAGGTTTGGAGTATGTGACTGCAAAATGCCGTTCTTGGATTAATGATTCTTCTAAAATCAGAGAAATGCTGAAGAATTTATAGCTCTAGCCTTATGGTATTGATTAGTAAATCCTACAAAAAAAGGATTGTAGAAGTGAAAGTACCACTCACTCATGAAATAGAAACATGCTGCCACAGAGCAGTTATTTTCCATAGGCTACTATTATATCTACTTACAATTCATCTAGAAATGACCTATCCTTATATTTGGACTTGAATTCTGCCTCTCAGAGGGACAAGGAAAGGAACTCTTCTTAAGATAAGAGAGACTTTATTATAAAAAAGATTTTAAGGATAAAGAGAGACTTTATTTTTAAACACCCCCAGCGCACTCAGCTGCCTTAATAGCTGATGCCTCCTCTGCACGAGAGCCATATGACAGAGCAGATAGATAGGGGATTTTACTGGAAGAGAGAGCACAGGCTTTTGTAAGAGCTGGTAGCACATCTCAAGAACTTCGAAAGCCATTGCAAAGGAAGGGTGCTGAACTGCATGGATCATGCTGAATTACTCTCCAGGGAGTGCTAGAATCACATGAAACTACTGAGCCAAGTTATGTAGCGATATTGACTGGCAGGACCAAGCAAGAAAACCCATCAGGATGGGGGACAGACCTCTACAGAGACATCTGGATGCTATGAGCAAGCTTGAGAGGAGGGTGACGATTTTATTAGCAGAACAATCTGATCAGTGGGTGGAGAGGGAAGACACAAGCAGCATCTGAAGTCTCTGAGGAGGGGATTCTGTTTTTGCATATGGATGCTTTCGCTTCTGTATCTTCCCCCCATTCATGATATGTTTACTCCCTAGGAATGACTTTCTTTTTACATATATAGCACCAACAAATCAGGAAGATTTTCCTTTAAGCCACATCACAGGGTAGAAGCAGTTCTCAAAGATATTTTAATGAAAAGACCTAATTCAGGAAAATCATACACTGTATTTGTACTGCGAGAAAGCGAGAACTACTTTTAAAATTGTTTTATCATTTTGCCTATCTTTTTTTATAAAGAGTTTTAGTATTTTCTCATTTTTCAAAAGGAAAACACCAGTGCTGGGGGAAAAACTTCCCAGACTATACGACTGAAAATTCTCCTTTTCTCCTTTTCTATATGTTTATTCTTAAAAGCTTGCCTTCCTACTTGTACACGTTTTCCATTTTGCCACAGAAAGATGGAGAAAAGTAAAAATCCATACTTGTAATTAATTAAGAATTTCAGGGTTTTTTTTTCTTATAAGTGCTTAAAATTCTAATTTTAAACAGAGGGAAGAATTAAACAGTTGGAAGTAAAAAATCTGATGAGTTAATGACTGATAAGTCACTTGTAGAGGTTTTTAATCAAGATATCATTAGGGGTTTTTTTCCATGTGACCTTATAGGTCATAATGTGAATACTCAACAGGCATGTTTCTGTTTTTGGTTTTATTTTCTACTAAGAGTAAATTCAGTAATGCTTTTGTTTGGAGCTAGTTTGACAAATATTAACTAACTAAACCACAACACTTCTAGGGGAAAACTACTCAAGCACATAAACAGAATTTGGCAGTCCCAGGTTCAGACTCTGCGCGCTGCGCGTTTTCAGAGAGAGCTGCTCAAATAGCATGGTGAAAAACTCAAGTTTGGAACTGAAGTATCTTCAGTCTGGGGAACAGTCTTCAGTATCCTCAGGAAGGGAACAACTTTAGATGCTGCTTTTAAAAGTCTTGGTTCGTTGCATCCGATCCATAAGCAAAGAGCATTATGTTAAATCTCTGCTTGGATTAAAACTAATTTCCATTCTTATGTTTTAACTGGTTTTGAAAATCATTTCAGGGAATCTTTTGTTGTCATCAGACAGTCTTTTATTCTTCAGTCTCCCATCAATATTTTTTTTCGCTTTAATTAACATGCTCTACAAATAAGACATAAACTAACATTCAATCAGTGTAAACTTTGTTCAGGCTCATTTACTGCGTATTTCTTGATAAAATATTTGTGACAGTTCTAAAGCTAACCAACCTTAGCAAGCTGATTTTTTAATCATATGCATGGGTGAAAGTGTTCTACTGAAAAAGGAGATATGAAAAAGGTAGATCATTATTACTGAGACAGAGATTGCTTTATATTTTTATATTTTAAAATGCAATTAATTATGTTAATATTAATTAATTAATATAAAATGCAATGGGAAAATCATAATTAAGAAGAGAGTGTCACTTTTCAAAAGAGTTTGGGACAGTAACATCTGGGCAGGCTTTTTATTATTAGCTTCAAGAGGAAATACCTGCTACATAAAAGTACAGCAATAGTTTCAGGTCACAAGATCTAGAACAAGATCATGAGGAACAAACATTCAAGCGTGCACAAATTCAGAAGTCTGGTTTAGGCCTTCCTACAGAAGTGACATTATAGATTTCCTATGTCCTGTACATTCAAGAATAATCAATACTGTTGCTCAGAGATAGAGTAAGTATATGTTTACTACAGGATGCCAGATACTTTAGTCTTGCTCTGATAGGTATAGAAGCAGATTCCCAGAATACAGAAATAAGATTTCAAGTTATAATAACAGACTACATTTTTAGCAGAAGCCCAAAAGCCCCCAAGAAGTTTTATTCTTAGTCCAGGATGTGCAGAACCGTCCTCATTCCAGCGTTGAGGGGGAAAAGTTAAACTTAATTTGCGATAGTGAATGCGTGTTTCAAGCTAGGCTAATTGAATTTTATCTACTTGTCCAGCAGTAATCATGACACCTTTATTTCTTTTTGTTTCATCTTCTCCCCGGTAGGCTTCACTTACTGGCACTGATGTATTCTTATATCAAAGGCAATTTCCAGGTGGCTTTAGGACAGTTATTATTTAATTATTCCCTTTAACAGTCTTTTCTCTGTCACCAGAAGCTTCTGAAAACTCATGTATTAAAAAAGGCTGTGAGACAAGTTTCCTGCTGGGATAATTCTATGGAATTATACTAGTAACAAATTTCACTTACTAAATTCTGTTCTCAATATGGTATTTTAAATTTCTGCTTCACTTTCTGTGATAGTCTGTAAAAGCTTTATAAAAATAACAGTCAGCAATACCCCAGCCAAACCCTCTCCAAACCGCAGCCCTACCTGGGCTCAGCATCTCTCGCTTCCTCTCCAAACTGAGGTGAGTTACTGAAAACGGACTCCAAGTGAGGGGTCTAAAGGCAAAGGCCTATATGATACCTCTCGAGACCTCTGAGTTGGCTCTGCCCGCGTTAATCCTGAATCCAGAACCCAAGTGCAGAGCCAGCTGCGGTGATACTATGTAAGTCCTGCAGGCTACAGACCAGGACACTTCAGCACCACTGCAACCGTGGGAAAAAGCTGAGGGACCGTCAAGGGGATTTACCAGCCGCCACCAGTGGTACCTCAGGAATCTCCAAACGCTGTTTTGCAGCATGATGTAAACTAGGCCTGAATTATAATTCAGGGTCTTAACTGCTTTAGGGATATTGCTTATTATTTGGGACACATCATAGTTATGCTGGTAAAACCAGGTTTAGTATCATCTTATGTCATTGTATAAAATATTGTTTGAGTTGCTGGGGGCAATGAAAGAAGGGATAGTCTCTAATCCCACTTGATATCCTAGTCAGAGACATTCTGGAGATTCTCAGGTGGTCTTGTAGCATTTGAGAATTACCACAGTCCTATGTATAGAAGAAAAGCTTGCTCCCTTCCCAGCTAATGGTTCGAAAACAACTTCAGGGTCGAGGGGGCATGAAGAGGGTTCAGAGTCGGTTTAGGTATATCCTTTAGAATGTGACTACAAAACTTCTTTGTGCATCACAGTTATTAAAGAGCTGCTGATTGATAGATGAGAGGTGTATGCTCCTGTACTTTAGAGCACTACAGTGTAGAGGAGTACATTGAAATATTCAGGTTGCATTCAGATGGAAAGCTGTGAGGATAATTGTTCTTCACTCAGAAGAAAATGAAAATGAGAACAGCAGAGATATTACAGTAATAAAAGGAAAAGAAGGTGCAGATTTAGGTCATTTCTGTGAATATTTTTCTCACAGTTGCTCTCTAACAACCTAAACTTGACAAGCTATCAGAAATGCCACAGACAAAAGACCTTTGCATTTCTAAACAGAATAAATGCTGAGCAACTAAATTCCTCTTCCCCGTAAGATCATGAGACCTTTCTAAACAAAGACAATGCCAAAAGCTGCCTGCAGGAAATACCCCTATTAAGAGCTTGATGCCGAATCCTTCTGCAGCAGAGCTTTATATGTCATGTGCTCTTGCATGCATGTTTCCTGCCAATTCAGAAATGCATAAACAGTCCTGCATAAGCTGTATTCTCAGGCCACTAAGCAAAATTCAATTAAGGGTACACTTCTGGTGTGCTTTAAATTGTCCCGAACTAAGATTTATTTTTATACTGTCGGATACCAAATACTTCATTTGTTTTCATTCACAGTCTAGATATAAGGCTCTAAGCAACATAATGCTATGTGCAAACAGACTTATGGATATAAATTTTAAAACTGCGAACTTTTATACTGATGCAGTGGTAACATTAGTAGATATAGTCATTTGGCATCACTGATTAACAGCTACTGCTGTGAAGGAACTTGGGCATTAAAAAGCTCAAATTTATGACCTGCAGTGAATATCTAGCATAATCTATAAGCACTTTAATTAAATTATTTTCTCCCTTCTGTGTTCTATGAAGGAAGAGAGCACCTATGGTAAGAATAGGAGAGCAATAATGACTGTCTGCCAAAAAGTCAGGCTGACCAGATTGTTGCTGAAAAAATGCTGGGGAAAAGAGACACACACATTTTCTCAGGGCATCTGACAAATAATAAGGCTTCAGGAAAGTACCTCTCTTTCCTTGGTATTTACAGGAAAGGTCAATTTTCTATCATAAAGTATAATGGGGGTAGAAATTGTGCTGTCTCCCCCTGTTACCCAAGTTTCCTGCAGAGGAAATTTGACTCTTATTTCTCACGACTGTGCTCTAACCACTGCTCTGAAGGGCAGTCTGACAGGAGAGAGTCACTCTCATTCTCACGTAGAAACTCTTCCTCCACGCAGAGGATAATGAAATATCAATTTGTCCAGAGGAAAGAGTAACGGTAACCCAGAAACTTAAGGGTTAACAAATTCATAAGAAGCAAGCAGAGACCAGAGCTTTAGCCCTGCACTCTCTAATGCTTAGTCTGAAGTTGAGGGGGAAATCGCGCTTTCTGTGGCCCAACAAATATGCAATTACATTCAGTAAGGTACACAGTTTCAACAAGAGTGAGAAGAGGCGTGCAGGCACACACACAGAGCTCTGGGCAAGGCTGCACCCAGTGAATAGACTTAAGAGGAGGAAAAGAAATCTTAGTCCTGAAGAGAGGGAGGGAGAAGGGAGATGTGAATATATTCCCATGTGTAAGAAATGGCTTTGGCGCCAGTACAATCAATTTGGCTATAAAGGAGAGGTTGAGGGCAGCTCAGTCTGCAAACTTCTGCAAATGGCCCATGCTTTAAATCTCGCATATAGGTGGTAAGATTGTACAGGGCCATATTTGCTGAGGGGTCTCAGCCTACTTTTCAAGTCTTATGGGCACGCTGGAGGAAACCTGCCATCCACACAGACTTACAGCAGAGTCTTCACACGCAAAGCTTGTTAGTCCAGACTATGCACACACAACGTACCACCAACAGTCCGACAGCTGCTCCAAGAGGCCCTTTCTGAAGGATTTATCCCGCTCTACCTCAAATAAACATTTTATCTGTATCACAGGGAATACCAAGCTCCAATGCCAGCTCCATCCTCATGTCTTACTTCCCCTGTTTTCTCTTTGTTCTCCACCTCCAGAGCAGGATTAGCTGTGTGCGTTAAAAGAAATCTTATTAAATAAGAATAGAACATTCATCCTTTATAGCCCTACTGTTACTGTTTTTCTCCATCCACTAAGGTAATGAACTAAGGAAATGAAATGTTCTTTGGTTTTGGGATTGCTAGTGAAATTATGCAGACAGATCATTTTCCAATCTTAAATCTAAATAATTCAGTTGCCATAGGATCAAAGTATGTGTTACACTGCCCTCAGTTCTCCACACATTGATTCATCCTTACTCCCCTTAGCACATTTTCGCTTTGATTTGATAATGCTCGTAAAAGCAGTTGGCAGGGAATATGGTCAGCATCCAGATTGCTCATTATCACGGTTATTGTTCTAAGCCTTATGTTCTCCTCCTCCTCTTGTAACCATTTATACTTGAGAAGTAAAACCTTACCTCGCGTGTACATCTGCGTAACCGTTTGGGAGGAAGTCTAATCTGTTGCATTCGTTCTGTAGCCGACAAAAGCAAATATTGCAAAATGGCTTAATCTATGTTGTTCTAACCCAAACTCATGCAGCAAAATACAGCAATATTAAAAACAAATTCAGTCAACTGTGGTGCTTGTACTCAGCTTCCTCTCACACGTCAGGAAAGAGGGATGCAGATGCATCCTGATAAAAAAAAGAAAACAGAATTTGGATTGGTCCCCTCTAGCCATGGCCACCTGAAGCCTAAACAAATCTCAATACTCTAGAGTCATTATAGAGCCTCAAAGATATCTGAGAACCAGTGCAGGGACTTAAGCACCTAATGCACCTAGAAGATACAAGCCAAGGATCTTCTGTTTGCCACCACGACTCTCACAGAGCATCATTCCCCTGAGACTCACAGAGCTGGCACATGTTAAGAGTCAGGCCTAAGCGCTGTTTTGTTCCCCAGGAATTTGCAAGCAGGGGAAAAAGTGTTCCTCATTTTATCCTTTATTCTTTTAAAGACAGTTCCACATGGAAGGACACGCTGAGATGCCTGATACATTGTTTTTATAATGTATTCCAAAAGCTGCTTTAAGCCAAAGTCCTCCAGTTCCTTATCTAATCATCTCATTCTATCCTTATATATGTCAATATATACTTTTAAATGTCTCCCTACCCTCTTTTCCTTAGCCAAGAATTATTTTCCATTTGTATCATGCCTAACACAATGACATCCCAATTATACTGAAGTCTTCTTTCACATTAAAGTTGAATAGCAATAAAAATACAGCCTTTTCTATGACTGGTTCACCCAGGTCAAATCATAATTTGCTTGGACAAATATTTTCCTGTTTACAAGAGAGTTTTAGCACCTTACTTATGTACCGTTCGCAATATTTCGTCTTATCTGTAGCTATTTAATTATGATAAAGTTATAGCATTCACTGCATAGTGTACTCCATTGCATTGTATTATATTTGCCTGATTTTAGTAAAATCTTTGAAAACATTAGCTCTGAATACACTTTTGAAATTGCAACTCCACTAGTTTTATTATCTTCTTTAAAAAGGTAATTTCTACTTCTTATGCAACGCATCCAGTGAAGTTATTGTTGCAAAGCATTCAACATATTTTGTTAAATATTAAAAGTTCCCATATTAAGCTTGTAATATTTTAGCATAAAGTACTGCTTTTACACTAGAGTTGTTTTTTTTTTAACATTGAAAAGCTTTTAGAAAACGCAAATATTTTCAGCTAACATAAAGCAGAGGTTAATGCTATTCCAACTGTATGAATTTTTTCTGCTGGCCACAGAACTTTTGAGAAGATTGCTTGTCTATTTGACATTGTTTTGTGCAGAAGCTGGCAATACTCTGATCCAACTCTTCTTAAGATATGCTTAAAATTCTTCTGGAGGAAAGGAAAGCATGACTAGAGCAGAAATCTTTTTTATTAGAACAAAATAAAAGTGTCTATATTTAATGTTACAACTCTATTTTTAGCTCCCACACCTGGTTTTGTTTGATTAACAAACTTGTCTTGAAAATTGCCAGATCTACTTTCTACTTTCTAAAGCCAGGGCTCTCCTTTGGCTGAACAGGATTTGTCTGAGGGGGAGGGGGTTGTTAGCTTGTTTGTTTTCTTCTGAAATAGTTAATTGAATTTGCACCAGGAAAAGACATCCTTTCTGTGTACATTAAGATTAAACACTAGTTGTTTATGGTTTGCACAGTGTAAACAGTGAAATCAAAGATAAGTTCTTCAAAAGAACTCTTAAGGTGACATCTCTGGACTGGTGCAGAATAGCTGCCCCTGCATCAGTCCTCTCAGACACTTACCTAGCCTCTTCTTGAAGGCACTCAGTGACACACTGTCCTAAATTGGACTCTTGCTTCCCTATCGGTTACACAGTTTTTCCTAACATCCAGCCAGGATCTTCTCTGTTCCAATTTCTCTTTATTCCTCCCAGTGGGTGTTTAAAACAATCGTTTTCTGTCCTCTTTCTTCTCAAGCAACCAAGACTGCTCAACGTTTCACATAAACACACTACTCTGAGAAATCTCACTGGCTTGTTTTTTTCTCTTTTGAATGGGAAGCTGACACATTGATGATTACAGACCTTACAAGACCTTCAATGTAGTCCAATTTGCAAATAATATTGCAAAGTTTTTTTTCCCAAAAATTAAAGATAAAAACAAGAAAGAAAAATAAATAATGAAACAAAGTTCACTATGCTGCAGCTATTCCCCCAGATAAAGTGCCCCAGATTGTACATTTTCTGTGCAACACAACTCTGCATCTCCCTACAGATCCTTCTTTAACCCCACATGTGTTAGGGATGAAGGTCAGCATGTGTTAAGGATGAAGGTTAATGCCACATGTGAAAGCAAAATAACTGGGTGAGCTGAAATGCCATGGCTGGTTCAAGCCCCTGCCCAGAAAGAAATTAAACATTATTTGGAGGTGGACACATTTTGCTGCACCTTTGAATATGTGCACTGAGGCAAACGATCAGTGAGTTAAAAGTGAATCACACCAAAATGGGATTTAATTAAAAAATCCAGCAGACAGAAGGAGATTCTGCTATGTCTTGCACTGTAATTCTCATAATGTAACCTTCTGTTTTGAACAATTAATTGCTTCTTTTAAAATGGCTAGGTTTTGAAACTATCAGATCACCTTATATACCAGAGCATAAAGGCCTGACACACACACATGCAGGAGGAGTGAAAAATCTCTGTGTTTTCATGCAAATCACTCCATCATCTAAGTCTGCTCTTTTATCTGAGACTACTGATGCCATGCAGTGTGAGGATGGCTGCTTTCGCATCCAATTCTATAGGTGATGGAAAACAGCCATGGAATGACATTGCCAAGGAAAAGCACGCACATCCTGTTTAGGATGCTCCAGGAGGCATGATGGCTGGATATGAGACAGTAACTCGTTCCTTCCATTTTTTGACTCAATCACCATATATCTAGCTTGAGAGTAATTCCTCATTGCTTGACTAGAACTCATGCAGCTATTTGTAAAGCAGCTACAAACCTGTGGAGAATCATTTTACTTTTACAAATGTTGTGTCACTTCTACAAACAGCTTCTGAATTTAAAAAGTATTTCATAGTTGAAAGTGAGATACCACTCTTCTGCTGTCTAGAAGATTATTTTTCCTTTTGAGCATAGTAGAGGAGTGTGCCCAACATGCTGGATTATAAATGCCTGGTTTCAGTTGCTTAAAGCATTGCTTTACTTCAACATTTTGGGACATGCATTTTCTGTGTTGCACATATACTGAAATCTTTCTAGAAAATATCAACCAATGTATATCAGCTATTTCTGAAAATGAAAGCAAAGGTGCAAAGGTATTGTTTTATCCATCTCAAAAAATTGAATTATTCAGAAGCAAGAGTCCTGAAAGTGATTAACTAAGGATTGGCGGCAGGTGGTCCTTGCAGTCCTGCTTTGGCACCACCTCTCTTTTTCATCTGTGTTACCAACAGTTCTGAATCCGTTCATTTCTATTTTATCAGGGGATATGTCCATTTCCAAATCTCATATCTGACTTGTAGGGGAGGTAATAATTTTTACTGATTGAATGTTAACTATGTACATTCTCTCCATTTCTTGGCACTGCATCAGAACTATTATCCTTTTAAATGATAACTGTATCTCCATTCCCTACATTTATTTTATAACAGCCATTTCCTTTCCCCCATCTTTTATCTGACCTGACAATTACAGAGGTATCAGGGCTGAAACACGACCTGTGTGTTTGTTCCACTAGGGAGTTGCCTTCAGTTGAGAACTTCTGCTGTTGGTATGGAAGTATAATTTGGAAAACTGATCAAAGCCTTAAAATTAGCTCATTATTCTTGGTGTTTTAAGGGGTTAAATGCTTACCTGAGCTTATTAAACCTCCACAAATAAACAGAACAAAGACGTTTGTGAATTTGTAACAGTTCAGTAAAAATGTCAGCATAATGTAAGTAATGGTAGAGGAATGGTGGTGGTGGTATGAAAGGAGGTGCACTGGAGGTTATCATAGTTGCATCAGACCAGGCATGAGGGTGACATGGTGCAGGAATTATCACCAGGTTATGCATCTGTAGTCTTCCAATACAACACTAAAGCATCTGATATGGAGGAACATCCTTTGTATCTCACCATGTCATCACATCAAACCCAGCACTATCAGATCTGACTGTGAGGGCTCCACAATCCGATATGATGAACTTGGCACCTTTCAAATGGCCATTGTTTAAAGGAAGAGTAGCAGTGGTGAGGTAACATCTTATATTTTAGGTAATGTTTAGGGTGTTGCAACTCTAAGGAAGACCCAAGATGAAACTAGGGCTTTTAACAAAGAAGATGTTTTAAGTTGTCAAATAAATGAGGAACGTTGCATATAGCACATTTATGGACAGTGAAAAATTCTAATGCTGGTCCATAAAAGCTTGAAAAATATTTGATGCAATATTTTAATATTTTCTACCAGTAGGTTCCTTAGGCTGAATATAGCGATTGCTTTTTTTTTTTTTTTTGGAATGGTGACATCAGATGAGACCATTATTTGGAAACGGACTACTAGCCTAGGGTCAGCAGTTTAGAGAAAGGTACTGGCAAACTGAAAATAGCATTGAAAAGCATTACAGGAGTGATCTGAAACCTGAAAAATGGACTTTATCATGAGGGTAAAATGAAAAACAGTCTATTTAAGTCTGTTCAGAAGAAGGTTAAAAGACAAATATCCAATCAAGTAGCACTCATTTGGGGAAGAATTATGGCTCTTTAATGCAGCACAGTGACAGCCAAAGTTTAGAGGCTGAAGCTTGGCATACTTGGATAGAAGCAAGCCATACACACCTAGTGAAGATAGCTAGCTGCTGGAAAAAGCTATTAAGGACGTGATATTTCTTCCAATCAAGTTAGAATGTTTTTTTAAAAAGAATTTATAGCTTAGTCTTACAGTCTTGATGTAGAAATAACCTGGGAAGTTCTTTGATATGTGTTAGTCAGTGGACAGAGTAGATAGTAATAATGGTCTTTATTGCCTGTAAAAATCTATACATATAAGATTTCATCATGGTTAATGGCAGCTGCAGGTGGCATAAACAAAAATTTCTGCCTTCCAGACTTTAAGCCAGAGATCTTTCCCTGCACTCTCCCACACCTTGCATGGGAGCAGTAAGAATGGTAGTTTCACAAGGTAGGAATGGTAGGAACACACATTGGAACTTTAAGAAAAAAAAAAAAAGTAATCAAAAAACTTCTCTTCCTCCAAGAAGAATTTGAAACATTTCACAGACAAAGGTTAAGAATATAAAAACTGAAACTGTGTAAACTGTTTAGAAAGCAATGCCAAGTGCATAATCAACCAGAGAGTCTGTTCTTAGCAAGGTTTCAGTATGTTATTAGATCCCAGTTCAGCTATAATTTCTTATAATTTGCCTGAAGAAGCAACCTTTAAAGCCCCCAAAGGTAAAACTGGAAAGGACCTTAAATAACTTACCTCCTCCATTCCTCAGCCCTAAGGCAGGATAACCCATGCATAAGCCATGCCTGATTAAAACCCTGATCTAAATGCTTTTACTGAGCAAGATTCCTTGGCTCAGACTGTTGCAATATTCAAATCCAGTACAGTTTTCCTAAACTGTGTCTCCCTTGTTTCAGATTTTTTTTCTAAGTACCTGATGAACCAAATGGTGCTTCCAATACAGATAACACTAAATCTGTTTAAAACATCAATGAAGATAAGAGTACACCCAAATAAAGAAAACAGAGGCAATGAATAAATATTGTTAAGAATTTTTGTTTTGATCCTCTGTGAAGATTTATAAAGGTTAACCATAGGGATATCTGATGATCTAATTTATGAAATTCAGCTTCTAATTTCTCTATCCTCTTTATTAGATTGGAAAATATATTACATAGCTGTTAAGGACACTGAAATGGGAAAAACAAAACAAAACAAAACAAAACAAAACATAATCTAGATTTAGAGGTCCAGTTGAGTGAGGAGGCCCCAATACCAACGGACTTTCTTGAACAGCTGTCAAAATTTCATGAAATTAAACCAGTTTATTGGTATCTTTTTTGCTGTTCTTTTCAACCTACAAGGCTTTTGATTTGAAGATAGCTATTGAACTGAAAACCTTCACAACCAACTGGAGGAGACCTGGGATCAGTAGGGAAGCAAAGCAAACAGCCTGATAGAAAGGCAGATTAAGAAATATATCTGATTTTGGGATGAGTTTGTCTTGTATTAATAAAGCTTTCCAAAGAAGTGAAATGGTTGCTCTTTCTGAGTAGGAAGATACAAGTGTACTAAGCTATGTATGTAAAATATGAATTGAGCTTACAAAAGTGTTAGAAATTCAGTTGGAGGCTTTTACAGACAAGGATATAAATGCTTTGTATCATATCTTTCTTGTGACCTTTTATGTCAAATACACAACTGCAGGACCCTGCTAGGAGTTATTATCCCTTAAACTTTCATAGCTGATAACAAAAATGACAGCTTGAAAGAAAAACAAACTTGTCAGATAGACAAGAAGTGCCTTCTCTATGTCAGATAGCATTTAGTGTTTCTGTTAAGGACATAAAAACATGCACAAAGAGGAGAAATCCAAACATGTAGTATTGATATCGTTAAAAGAGCGAAAGGGAGGGTGCATGAAAAGCGTTGTTTCTCCACCTCAAAAATCATCATAAAGAAGCAAGACAAAATTGCACCAAAGGCAACAAAGAAGTCTGCTCTTGGTCGTGACTGAGCAGGGTGAAAGGGCTTGACTATAAGGTACCCAGTGAATAGCCTTTCATATTTGCTCATCATCCCTTTACTTTTTCTGAAATTCCTTCATCTAGTAGGGAGCATTTGATTTAAAATACTAGGTGAAATTCTCTGATGCTTTTAACCAGAGTGATGCTTTTTTAGACAGAGCGTAGTTCAAAATTATATTTTTATTTCTACAACTTTATGGATTTTCTTTATTATCTCATTCCTTTTGTCCTATGGTTCTGGAAATGCATAACAGTGAGATGGTTTTGGTTCAGATCCTACCTCTAATGTTCGAATAATTCAAGACATTTGGTCTATTTGGGGAAGTCTGAAAGATATGGAGCTTGTTAATTCCTGCTTCTCTAGCCATTTTTAATGTCGCCTTTAAAACATAAATGCCAGATAAGATGATACAGTTGGATCATTTGACTTGAAGCGGTACTTCTCTGTATTGTGAAACATAAAAAGGCCCTAAAAGCACCCCTAGAAGGGATAATATTGCCTATATTTATGTCCTAATGGAATCAAGTGAAGCTTTCAGGCCTCATTGAAAGATGTTGTCTTTGCTTTCAAAGAATTTAGGGACTGTAATTTGTGATTATTTCCACCAACTTGGTAACATACTTAGCCAAACTCTAAGAAATAGTACTGTTATATTGATTGTGACTTTTTCTGTGAAGTCAAAGGGGCTTTAGTGCTACAGAAACATCTTGATGGAAGTGGTTAATTCAATCTTTAAGTTGCAGTGCAGCATTCAGAGAAAGCTTTTAGTCCTTAGGTAAGTTGACAAATTAAATTTAGGGTTTCTGGTTCAGGGACATGTTTTTGTGATTTCTGCTGTTAGTTTTATATTATGCTTTCAGCTCCCCAGGATTCTGCATGGAAGCTATGAGTTAAAAAGTTTGTATTATTTTAGTTCCAGACTTTGTAAGTTGGAGGGGGTAAATGAATGTAGGCAGAGAAGAGATGAGCAAGGGGAACACTGCCACATCCTCAGTATGACCAAGCCAAGAATTGTTGGGTGACAACACAAGACTTTGGGCCTGACTCTTCTCCTATTACGAGTGGTTCAATTTTGCATGAAATTTTCTGAAGGCCAAAATGGAGGGAGAGATTTGTGTGACAGGCCGAACTAAATAGCGGGTCTTACTGAGGTGTCTGCCATTTACTCTAGTGGCAGGATTCTAGATATTGTTCTGGGCAGATCTCTGTTCAAAAGCCATTTAGTGGGAAGCTACAAACTGTGAGGCAGGCAAAATCTTTTATTTCTAGACATCATCCCAACTGAGCATTTCTTATACCACCTATAGTAAGGGTTTCCTATATATGTGTATGTAATGCACAGGTGCTCTAGAATTCTGCCATACCATTGCCTATCTTTATACTATATACATAGTTATTAATAAATAGTCCCCATGAAATCAAGTAAACAAGGTCCACCTCTCTTTTAGAGGAAAACAGAACCTGAGAAGCAGCAAAAGCAGTAAAAATCCACAAACCAGAGTTCTTACTTAGCTCTGTGACAAAACAAAACCATGGTGGGCAAAGAACACCTTAAACCTTCTCATCCTCCTCTGAAGAAGTTTCAACAATCAAAAAAGCAATTTAGAAAAGATGTTCATCAAAACTGTCTTATTTTTCACCAGCTCTCACTACAGTCTGTATTCACTGATACACCAACCTCAAAGCAAACTGATCAAACCAAGACTAACCAGAAGTAGTAATGACTAATTTTGAAGCTATTCTTCTGGTGAACTCTTGCTGATGATGCCTGACTTCTGCTGTGTGTTCTTTCCAAGTAGCATTTCTCTGCTCAGACTTTGCATATATAATTAATATTTATATCTTAGTATTAGCTACTCCTGATATAACAGGGCATTGAACTCAAAGGTCAGATTGTAGCTGCTTACAAGGGTGTGCTCTTGCCAATTGATCCATTTAACTGACCTTTGCAATGTAACACAAATCAAGACAAACTTCTACCTCTGCACTGACTTCTAGGCTTTGAAGCTTAAGCCTCTTCTTTAAGATCAGTACAAAACCTACCGTGAGCTTCACTGCAACAAGGCTATGGAGCTATATACCATGGTAATTTCATTTCTATGTCTTAATGCTATATGAAAGATGCAACACATTTCCCACCTGCAATCTATCAACAAATCAACTGAAGACAAAATGTTGTCTGCTCTGTTGTAAACTTGCTTGAGAAACTGATTTAAATATTCAAAATATTTAAGTTTTGTAGCTCTTTAGCCTCAACCCTGTAATAAAACTTAAAACAACCTATGAATCCTTTACAGCATGGGACTTCCTCGCTTTGCTACTGACACAAGCACTAAAGGTGTCTAAAATGTAAAGCAACTCAATCAGCCTAGCATCAGGGGTTAGCAGGCTTGATTCTCAAATGCAGTTTGATGTGTTGGGTGTCTTGGATACACAAATCTTCTGTATGATCATTGACTGGCCAAGATCTGAGAAGGACTTGGTGGACTGCAGAATTTACTGAGATCACTGATATATGGCTGGGTAACTAGGACTATTTGCAGCTGTAAAGGCAGAAGGCCATAATAATTACTCTGTTCCTCAGCTCAATCAGCTGGAAAACAGGGGCTCTGATATTTGCCTGCTCCAAAGGGGCTGTGAAGCTTAATTAATCCATCTGTAAAGCGTTTGGGGATCTTTGCTTGAGGGTATTTTGTGTACAAAATGGTTTTCCTTTTAGCCTTCTGAAATTATTAATTGTGCTATAAAAGCATCAAATGGCATAAGCAAGAGTTGAACTCCACTGCAAAAATCATCTGGATAGTGCACACACTGAAGTGAGTCTGCAGAGTAATTTCACAGAAAGAGAAAGGGGAAATGTGCACAGGAAGAAGAGAAACAATAATAGAATCACACATTTCCATTCATTGGTGTCCTGTCACTGAAGCCATGGCTACAATCCCTCCAGAACAGTGTGCTGTATTTAGTGCTTGTTTGTAAACTAGGCATTGACTTCTCATCCTGACACGCTGATGAAAAATGCAGACGTCCTGCCTCACTCCTGACTGGCTTTGAAGTCCCAAAGAACACAAACATCACCAAAATGTTATTTCTCTTATGACTATGATTAAGAGTTATGGTCCAAATGCCAGGGTTTTGACTTAGTTTTATTATGGGGTTATTAATTAATTACTGCATGCCTGTGATCAGACCAAATGAAGATTCTCATTTTCGCGACTGGAAAACAGAAGACTCCTAATACGTGTTTCTTTTATCATCTTTGTGCAATTTTATTCTCTGTTGTTAGAGATGAATATTGCTTACTAAATTTTTATATTTTTCATTCAACAATAGCAATTTGCATTTCACCACTTTTGATTGACTGTTGCAGGATAAAAAACAACAAGCATAGAAGATACCATTGAAAACTAGTTATCAGTGTTATGGTCTGTAGCATTTTTGAAAGGCAACAGAGAAAAGCACACCTGAGGTCTGCAGGTTTCAATGTATGATTCAGGGGCCTGCACAAGCACTGAGAACTTCTTGTCTGTTTATAGTCCCCAAAAGATTGCAGACCAATGACAGGGACAGAGTTTTTTCCAAGAATAACAGAGAGGAATCTTTAGTGAAGTTGAGCCATCCACTTTGCAACCCGAATCTGCATGTTTTCTAGCAAAAGCATCAAGTTGATCTTGTGCCTGATGAAAATCCAAAGTGCCTGGAATTAACGTACCAATTTTAAGGACCATTAAGCAGATGATAAATGCCAAATACCCTTTATATTTCATACAAGAGATTTAGAAAGCCATGAAATCTAGCCTTATGGATAAGAGGGTCATGGAGAAGATGTCTACTTTTCATTTTCCTCACAGTGGGGTGAGAACATTGGTCTTTTAAGTAGAAACATAGGAGATATCTAAGCTCACAGACTTACAAGAAACTCAAAGGATGAAAGTGCTGGCATATTATTTCCCAGCAGCAGGTGACAATCCCCTGGGCACACACAAATTCACATATATTTCCCAATCATGCACTTACACACACACACACACACACATACACAAAAAGAAAGCCTTTCTCTGAAGTCACTCTGTTTCTACCAGACTCTCAAAACTGAGAAGATCCACAAGGAAAGAAAGCCACATAAAGCCACATACACATTACGTGTAGCCCCACACATAAAGGGATCAGCCACTTCCTCTGGCATAGGGGTTGAAGCTGGGTAAATTCATTGGCCTTATCCTTATACTCACTTTGTATCAAAGAGAATCAGGTACAAAAGTACTAGAAAGATGAAGACTGAACCTTCTGTTCTGCTTCCTACTGCAGGTGTGGGAGTTAAGGGCTTTACCTTTGACTGATGCTATGGTTATTCCAGAAGATGCTAACCTTCGTTACCCTACCTGAGTCCTCAATCCTATGACAAGCTGTATTGTATCTCACTGCAAACTCTGAGCCAGTGAGTGGAGAAACAGATAGAAGATTTAAAAGAAAACACACTTGAAGAGGAGTACAAGGAAACATTTGGTTGAAGATACAGGTCATATTGACAGAGGTGACAGACAGAGGTTGTAATGCTGTTCTCTTCTGTGCCACGCAACTCCTGCTAATAAGCTAGAAAAATGGGCATTTTATGCATGCACTTTTGCATTTGGATTTTATTCCTTTGGTCCTCTCATACACATTTTGGAGGCCAGAGTCTTACCTAGAAAGCTTAAAAAATCAGAAGGTAATTTCCACTCTTCCAAATAAATACTTACATACCATGATTCTTAAGACGATAGATGATTATTATTCTTTTGTAAGGGAAAGTATGATATGACTCATTATTTTGGGGGCTTAAAGAGTTTGCAACAGTATGAAAAACACAATATAGAGCTCAAGAAATAGCTACAGTTTTTAAAAGGTAAACCACACAATTGAATGAGTACATAAAATAGTTTTTGAAGAAAGATTTTTCTAAAAGCACTAATGACATTCAGGGCCTAGGCCTCATCTTAGCAGCTGGACAATTTATTTTTATGATGTTCTGTGTGATAAAGCAAGCAATCTTCAGGATAGATATGGGCCAAAATATGTTGGCCCAAGTGTTTTAAAATGGGTATTTTTTTCTTCACAAATTATTCACTACAAATGATGGCTGTTAGAGTGGCTGAATGAATTCTGTAACATGAACTGTTGCATTTCTTATGCCTGAGACAGAGTTCATTGTTATGATCTTTTTTTTTGGAAATCTATGCTAAAATATTTAATAATGAAATATTTGGAATAAATTTAGGTATACCAAATATTTTTTCACTTTAGGGATAATCCTAACTATCTCCTTCTAAACTGAATAATAACACCCTTCTGTGAACTATCTGGTGCCACAAGTTCTGTAAAGGATTTCAAAGAAATGTCAAAGATATTTTGTGTTTTCTGTTATACACGGTTATTCATTCATATTCACTCTAGCAGAGTGAATTTCACCTAACTGCCTTTGTGCTGAAGAATTAACAGCCCAAATAAAGAGAGAGATTATACAAATACCATTACTTTCTCTATGAAGCAATACAAGGAAAGCAGAGACTAAGCAATGACCATTACTTAGTCTATCTGCACTAAAAATGCTTGGGCCTACATGTACGTTCTAGCTTCCTCACTATTTCAAGAAAGGATGAGACCTGGAAAGTCTCCCTTCCCTTTCTTCTTCTCTGTTGTCTTTTTCTGTTCTCCGTGAGGAAGACAGTCTTGTATATTGGCCAGGAAGGACCTGTGGCATTCTTCAATATGTCTCTGAATTAGGGGATTGGGGGAAAGAATCTTGCCATTACAAACTAAGTATAGCCAACTCTGTCTGTAACAAACATGCAGAACGAGTTTTGGCCTTATGAATTCATGCCTATATCTTACCTATCAGAACATATTTTTGTTGTCATTCTAATAAATAACGCTGCTACATTTGTAGCTCTGCTGGTAGATGACAAAAAATGTTGTTCGTACTTGCTTCAGTTGGCTGTGTGAATAAGTGGGAGCCCTTGGTTCAAATTCATCTTCTGCCTGTTTTAGGAAGAAGTCAGAAATAAATGTTTCCCCGATGAGTGCCCTAAATATTGGGCTGTGGAGTCACTCCTATTGTCTTTTTCCCCAGCCCTTTGAATGTGTCATTATTTTCATGCAAAACAGGGAATGAAAGATCCCTACTGCAGAACAACTGACAGACTTCTGACTGAAGTATTCCCATTGTGGGGTGTGGGTTCGCTTCCCTTGGGCAGAGGAAGAAACTGAGCAAAGTTTTCATTTCAGTTAAAATTATTCAGAGAATTCCACCCACATTTGCAAATATAGGATTCAACAATATCATTTCACTCCTTTCTGCTCCCCTACCACAAGGTGCTTTGAGAAAATCTTTTCAAACTTCCCAGCATCCCCCACCAGATGGGGGATGTCGAGCAATGGCATCTCTAGACGACTGTCATACAAGCAGAACACCTTTCTTTTTATGTTAATGTTGCCTCTAGTATTAAGATAGCACTCAAATAGTATGATGGCTTGCTGCAATAGAGAAGCCTATAAAAGATCTCTTCTAACCAGTGATTTGTTCACATTAAACACCAAGAGACCAACTCTGAGTAACTAATAAATTGGTTAATGCTGGCATTAAGAAAGGCTGGATTATACTACAGCCATGCCTTCTTCTTTTTTCTTTTTTCTTGTATTTTGATAGAAAAACAAACATAATAGAAATATGTAATTTAATTCAGTCAGTACTTTTACAAATTTGTCAGTCTTAGAGTCATTATATAAAATAATCATTTAGTTGCAGCTTCATAGTTTACTTTAAGGCATTAAATCCCCAAATTAATACTTTAAAGTCTTTTTACAGCAATTTTTCTTTGTTGAGACAAGCAGTGCTGATAGGAAGCTTCCAGAGCCACATCTGACATATTAGTGTACACAGGATGTTAAGAGGTGATTTTTTGTTCATTAATATTTACCTGATAGGTTTAGCATTACATTCATGTTTGTATCTTGTTATTCATAGGACTATTCTCAGACAAATTTGTCAGCATGAATATAATATATTCCTCCATCTGGCATAACAAAGCTTTTAATTATACTTTACTAAGCCTGTTTAATTATTTTTAGTAAATAATATATGAGTAGTAAAGAGATTACAGTCATGAAAAATGCCTTTTCATTCCGCATTCAGATTCAGGATGTAGTAGTTAGTAGATGGGCATGTTGCTACACAGTGGTACATCATAGTATCTCCACTCCTAACAGTGGAGATACTTAGCTGATCAAATGCAACTACTAATACAAATTTGCTCAGGTTGTTCAGGTAAATAATATTCCTTACTTAGAACTGAAACTATCAGGATTTACAGTCCCCTCTCAAGTTAAATACTTCTTGCATTTATCTATGGAGATATCTATATCTATGGAGATAAAATGAGGCAGAGAGTTACAACTGTAAGAAATAAGTAAAACAGGGTAAGAAAGTTAGTACCAGATCATTCTTTCCATGTTCACCAAATACAACACACCTTTTCAGAAACAAGAAATAATTTATTCCCAATCTTCTCTACCAACTTAGGGACATCCATACAGAGATCATTGTTTAATGCTCAAGTCCAGCTTGACTATATCTCTGCATACAATAATCCAGCTAGTCACTGTCTTGAAGTCAGTCCGACCGTGGTCACGTTTAGCAGTATCAGTCAATTCTGACTTCAGACTATCTCCTCTAAGTGGGCAAGACATAAGGTCTCTCACGCACTTAGGGAAAAGTAGGTGACAGGCTTTTAAAACCATATTAAAATTATATGCAAGTCCGTTTATGCTGCAGTGGTTTTGCTTTGATTGAACATTAAAATATTTGAAAACTAGGAAGCTACAGTGATCTATGTTGCATCAATTCTTTTGCTATTGTGTGCTTGCTTTAAGTGCCCAGTGGGATCAGGGTGGCATGGAGAAAATATCATTCAATCCAATATCGCAGAATAACCACAGATGGGGGAAGAATTCAAATTACATGTGCAGCTTTTATGTTTGCTATTCTAATATAATTTCTTAGGCTTTATTTTAAAGGAAAAGAAATAAGAAAACTGATTTTTTGGGCAACTATGACATCTTCCTTTTATGACTCAGTAACATGTCAGCACAGATAGCTATCATTTAAGCCAGAGGAACAACTGCATTAAGTAGAAGGCTCTCAAAGAGTGGGCAGAAGTGGCGTCAGGGTAAAGATAGACTTCACTTATTGCCCCTTTCCAGGTCTAGTTAAATTTTGTGAAGAAAAATTTGTCTGGTAGGTAAGAAAGAAATGTAGGTTTTTGTTTGTTTGTTTGACCTAGAGACTTTTAGGGATATATCTTGCCCACACAACAAGGTCTAAGGAAGGACTGTGAAACACTGAGTCAAATAAAATCTGATATTGTAGCAAAAGCTGAGTGGCTGTAATCTGATCATATTCTAGAAAATACTCTTTGCTAATGTGGGAAGTATGAGCATTTTGCCAAAAGAAAGCCGAAAGAATACTTTACAGTAAAGTTCTCATTAACCCAACGTAGACTGGCAGCATCTCCTCTTGAATAAAAGTTAGAGAATATGGCTATCATGGTATCTCTTCCGGATTATTATCTGGGAATCCCCAGAGTGACTCTCTTCATGTTCTCTGGTTTCAAAAAGTTTGATATTCAAACTGAGTATATGAGTATACATAATACAGATAATACAAAGTATAATACAAAGTTCTGAGTCGATATACTGTGTAGTCATTGTCTCTTTGATAAAAGGAAAAACTCGACACAAAACAAAACCATCATTTACTGTAGACCAAATCCAATACATTTAAAACAAAGCTCAGTGAAACCTCTCCTTAGTCAAATATAGCCAACAAATTGCTTAAATATGTAAATTGCCTATGAAAGGTAACAAAGAAAAAGTAGAAAAAAAATAAGGGTAAGATAAAAACATGAATATCCAGTTGCAATCCAAGGCACTATAATGATAGATTTAAAACCTACCAATAAGATAGAAGATCAACTGTACAGCAACAGTGACAATAAGAGGTGAGACCTACTGCTCTTTGTGACCATGACAGATGCAAAGGCGTTAAGTTTGTCTCAGTATCTTCATCTCTAGATTCCTCCTTCCAGGTCTGCAGCACTTCACACTTCGATTACCTGCCTTTCAGAGGCTCCCACTCCATGAGTGGGTGGACTTCAGTGTCGAGGAAAGTCGTGCGTGTTCAGGAAGTTCAATGTTCCCGATGAGCTCTTCCTGTGAGAAGACGCATACTATTTAAATATAAGACACTAATAGTAGGGAGATATTCCCATGTGCAAAATGCTACAAGTCGAAGTCTATTCTGCAGTGAAGAAATTACAGGTTGTCTTTACCAGGTAGACAAAGACAAATTGTAATGGCTCCATAGAGCCCAAAATATATATGAAAAATTAAAGCCATGCTTTATTGTAAAGGAACTTAGCACAGGGGACTTTGAAAAGATTTAGGCTTTGTCACTCAGTGCTGAATGGATTAAGCTGGAGAAGGAGTAAAGTTAATGCAAAAGAGTAAGAAAATGGAACAGATCTTGCTCTCCATCAAAAATATGTAAATGACAGTGAAAGGACTTGATTTTCCAAGTTTTTACATTCTACTAAAGCCAAACAGGACAGTATTTGGCTCTGGTGTTACAGCTGCCTGAATTTAAATGAGGGAACAATACTGCTCCGAAACATTTTTCTATGCTTTTATTCAGTAGAGAAAAAGGAATGAATGCATGAATGCATGAATGCATGAATGCATGAATGAATGAAAGAAAGACAGAAAGAAAGACAGAAAGAAAGAAAGAAAGAAAGAAAGAAAGAAAGAAAGAAAGAAAGAAAGAAAGAAAAAGAGAGAGAGAGAGAGAAAGAAAGCTTTTTCTGTCATCACAGCTAGACAGAAAACAGATGAAATACTTTATACAAATATTTTCATACTAAGTCCACTGCAACTTAATGTTTAGAAATTCTTGTGTGTCCTCCAATAGTCAGATGCTGATGTATATTTTTCTTTTTCTTTAATGGATATGAATACATAACAAGCATGAGACAAAAATGTTCAACATTCCTCCAGAAGACACTAGATAATTGTCCCAAAAATTCTCTCCAAGTTTAGCCAATAAGTGGCTAAATTTTATCCAATAACTGCAACCTGTCTCTTTCCTGACTTATTATTTCTGAAGTTTGTATCTTTCTCAAAAACCTAAATTAGGCATAACTGGTAATATTTAGGCTGAGTACCAAAACCAAAAACTATCATCTGTATAAACAGGCTGGCTCAATTTTATTGCCTGAAATACAGTAACAAAAAAAGGAAATATATCTCCATCATAAAAAATGACCTTTAAGATTACCGTGTAATTCTCTCAATAAGCTGCCTGAGACTGAACAAGTCAGCACAATTAGTTACATATCAACATTTCAACTTTTAAATTAAATGTTAAAAAATGAATATAGTTATTTCATCTATGTATAAAATTGTTTCCTCTAAGGTTTTGATAACAGTAAATGCAAATTCTGGCCAGTCGCAATATGTAATTGCTAGATGATTGATGATTTAAGGAAGTGTTTATGTTGAATAGAAACTCAATCAACATTGAAATAGAACATTGCACATGCCTTATAATGAGCTTTAACACCTTCTGTGTGCTTACCAACACCTAGGACTCGCCACATTCTCTTGCATCTGTTAATCCCCAGTTAATCCATACTTTCATGTAAGCAGAAACAGGTCACTCAGCCTGCTCTGTACACGCAGAGTTAATCAGCAGACATTTCAAAAACAGTGTCTTCAGCACAAAGATAGGTCAGGCATAAAAGTTATGAATATCCCACTCCAAAATCATTCTCACCAAACCTAGGTAACTTGTTAAAGAGCCAATAAGGATAGTAATAGTTGATCAATCTTCAGTTTGGAAGCCTCGATAGTGCAGTTTTTATAGACGTGGATAAATGGTCTTTGACAATCTCTTTGTGCTATGTGTGCGGGTAATGTTCCTTGACCTGAAATCCCCTTCCATAGAAAGAATAGAGGAAGAGATTAATCATGTGTCTTAAAACTGTTTGCTAGCAACACTATAGATGTTTTTGTACCTGTTTGGGCTCAGGATCTAATTAGCTCCCACTAGCTGCCACAATCACTTTGGATAATGGTGCTTAAAAACATGCTATGCTACAGAAATTTTTGAGGGCCGATCTTGAACACTCAAGTGCTTATTACAATATACTGCTCAGAGCTGTCTGAGGTGATTTTGATGGATGCTCACAGGAGAATGAGAAAATTGCTGGGAAGAGTCCAGCTGAAACAAATAAATACAAGATTCTTTAAACGTGTAGTTCCAAATTCAGTTCAAAGACTGAGAAGTCTCTGAAACATGTGCACACACCCACTCACTTAAGGCAACATTAATAAGCACCTCTACCCCAACTGACAGCAGCCAAACATTCTCAATTGCAAACCACCCCCAATTACATTAACAGAAACATGAGTAATCTATACCACGGAATGCATATGAGTCAGTAATGATGTTAAATTATATAGTGCATCCCTAAAACACTGACCTTTAGCTCATGAACTGTGTGAAATTTGCTTTATCCTTTATAACTTTGTTTTAAATCTGCAGTCCCCTTGTTAAAGATTAACCTTGTTAGCCAGGATTGTACACGACTATGTCAGAGCTACAAAAGCATAAACCTCGGGTACTCTATTTTTAACTACAGTACTGAATCTTACATAAGATCAAATGTTTTAACTACTTTGGAATTGTAGATTAAAGTAGACTAACATAAACAGCAAAATCCAACACTTTCTCTTCTGAAATTCTCGCTCAGATGAAATAATTTTACTATCTCCAAGCAGATCAGGATTGCTTACAAGTATAAACACCACTTACCATAACTGAGGCCAAAGAAAAGCAAGGTGGGGGTATCTAACAAGCGACTCTGTATTGTGAGGAAACTCCTGGGTTGCTGTCTACAATATGCCCTGCTATAGCCACAATCCTATCACCCAATCACTTATTTTAAAATATCACAAATTTTGGCTTTGCTACTATTATTCAAAGATTGAAAGAACTTTCTCTTTTTATTTATAGCAACTTTATACTTGCACAATCTTGACCTAACACCTCTAAAAATACATACAGGTCTTTTCCAGGTCTGTAGCTGGTTTCTTTGTGGGATGACTTCCTCAAAGGTGGAATTTAGAATTTAATGTCATTCCAAATCTTTATTTGTCTAGTTCTTTCCATACCAAACTTTGATTATTGATAAAACGTCCACTTCCATTATCAGAATATTTTGTTAATAGACACATACCAGAATTTATTGAAAAATCCAAAAAAATACTTCCAACATGGATTCTTGAAAGTCTTCATTAATCCTTTCAACTGTCATCCCTTTCTTCAATCTCTTCCTTGCTCACTTTACAAATGGTCCGGTTGTTTTTGCTCCTTAGTTCCTTTTTCACATCCTACCATATCTACCGACTTACCAATATTCAAAATATATAGTGAACGATTCTAAAATTGTTGCTGTACCTGATTTTACACAATTGTCTCAAAAAGGAGTAAGTAGCATATTTGTAACCTCTGCAGAGATCTAACTCAGTTAGAAGAAATTACAAGAAGTACTGAAACTAGAGAAATACAATGACCAAGATTTATTCAGTTCCCAAGCAAATTTCCAATGCATGAACAGACAGATTTACAATACTGGGAGTAGAACTGCTCTGAAAGTCTGATTATTGAAAATTAACAATGAAATCTGGTCTTCTATCAATCCCTATCAATTCACAGTTATTCCAAATGTCTACGTGCAGACAAACAAAAGGATGAAAATCTCTGCACATAATTTATGTATGGGATCACTCAGACTGCTCTCTGTCCCTCATTTAATCAACATTAATCATCAATCACTGATAGACTTGGTTCTGCATTACGCTTGAGCCAGAAACTGACTTTAAAGCAGGCACTTTTTAGCCCTGTACAGTTTGCCCTTTAAAAGAGCTAGGTTTCATCCTGCAGTCTGGAATTGCACTGTCACAAGCAAGCAGGCAGAAAAAGCAGCAAGTGGTGAAACAGCAGTTGCTACAAAAGAATGAACGGAGATCCCAGCCCTTGTAGACTCATGTAGAGTACTTTCAAAAATAGCCTGCCATATTAAGAGATATTTTACTGGACTATTTCTGAATTAATTCACACTTTTCATTTTACAGTTTCAGTTCCAGGATCTCAAACTCTGTCTCTAAATTGGAGGCAAAGCAAATACTCCTAAACTCATTCAGGTCTTTTGTATTCTGCAGATGGAAAGTTAAATCTACTTTTAAAAAGTCATCTCATTTTTTTTCAAGCAATGATTCTATTAAATCCCTTTATTTCTGTACCTCCATAGCTTTATTACTAATAATTCTACTGTTCCTCTTAATAAAAATATTATTTTATTGCAACAATGCCTAGCATATGACTGCAGGATAGCTTAATTTTAAAAATCTGACACAGTTGACATATTTACTGAGTGAAACTAAATTCCCAGTTGCTTCATGCCAGGTTAACATATCATTTTGTGTTAATTGAAATAAAAAGTTTCATCGTATTTTGCATTAAATAGCCAACAGGATTAAATATCAACACAATAATTTCTCCCTTGAAAAAGTTGCAAATTACAGCCTTGACACTGTGAATTTTTACTGATTTTAAACATTTTTATTGAGGTTACTCCAACTCTGTGAAGAATTATGACTACAGAGCTTCTCCAGATTTAGAAACACACATAGACATCTTGCTGAATGCCTAGAGGAGGCAAATACCTGAATACTTTTCCTTTCAGGGTAATCACGTACCTGAACTAGCCAGGAGCTTACCCTGGGCCTAAAAGATTTTGCAAGTTCAAGCCAACCAGCTTTCCAGAGTGAAGAATTAAGCTTTTGATAGACAGAAAGAGTAGGTGAAGCCAACAGTGATATGTGATACTGGGAAAAGAGTAAGACGGTGTAACGGTAAAACTAGTATAGATTTATATAATCAACAGTAGCCTCTGCTCACTACCATTGTCAGTTGATGAAAATATGTTTTATAAATACTCCTAGCTTCTCCAAATATTAACATATCCTGACCAAATATCCAAGAAATTTTAAATGCAATTCCTTAGCTTTACTTTGCTGAGGAGTTATAAATAGGAGTACAAATGCCCAGAAAGTGAACAGTGAAAAAAAAAGAAAAAGAAAAAGAGAGAGAAAGAGCATGACAACGTCAGTACAGGCAAAAAATAAAGCTACACCATAGGTTCATTGCAGCTTTATGCCAAGCTCCATTTAGAAAATGGAAATCTGATTTGAGAGGAATCTTGAGTATCTAAATATGTCCAGCCTTGAACCAGATGTTTTGCTCATTGCCCAGTACATCCTGAGTAGGACTGAATGCCTGCTCTTATTACGTGCAACGTGAGCTGTATGTGCCCTGCTCTTTTCAGCATCAAACACTCAGTGGACTGTGCTAGTCATCAGATGCTTAAAAAGAGCACAGTTTATCTGGGCTGAGAGTCAACCAAGCTAGCAACATTTTGTCCCCAGGAGAGGACATCATGGAAAAATGTAGGTTCTTAGGAAAAGAACAAACAGATAAAATTAGATATTTCTTGAAATATTGAGGATCTCCAAGCGGCACAAAAATCAGGATTTTACTCATTTTCAGAGTAGATTTTACTTTCTGAATTGAATGCCAGCAAGCAATTTTATCAGGCAATATACCTCTTGCTCGTGTTGACTACTTTCTTCAGGAGCATGCCGTAAAGTCTCACGTATTATAAAGTCATTTCTGATGACTATGTTCTTGACGAAAATCAGTTTCCTTGCCTATTTCTGGCCTCCATCCCATCCTCTGAGCACAGAGGAATTCTGAGTTCCTCGTAGATACATAGTTTCCCCTTTAGTTCTAGTCTTCACAAGAATGAAAGAGTAAGGAAAATTGATGTCCACCTCCTTAATGCTTCCTCTGTTTTCAGGCCAGCTCTGCTTCTGCCTAGGGCAGTCTCTGAGCAATAGAAGAGTTGGCTATAAAAGCAGACTCTCCTCCTGAAACATCTCTATATGCACTGCTTGAAATGACTGTGATTCATTAGAATCTTTATTCATCAAGCTTATATACCCAGCCCTGGATAGTTCCCCTGAAATTTTAATGGGAGGGAAGCAAAGATCCCAAAGGCATTTACAACCTCCTTGAAAATCAGTAGCCAGACAGGAGATAAGAAGTATCAGCCCATAAGCCCATAAGAAGTAGGAATGATCACCTCTTGCATGTTTTGCTTGTCCTAGCTCAGATCTGAGAGGTTGCTGGGAAGAAGTAACGTCACCCTGACCCACCCATAGTGCATAGGATGTTTGCAGTTTGCAGATGAGCAGAGGGCACACATTGGCTTCATGCTTTCATGGATATTTTTACCCTTGAGGAATTTTACCCTTGAGGAATTCCTGTGATGCAGGGACCTTTTGAGATGGGGTACACTAGAAGAAAAGTGAAGAAGGAAGATTGGAGCTAATGCTTCATCTTTTCTTTTGATCAGATTTAGATTATTTTTCCTTTTTTTATCTTTTGGTGGACTGCTCCTTTCTCAAAACTTGTCATGAACAAAGTCTCCAGAGCAGAAGTCTTATTTGGAGAGCAGGAAAGGTGATGTCCAGCAAAACAGCTGTCAAAACACAAAATTAGTATTTAATAAAGCAAAGGACTAATATCTTCCCAGTAAGAGCAATATGAACATACTAGAGGTTCAGTTGTGACTGACAGCCTTCACTTATTTTGCTTTTTAAAAGGCCTGTAAACTGTAGGTGGGTTTTGCTCTCAAAGATCAATACACCGGCCTCTGAACACTCGCATGAGTCATGCATAGAAAAAGCACAGTCAGGCAAACCTGAACTGACCTGGGCTCCAGAGCTCTCATTGCTAAAACAGGCCAGAACACACACACAAAACTTATCAACTCCCAATGGCCTTCTGAAAGTACCTTCTCTGACCCCAAAACTTTGTGGTTCATAAAGTAATCCTGTACATTCTGCTGCTCTTGGAACATGTGGAAATTCATCTTGTGGTACAGATCCATCTCAAAACAGAAGGCCTTTGAAAACTTTATCTTGTAATATATTCTACTCCCACTTTCTTTTCCAAAGCATTGCATTTCAAGAATCTATTTAGCTTTATTCCGTGGAAAGCAGTATTAAAAACCACAATTTCATCACAAACCATCAAAAGAAAAAGTGTAAGGAAGGCAAAAGTGTACCAATATTACAATGAAAGAGACTTTTAGGAGCATATTCTTATCTATGCTCTTCAGGATAGTTGTATTGACTTGCTAAAATCTCAGTCTACATCAGGTCCTATGTGAAACCAGTGCAGGAAAGCCTCCCTACCCACAGGCACTTGCTGTTTTGAAAGGCAAAAACCTGAAAAGATGGGGATAGAGGAATCTGATTACTCCTCTTTTAGAGCAATAGAGAAATTTACTGACAAAGGATCTCAAAGGGAACTGCAGCAAAGACAGAAACTGAATCCTAATCTCAAGGGCCATTCCAATAGGCCAAAAAACATAGGCTAGGGTGAAAAAATGTTTTTTCCATTCTAGGAGAGAGAAGTTGCAAGAAAAGAACCAATTCCAAGGGGAAAAATCCCTTTGACTTACTATGAGCAAGAAAGGCAGGATAACAAATCAATGAAAATACATGTAAATACCTTAAGTATAACAGCAGCAGAATACACTCACATCAAGTCAAACAGAAAAACAGACTAGCAGATGATAACTAAGCAAAAAGATGGCAATGGCTGAGATAAACATCTTTATTGTAAGGAAAGGAACTTGAGGAGTAAAGCGCAGAGGGTAAAGCTCTTTTGAAGAATTAGCAAAGAATATCTCAATCATAACATGTCTATGTTTTATACTTTCCCACTCCTTGAAATCAGAATCTCTACCCTAAAAAGGGTGAGTGTACAGCATAGGGACTCAGAGATGTAGTTGGAGATTTGGCTCAGACATTTGTCAAAAAATCCAAGGGGAAAAAAAAGGTAGTTGGATGAGAGCTTAAAACATTCCTTTCAAGAGCTCTGTAAAAAGTAGAGAAGGGGACATTAATCAACTCACTCCAGCTGAGGGATCTAGTGCTGCCACCAGCGCTCGACATTTTGAAAGTATTTATATGGAAGCACTCTTCACTTGCTTTCTAAGAGCAAGACCATATTCTGTTCTCATCATCTCTTCAACAGCCTCATAGCATATTTTAACAAAATGAGCACCCTAGCTTAGGCACTATATTATAAGTATAATCTTAGTTCTTTGTTATGACACGACTATCCATGTATTTATGCAGCTTTACAGAAGCCTTATAGAGAGCTAATATTGTTATGAATAGACTTCTTCCACTACCTGATGGCAATATTTCAAGGTGACCTCGGTGTACTTATAGGACACTGAAGCTTTTGACTGCAGTTTAAAGACATTTTAAGCCGGAGAAAATGGCTCTTTACATAGCTCTCATAGCTACGTAAAACTGTTTTCTTCAGATATAGACTGTTTCTAGAACCAGATATTTTATATGCTCCTATTTAACTCACTGGCACAAGTGTTTCATGTTCATAGTCCTTGGATGGGCTTCTGCTTCCACAGTAAGTCTGGGAATATTATGACTAGAAAAATCACTTTCCCTTTCAGATTTGCTTACACAAAATTGGTAATAATTAAAGAAGATTTTTTATTGCTGTATGTCTTAATTTTGGTGATTTATTTATACTATAATGTGCACCCTCTAGAAAAAGTGCTGTACCCATTAAACTTCCATGCTTTAATTAGTAGTCGGTAAGAGATAGAGTCTTCAAAAGACCATTTCCCCTCCTATGAAATAAGTTGCTTATATCAAAATCCATCAATTCTAATCATCAGATACTGCCTCTTACATCATGACTCAGGAAACTACTCCCACAGAGATTTAACCTTTCCAGCTCCTTCAGCACATGATGTACTGTACATATATAACATATATATAATGTAATACATAATAAGTGGATTAGGCACATGTCTAAATATTTCCTTTAGTGCTTGCCTAGCCATTATTCATTGATTATTTTTTTCCAGTAAGTCCAAATCCATAGTATGACAGTTCCATGACAAGACCAGATTCTTCCAACCGAGAAGTGGGGACAACTCTTTTCAGAACCTGTCCTCATTATTTCAGTTGCTGGTCAGGTTCCTCACATGGCTCAAGATGTTTCTTTTCCCATCACAGGGCAAGTCAAGGACATACAGGTCTCTGGTAGGCTGTAGCACAAAAGATTAGAAAAACAACAACAGCAACAAAACTCTTCTGATTGATTGTTTCAATCAGTTGATCATTTACTTTGAAAAATCTACTTCTCCGGATTGGGTTGTCAAAAGCAAGGGCCTCCAAACTTGCTTCTCTGTGAATTCTTTCTGTGAAGTTTTCAGAAGTACCCAACTATCAACGGTTGATTGTATTGAAAATTGCAGGTACTTAATGCCTTGGGAATTTGATCTTTCATTTGGAAGGTCGGAGGACTGTTAGTTATTATTGAAAGAGCTAAACCTTTGCTGAAGGTGAAGATGAGGAAATTATTTTTTTTCTATTCTTAGGGCTGCTAAGTTTGCAGGCAAGAGCCTAGTATGTCTTTGTTTTATCAAAAAAAAGCAATGCTTTTCTGAAGTTCATGGCTGTGAAGTAATAGTATGATCGAGTCCTTGTGCAGCATTGGTCCTGAGTTGTTGTTTCAAGAGAACGTAGCGGCCTTCAGTTTGATTTACTTCATATGCTTTCAATAGGAGTTAGTTTTCAGCTCACACTGCCAGCACTTACCCATTTTTCCTCTTCCCCAGGATGCTATATTAAGAACAAACGCACTATAAACTGTGACGTCTTTGATTCGGATGTTAATATTTTAAGACTTTTTTTTTTTCCCGAAGGTTTTCTTCACACAAAGTTACCCTTAGTCTGTGGCAGGTACTCAAGTGTGAACAAAAGAACACAAAACTGTCCCTTCCTTTAAATACTTAAGGGTACATTACTAGAATATAGATTTGGGCATAAGAAAGGAAAAAAAAATTCATATAACAAAATACATAATTTTTTTACTGTAATCCATAATAGGGGAGTTACTATTCTAAATCCCTTATAAGCTGCAACCCACAGAAGTTTTATCCTCTGAGCATATCCTTCCAAATGTTAGCTGTCTGACAGTAGCCATGGTTTGATGTAGAAATCATTACCAGCATTAATGAGGACTTCTGTCTAAAAAAAAGATGACATGATATAGCTTCAATATATTTTTTTAAATCCAGCACATTAAATGCACATTAAACCCTAAGTATGTGTGTGAGTGCTTTCCTGGATTTGAGCCATAAGCAGACCCTTGAAATCAGGCTGAAGAAGGGATCCATAAATGCACGATTGATTGACCACAGTCTGAGCACCAAGGAATACAGTATTTTCTGTGAATGTATCTGTAATCAAGATAAATCATGCTAACATGGAGACATTTTGAGGGCAGTCTCACACTGATCATACATACACACTTGCTAAAAAAGCACATGGTGTTCCACCTTGCACCACAGACTCTGTATTTTGAGGTTTATTTGGTAGAATCTTCGTTTACCACATACTTAAATTAAATAAAGACAGCCTTCCCCTGTAAAATATATTTACCTTTTTTCCTTGTTTTTAAAAACATAAAGCACTAAAAAAAATTGTTCCCTTATCAGAAACAGAAGAGCTGACACAATGTTTCTGATAAATGCAATTACCATATTAATCACACTTACCATAATAATATTATCTCACTGCTTCACAAAAAAAGGCTAAGCAAGAGACAGAGACACTTATTTTGGCAACATTAGTGCTTAACTTTGTGTTGTTACAGTCTTGGAAATCTGCACACAGGCAACAAGATCCTTCAACTGGCGAAGAGCGCTATGAAACTTAACATGAAAGAATATAATTGAACTCGGAAAGCAATCCGAGCAAACTCGGATACAACTGTTGGAAAAACTGCTGGAAACCATGTTTAGCAGTCAGATATTTCCCCTATAGTAGTGAGTAATGTTAAATTAAACCACCTTAGTGATCCCGTTTTCAATCACCATCTCTGTTATGATGACATATGAGGTCTTGCTCTTCAAAGTACAGTGAAATGGAAGATTAGAAAATACCAACTTATTTTAACTGAAAAAGATTCACTCTTGAGCTAACCTGTGTGTGTGGCTTTATAACATGTAAAATCCACTGGAGTTTTGAGTATTTAGTTCAACAGTTGTAGCAACTCTGCTACTGTAGCGGAATTACAGCTTGCATGATTGAAAAAGTTAAAGAAAATGCTAGTAAGACTAAATGCAAGCTCCAAATAAATGTCACAACCACTTTAGGTGCTCATGGGAAAAAAAAAAACTCATGAGTACTGTAAGGCCCCTGTGTCTGCCTTTCTCTTGACCACAACTTTTTTTTTGATGCACTTAGTGTCCACATCATCCTGACATATCTTTATACATATCCAAAAAGGACTATGAAACCTGTAACTATAGCTGCTCTTGAGCCAACCTAAATTGCTTTCTGTTGCCTTTCAGTATAGAGTTAATGTAAGTATATCCATGCCTTAACTCTTTAATGTCTATAGGCCCTTTTTGCCTGTGATAGTTAGAAATACGATCATAAAAATACCTCAACAAAATGGACGTGCTTCAGCTGAATGTATGCTTATTATGTTCAATTCCTGGCGGCTCTAGTGATGCTGATCTGCTTTCTTCTCCATGTTTGAAGTGTGATATTTGACTGGTATTTTAATCGCTAATTTGAAAGCAAAAAAAGGTTGTTTAAAAACCTGCATGCTGTTCTTCCGTGAGTCTCCCTACAGCAATGTTTTTATGTACTGTCTGATCCATCCAAGGCCACAAAAGCAATCCAAAGATATCAGTGGGAATTAAGTTTGGCCCTCACCCATTTAAGAACCAAAAAATTTAGTAAGGAGGATATAAACAATTTCTCCTATATATCACTAAGGAATGGCAAAATCCTAGTCAATATGTATGTTAAAGCTAAACACACTATAATTTAAAAAAATAATTTTCTTCCACCTGCTACTAAGGAAGAGAAAAAGTGAGGAAATTAGGAAGGAAGGCAGGGAAGAGATGGATTAGATTCAATATCAGTGAGAAATGGTTGGATCCCATTGTCATGGACATATTACAAGAGCTGGAATAAATGATGGACCTGTATTTCTCCAATCAACAATTTCTCTGTAATTTCATCTAAGGATAAAACTGCCCCACTCTACTAAAGTCTACAAAAGACAATATAATTTAATTGCTGTTGGGCAGGATTCAGTTCTTGGCTAAATTGCCACAAAAGTAAAGTACTTTATGCCTGTGAATACATGCTCATGAACTCAGGTAACCCAGAAAACTGAGAACAGGATTTAAATAGTTCTTTCTGTAAGGGACAAACCAGCTGCTCCCAGGTCAATTGTAATCACTATCGTCTACTGACAAGATATGCTGATGGTGTTGCTGATTAATTAAGAAAAATGAATGGTACCTTTATTATAATAAGGAAGTCCAATTGCCCTTGTATTAGTAAAATGTGTCTATTTTATTGGCTGACGATCAACATTTCATTAACATCAAGAAAAATCCATTAAGATGGATGAAAAACCCACTACCCAATTTTAAGTCAGAAAGGATTTATTTTTAATCCCCTCAAGTCAGAGTATTGGAGGCCGTTGGGGTTTTCCCTCTGGGGAACTGTAATTAATAAATTTCTTGTTATTAAAAAGACATAGAACACTGAGAAAAGAGTCTTCCCTACTCTCTTTCTGGATATATCCTAGCTCCAGGCAGCTCTTTTAGTTCAGGTCTTTGAAAGGGCTTTGTTATCCAAAGCATATGTTCTGTGAATGCGATATAGCCGCAAGGGTGGGAAGATCTGATCAACATGTACAAGTACCTGAGGGGAGAAGGTAGGGAAAAGTGGGGCCAAACTCTTCTCCATGGTCGCCAGTGATAGGACAAGGGGTAATGGGTGCAAGTTGAAACACAGGAAGCTCCATCTCCATGTGAGGAAGAACTTCTTTGCTGTGAGGGTGACAGAGCCCTGGCACAGGCTGCCCAGAGAGGCTGTGCAGGCTCCTTCTCTAGAGATCTTCAAACCCGCCTGGCTGCCACCCTGTGCCCCGTGCTCTGGGTGTCCCTGCTGGAGCAGGGGGCTTGGACTGGATGATCTCTAGAGGGCCCTTCCGACCTCAGCCATTCTGTGATTCTGTGATTAGTTTGATCATCCAGACTCTTTTCAGTATTTTTCTTCTATGGTAACACATGACGTAATTACATGGATATGTAGCAAAAATGAAGCATCCTTAACCCGGAAATAGTAAGGTACAGGTGCTCACTTGGTCAGCTCTATTAAAAGCCACTCCTCTTTTCAACATGCAGTTTGATCGCAAAGGAAATTTCATTTCACATTATATATTACTTTCATTTTCTTCCTTTGTCTTGCTTTTCTTTGATCAATCTGATCATTTCTTGAAATGTTGCCTGCTACTGCTACCATGATTACAGCTCTGCTGCTATTTTCATTAAGAACTCACTTTAAGTCTCTTAGAATTAAAATTTCTAATTTAAATTTTGCTAGATTATAGAATACATCTTCTGCTCAAATTACTGTTTGTGTTTGTATGCTCACACCGTACATTTTGGATCTTCATGGTAGCTCAAGACTGTCAAACTGTCTCATCTTTTTCAGATAATGACCTGTCATTCTCCTGTTTCAAAAAGGAAAACTCAAAACCGCCTTCATTTAGAAAGCATTAATTGTGAAAATGGTGTTATGCAGTAGATATTTCCCTGTAGGCTAAAGTTGATCCTGTTATTGAACTTTAAAATACAATTAATATATATTTGCATGAGTTATTTTTCAAAAGTCTTAGTTTGCTAATAATCAGCAAGCCAGACTCTGGAATGTTTAATTGCCACCGGGAAAAATTCTGGTTTCAATTACTGTTACTTAAGTCCACAATAATTCCAGTTAGTCCCATGGGGCCAAAAGCATACTGAATTCATAATAGCCATGCTTCAAACACTTCAGTGCATCTGAAATCTCAATAAAATGACATGCCATTGTGAATAAATAGTCCTTCTGCTGTAGGTGCCAGGACCCAGAACTCCAAAGAAAAATTGATGTTAAAGCCTTTGAAAATTTAGTCTCAAGTTTGCAGTTAGTAACCCTGGTGGAAGAAACCATCACCAGAAAACATTACAAAACTGAGAGTTTTAATGCAAATCTCCTAAGGTTAAGTTCTACTAGAAAAGCCACAAATCTATACGCAGAGCTACATGTAGCCTTAATGATGCATTTTAAAGATAGCTCTGGCACCTACACTAAGATCTGTACTAACAACATACTCTAACAAAACAGTATCACAGGTTGGGAGAGGAATACAAATAGGGTAAATCATTGTCCAGTAGGAAGAAGGGCATCAAAATATAATCCACAGAGTTATACAGGAACTACTCAGAATTATATACATCTCGTCTGGGCACTTGGCAGATGTCAGACACAGAAAATTTATGCATTTAGGATTGCATCTGATGTTGTTTGCTGACACAAAGTAACACAGCTTTCAGCCATCAATGGCAGAACTTATTCTTAACGGTTGATCAGGAAATTGGTAAAGAGACTTAATACATAAATGCATTAAATGGACAAGTGTCGTTATTGTCACTTACATGAAAACATCTTTGTACCAGTAGCCCTATAAAAAGCTGACTTTGCTTATATGAAGAGATTTCCAAAATTAGATCCACAGACTCAAATGGTCTGCTGAAAAAGACTAAAACAACCTCTGAGTAGGTAATACACGCAGAACTGGAATTTGTCATCTGAAATGGAGAAAATGGAGTTTTCCTTTAAGTCTGGTGACTGTTTTAACCAATATTTTCAAAATTTAGTTTATACTTGACTTAATCTTTCTTGTTCTTAGGTTGGAGGAGATGGAGACACTGAATTTCTTTCTCATGTCTCCTTTTAATTTATTAATATGAAAGGTCAAATGGACTGTACATTTCAATCTAAAAGTGATTACATTCATGATTAAATTCAGTTCATTTGGAAAGGAGACAGGAATTGTCTGCCAACAGATTTGTTTTCAAGAGCTGTCAGATCTAGTCTTGAACTGATAGTAAAGGAACCATCAGTTCTGAGACAAGTCTGACCACTGGGGAACAACTGAAAGATTATTTTCTTGACTAACAGTGTTTGTCTCAAATGACTTCCTTATATGATACACTTATAAAGTTGTGCGATGTCTCCCGAGAATGCTGCAAAATTCCCAGATATTCTAGGACGCGATTAGGTATCTATCTCTGCAGTGGTAAAAGAACATCCCACACCAAGCCCAAACCTCCTCATGAAACAGCAACATTTCTGGTATTAGTCTTTGGAATAGAGCAACACTGTCATTCATATTATTCTGGTGCTGTTGTCATTATATACCACTTTGCACTTGCTACATTAGCATCTTCATTAGAACTGCAAATACATGCCACCTAAGGACCCAATACTTAGATAAGCAGAGTAACGTACAATTGTGCTTATTGTCAGAACAATTACTTTTATTATAGACCCAACAGCGTATTCTCAAAATGATTCACTGCAAGTAACTTCCTATACAATTCATTGATGCTATACTTCCCGTTGCCTTGTATACTACATGATGACGTGACTTCACATTGCTTTTATGACCTGTGCTACTCTTGTGCTATGCCTTGCAACAAAAATAAAGCCATTTAGAAAGAAATATGCAACAGAATTTTGTGCAACAGCAATGATGTAGCAAAATATGTACAAATACATAACTATGACCTTTTAGTTTGGGTTATCAGTGAAATAGACAGTAGCATTCAATGTTTTCATACTTGGCAAATTTCATTGCTAGTGATGAAGGTTTTCCAGAGGCTTTCTTTAATTAGGGTCAATGACTAATGGAAAAAAAAGATAGTGTGTATATAATAAATCATTGATTTTGTTTCATAAATCAAAAGGATTTTCCACCCTTTTGGGTGGAATGCTATAGTGGCTCAGCAATTATTCAATGACCATTAAAAAAAAAAAAACTCAAATGTGTTCTTTTAGAATGCACAAAGCTAAAACTGCAGTATGCTAACCATCCTGAGATCCACGTGCTAATAGGCCCTCAGTTAGTTTTGTGAATTCATTCAGTGTGTTAGGTAACTCCTGGCTTTTCATCTGTTGGTTGCCTGTAAGATGATCTTAAAGGGCTCGTTTGGCTTCTCTGAATTCATATCCTCCATCTATAGCATTCTTCTTCTAGAATAATATCTCCACCTCTATTCAAATCTTAACAGATAAAAGATTCTTTTTTCTTTCCTTCTTTCTTGCCCAATAGTTATATTTCATTGCATTTAGTTGTACATGTTCCCCTTTACTAGATACTTAAGCAGATGCACAATATGCTAACTGTTCACAAAATGTAGATAAAGAAAGCCTAAATAATATTGCTTCTTGTAAAGTTTGAATTTTGCCTTTTTCCTCCTTCCTCCCACTCCCTTCTGCTCATCTCTCTCATATACTTTGTGTAATTTTTGCTTTGTGAATCCTTCCTCTCTCCATTTTCTTTTTCCTTCATTCATCTCCCCTTTTCATTCTTTTCCTTTCTCTGTAGAAATCTTCATTCAATAGATTCTCAATATGTCACTGGCAAAATTCCTAATTATTTCAGGGCGCCTGTCTCTCCACCTCAGGATCAACGTATTTTTCCTTTATTATCAGGTAGTCACGTACCCTGCATCCCTTGCTCTGCTTTGCTCAGGTCTCCCACCTTTTCACTTTTGCTACCCACACCTCAGTCAGGGTTGCAGGCAGATTGTATCAGCCAGCAGGTACACAACACAAAGCTCAAAGGCTCTGATAGATAACCTCAAACTCTTTCTAAGCTACTTCCAAGTCAACGTCATTCCCTTCTCATAGCTAGCTCTGTGTGCCAAGAGATGTCAGAACCGTCATTCCAATGCATTTAAATCTTGGATAACAACTGATTTTTAACAAAGATGAGACACAGCTATATACCATAGCTACGTATGCACAGAAATACATACTGATTTTCTAACTAAAGGACTAAAGGCCTATTCTTAGAAGTCTAGTCACATGCTGATGCACAAATATACAAATATCCCTCCCTAACATGGATAAGGAGAAGCAGTGCACTAAGTAACTAACTTCTGTTCGCTTCCATTAGTTTCTCAGCTTCACAATGTCTTAGATTACATGTTGTTCTCTGAAATGATAGTCTCTAGTTCTTTCATACTGGGGGAAAGAGAAATGACAATTTCCTACTTTCCTGAGAAATAGGTCTTAGTCTGCACGATTGCTGGAGAAGCAAGTAGGTCAAGGCAAGGTTTCATACACAGCCTTTGCAGGGTTTTATCCATCTGTACCTTTCCTGGGCTGGTTTGTGGTGGATTTTCAAGACATTTTAACCATTTTTAGATGTCTGAACTATTTAGCAGCATATTCTGTAGTGTGGAACTAGAGTGTGAGGAGAGCATGCATGAGAAAGTAGAAAACCTGGGAAGCTTGGGGCATTAACGCTGTGGAAAGCTGTCCCCCAGAAGCAGCACTAGACATAGCCCATGCCAAGGAGCTGCACCGGGGGTCCCAAGCCACCTCTGAGCCTGCTCAGGCCAACAGGAATTTTGAGGGAAAAAAAGGTCTGAGATGAAATGCTAAGCATGAAAGTCTAGCACATTTTCTGCAGACAGAGTTCAAGCAGAACAATCTTTGCAGTTTAGGGTAAGAACGTTCCTGAATCCAGACTGAAAAGAGGGGCTGTGTGTAAATTGGCATTCTCAGGAGGGGCAAAAGGACAATGTTCTTCCCACAACTCTTAGATTTTAATCTTCTGGGTAATCTGCAAGGTCCCTTTCCTGAAAAAGGGTAGGTATTAAGAGATAGACAAAAAGATAATAAGATCTGGGCAGTGAGCAGAGGAATAGGAGCAGCAGAGTTAGGGAGAATGTTGATTCCAGTGACAAATATTATTGATATTGAACATATGCATTTCAGACTGTTCTTACACATTTAATTATTTGAACTTTGATATGTTTTTCTTATATACTTATCCTTTGTTTTACTCACTGGATAAGCACTGAAATAAGTCAGAGAAAATAAAATCAGCCAAGCAGATGTTTCTTTAAAGTTTATGAGTAGACAAGCAGAATGTACTCACCTGTCTTTTACCAAAATTGATAATAATGATAGGAAAACAATTATATTTCATTCAGATCACTAAGAAAACAGTTCCCAAAGGGTGTCTGTGAGGAGGATTTTGCAAAAGAGATATTAATAAATAAAAGAGTATAACATATGAATAGATGCTATATTTAATAATGCATGTTGTCTTTACTAAAAAGAAAGTGAGCTTGTTTTTATTGTCTGTACAATATATGAAGCAAAGAGATAATTTCTTTGAGCTTCCACTCTCCTCCCTGCAGGCTTCATTCTGCCCTCTTTCATGGTGATGTAGAGCCAGAAACAGTTCTGTTCAAGTCAATCTGCTTCATGATGTCTGTGACTGTGACAGAAGATTCAAGTTGGATGCTCTGTTAATGTTAAACCCCAACAGGGCAGGTAGAATTAGTTATCATAAGGAATAGACTTCCTTCACAAAGGAATATCGTGGAATTGGGAACCTGGGCTTTCAACAGCTCTCTTCCCAAGTGTGACAGCTAGTTTGCTTTTTATAATCCGCAAGGAGCCTGGTAGAAAGCTGCCCAGAACACCCTATGCCTGCTAGAAGAGTCTCTCCTTCTGCGTTTTAGCTATGCTCAGTCCCCAAGAATATGACTGGCCTATAGCCTATATGATGCCACCTGGCTCCTGGGAAAGAGAAGGAGAAAAAATCTACCAATGAGAAATTAAAAATAATAATAAATAAAAAAATGCACACACTTTTCAAACAACATAAGAGGATGTGGTGCACAAACTACCACACTCTAATTCCTCCCCTCCTTTCCCAGCATAACCCACCCTGGTATAAGCATGTCTGAAGGAAAGATGGTGACAGCTATAGGAAAAACTCATTAATTCTACGAAAAATGCATCTAGCTCACACCAAACACTTCATCTGAACTTAAAGTCATTCCTGGCTGTTCCTCACTGCACACAGTCATCAGAAGCCTTCAAGACCAACCCCTCTATCAAGACCCTGTCTGTCAGGACTCCACCACTTACTACTCACCCAGGCAGAACAAGTAGTTGCAGACAGGAAGTTTCTTACCAAAAGCATCAGTCCAATAAAGTTAGGACAGAGATGTTTTATTAGTTCTCCCAGTGTGATAATTTCACTGTAAAAATAAAGCTGACTTCCTTAAAGTCACAAAGAAAATAAATTCAAGACTTTGTATGAGTCTGTTATTGCCAAAAGATTAAACCTGAACACTATTTGGGAAAGGTACCAATGTGCAGCTTTTGCCATGTTCCCAAGTCGTCTGACAAACTACTCCCATTTTATCCACCCCCCCCCCTTTTTTTTTTTTTTTTTTTTTTTTTTTTTTTTAATCTCCTCTCTTACAGAGAAAGTACCAGTGGGAAATGCAAACACACGAAAATAGTTTGGTATGGAGCTGTCTAGAGAATGGGATAAAAGGGACTGAAATCCTTCATGATAAATTCACCTGAAAATCAACAACAGACACAGACAAAAAGCCTCAATGAAAAGAGGCAATACACTCTAAAAGATTATGGTAATGCTAATAATAGGGATAAAACAATATGAATTTAATGCATTTTACTGGCCTGACTACAGAGCTGAAGCACAGAACTCAGTCTCCTATAGTCTTCTTTTGCTTTTGCTGCCATTACTTTAAATATAACTAAGCAATTTTTTAAAGTATTTTTCAGAAAACAGATACAACAAATACAATATTTCTGCAGGATCAAGCCAGCTCTTTGACAAAATATTCAAACTCTATAGGCAATCCAATAAATTTAAAAAAAAAAAAAAAAAAAGATACCAGAAGTTCACTGTTTTCTCCCTAATATTTTTACGACTTTGTTTTCTCTTTGTTTTCCAGTCATGGTCACTTAAGAGCTTGTTTTAATGACATGCCACAAGTTTCTGGTAGTTGAATTCAATAATTCACAAGTACCCAGAGGCTATAATTTGTTTGCTTTAACCATTCCATGAATTACTTATGAATAACAAATACGTTTAGCGGGGGAAAAAGTATCTAGTGTATTTATCTATTCCTCTACCTTTAAGCACTGCAATATTCGAGCATTCTTAAATAGATCAGAGTTTTAAAAAGTTTGCTAGATTAAGTAAAGATGTGACAAAACCCAGTTATCTCTACCTGCAAGTGATCGCTATACATTACTAAATAAAAGGCACAAAACAATGCAATTGTTCTTTAATGTTACTGAAGTGCCTCAGGCAAACTCTTGAAAATTGAGTGTACAAATAGACTGAATGCAACCTGTTCACTTAAAAGTAAGGGCTGATCAAACAGTGATGTCACCATTAATGGCACTTTGATGGCCTGTTGCACAAGGCTGACGATGCTTCCCATAGACATGAGCAACACGTGGCAAGCCAATCTGGATATGGAAAAAACTATAAATAACTAGCATAACTGTGACTAACTGTAACTTTTGAAGCTTTACATCAAGTAGATGAATGTGAATCTAGACCACATGACAAAAAAACAAAAACACAAACAACAAAAACTACAACGCACACACACAAAGGCAGAGAGGGAAAGCGGGAGCTCCCTGCTAGCTGCGATGCCAAGAAATTGCATCTGCCACACATCTCGGCCTAGATCCAGATACAAAAACTCACACCAATAATAAAATGTCTTGTTTAGGGAAGGCTCTATTTTCAGTCAACTGAATGCTTACAGAAAGTGCCAGAATGACAATAACTGAAATGACTTATTTTTCTTCCAAAACAGATGTACGACAGCTCTCTCACAGTGCAAGCTTACTCCCACCACCATCCCAGGGCCTTTCAGATGGTGATGAGAAAGCTCCTCTCAAGCACGCTTTTGGAGACTGAAATGGGACCAAGTTACCTGAAAAAGAAGAGATATTTCTACCACCACATAAAGCTCTAAGGAACTTTGAGTGTCTTTTCTCTTAAGATATAAATCGTAGCTTTTAAGACAATTTGAGAAAGCTTATGATAAGCATCCAAACCTTGAAAGTTTATTTAAGACCACTCAGTCTAAGCTGATACAGCAGTATGGCAGCTTTCATGTTGTCTCACATCATTTAAAGCCTGCTTTGGGACAGCAAGAAATAAAAGGAGTCTAGCTGCAAGCTTTCTTTGGAAAGGCTAGGTAAAAGAATTTAAGAATTGGACATAATTGAATTTTATATATTCTTTAGAAAGAGCAGTTCAACAGTGAGGTAAAATGGGATCTTTCTCATGTTGGATTAGTTTGCAGTATCAGATGCCACATTATTGCAAACCCTAAGCATGAGGGAATGAGCCATTGTGACACCACCATGACCAACGAAATGCTGCTGTGTGGGCTTCCCCTGTCAGGGCATGAGAACTTCAGAGAATTTCTTTCCACATAAAGAAGTTTTATGAACATTTTTTGCTTTCTGCTATGTCTGAAGCATCTTAAAAAGAGACATGTTCTGACATTGGATTACAAAACACATCAGATCTCTGTTCTGGTGAATATGACTAACACAAATAAGTAGCATTTATATCTACATTAGTAGCAGCAGTGAATATCGTTCTCCTAGATGGCAGCTATGCTGTTATTAATGATTAGTATCTAGGAAAGAAAAAGTTCACTTTCAGGTTTTCAGAAGGTATTTAACTCCTCTTCACAATTCTCACACCACATCTGCTAGAAGGAGGAGGAAAAAAAAATATATAAAGTTATTCCGGAATGCTTAACCTATAATTATGTTCCTGTTTCAATGGCATCTCCTCTAAGGAGAGCTTACTGAGATGTCAAATGAATCTCTTTCTTATTTAAATTCAACTCTTTTATGTCCCTATGATTAACTACGATTCACAGAATTTGTTCCCAGCCAGCCGATGTTTCCCTTCTTCCCCTTAAGAAAAAACAGGTGAAACAAATACACAGTTACCGGACACCTGCTTTGAGGAAGCGGAGGTGTTCTGTTTTGTTGGTCTTTAAAAAAAAATTGCAATGATATTTTCTCTTGCAATGTGAATAATATTTTGTTAGCAAAGACTTGCTGAATTCAGGAGAAATTGGAACAGTCTTTAGTTACAGAAGAGTAGAACTAAGAACTAACAGCAAGAAGAGAGGTGGCACATCCTGGCCATTTCACATCTTGCTCCTTAGAGACCAAATAAACCAGGAACCAGGCCTCACCCATGTGAACATACAAAGTCTGGTCATCTTACCTCCAAAGCTAGTCACTACCATTGCATCTATTTCTTTAACTCCCTTTTTAACCTAATTTTTGGTTTGGTCTCCAACAGTGCAGAATAAGCAAAGAAACAGAAAACAAACAGGAAAAAGAAAAGTAAAAAAAAAAAAAAAAAAATTTACTGATGACTACAAAGAAGTTTGAAGGACTCTTCTAGAACATGCTCCATCCTCTCAGCTTTTAATTCAAAACACTGGAACTCCTCACTGAATAGAAGTATATATTTGGAGTTTATAAACATAGCATTATTTCAGTTTCACAAAATATGCATGCTCTAAATATTTGTGCGACAAGCCAATGCTAAACAAGCGCCGCCCTTGCTTGCCATTAACTCACACCAATGCTGTGCTTTTCTAGAAGTTGCACATTATGCTGTAGAAAGAACATGTTGAAAGACAGAATCAGGAGAGCTCAGATCAGGCTTTGATTTTATCCTTCTGGAAAATAAACACAAGCTCCTTTACTAAAATATTGCAGAGGCTTTTGTTTCTGAGCATATCCTTAGCACATTGCTAAGGGAATGCTGTACAGCACTAATGAATTGATAAGGATAAGCACTGGGAAAAGAAAAAACAAATAAGAATAATAGAAAGAACTTATTTAGGGGAGCTTCAATAAAAGCTTGGTTTTGATTCTGAGAGATTCTCTACAATACACCACAAAACAGTACATAGCATGGGGTCAGATCATGTTCTCAGCTGTTTAATGGTGATAGACATAGTGAGACTGGAAAAAGATCATGAGCATTAATCTGGGAAAAGGAGCACATAATGAGCACACTGCCATCATGTGCTATTTGATTTGTTTTTAACATGCTACGTAGCAGTGCTTCACTGCTGGATTTGGCACCACTAACCTGACCTAGAAAATATGCTAGTGATTTCTTAGAAAAATAATGAAAGCATCTCCAATTGCTTTATTTCCCTTGGCCAAAACCCTGATAGCTAATAGTGATTGAGTCAGTCTTCCAACAGCATTGCTATTTTTTTGCTGCTAAATACAGATGACTGTTCTCTAGCACATCTACTGTTCAATAAGCAGTTATTGGTATTAGGACAAAAGAATTCTTATTTTCTTTAATTTTCAACCCATTTTAACATCTGCTTTAACTCAGAAAGGAATTCAGGGAAGGCAGAGCTTTGCAGACACTGCAGAGCAAAGCCTTTAACAGGGCAGAGAGGGAGACAACTACCAGGAGGGCAAATGGCACACAAGTAGGTGCCAGGCTGGTCATATGAAGAGGAGGCAAAGAATAAGAGATTAGGCAAGGGGAAAATAAATAAATAAAATCTTAAGATATATTAGTTGAATTTTTGTTCTTCATCTTTCTAAATACACCAGAGCATCTTAATGCTGATGTTGGGTCAGTGGTTACCTCATACATGTACTGTTCCCACATGCTGAAGTTCTTCCATGGTCCAACAATTTGCAATGACAAAGTACCATAAAAAGTCATATTTTGGCACAATTATCATTTGTGCTATCAATTATCTCCACTTTAAATTTACTATCCACCTGGATTGAATCAAGAAGTCCTACTATAGATCAGAATTAATCTTCTCATGGTGTCATTGAGCTGTTAATACTTTATCACTTCAAAGATTAAAAGTATTGTGTAAGTGATAGAGCTACCGATGTTATTCCATAAAATATGTTCTAGTGCTAGTTCAGCTTTAGGATTGTTTTTCTGTTCCTAATTTAAAAGCTGTCCCTTAGCTAGAAAATACATCCTTGATGATATAAACGCATTACCCTTAGAAGGCAATCCATATCACAGGGAGGTGAAGTCAATGATTTCAGCTTTTTATGTACCACAAAGCCAATTAGTGGAAATGCAAGCCCTTGAACCCTCTGAAGGTTATTCTTGGGAGTTTAGAAGCACTCATTCCTCCTTGTCAACAGGAATTACTTTTGGCTTAGTCTCATCCAGCTTTGAAAATTTGAGAGAGCATTTGTGGGCTCTGGATTCACTCTTTACTTCTCAAATAAAATAAGAATGTTCTTTGACATACTGTGAAAAGGCAGAAGGAGAAATATCGCAGAAAACCATAAGAGTGTACTACAGTGCTATTAAACCTTCAAACAGGTTGTACAAAACACAGGCATTACATCTTCTGATGCTAATGAAAAACTTTTGGAAGCAAAGTGTGGGGAAATCAATAAGAACCAGGGCCATTCAGCTACACTTTTGACTTTAGTCTCATGAAACCATGTGGAGACTGCTAAGCACCAACAGAACGTTGTAAAAGCATCTGCCTGCCTTAAAATCACCTTGCCTGACCTCCTGTTTCCTACAAACAATAAAATTTCTCCCCATGCCTTTTACACAGGAACCAAAGTCTAGAAATAGAAAAACAAACAAACAAAACAAAACACTAGGACAGTTCTCTTCCTTCTCAAAAGGGCACAGTGAGACCAGAAAGTGAGACTGACAAAAAGTCAAATCATAACCATTCTGTGATTCTGCGATATGCTAATATATAGAAGAGAACTGGGAAGTCAAAGTATACCTCCCTCTATCAGCAGAGCCTAGTGCAGCACATCCATCTGTTTTGTAATAAAGTCAGTGTTCTCACACAGGTTTAAAAGTGAGCTGGATCAGAGACTTTAAAGACAAAATATTGCCCATTGCAGTTGAAGCCTTTGTCCATGAAATCCAAGTAACCAAGGGGAACATGGAAGAAAACTACTCTCCAACCATTTCTGGCCCATAACAGCCTCTCTTCTGCAGTAAATTGGCAGCAGTCAAGAACCTGACACAGCAGAGGAGCCTTCCTGTAACAGGCACGTATACGCATGTACCTATAGATAGGTTCCATCCCTAACTGCTTTTAATATATGTTTACAAGAGACAAAAGCTGGAACAAAAGACACACAAAGGCAGGAGACTGTGTAGCAGCGGGTAACAGATGGTAGCGACAGGGCTTCCTTTTTCTTCCTATATACGTATAACACCATATAATAACACAAAAAAAATATATATTTAGTACTTTTTTTTAAAGGTTGCATTTCAACTTATGTTTCCTTTCCTATGGGCCAAACTAGTGACATAAGGAAATTTCATAAAGCTGGGTGGCCTCACCATATTGGGCTCCAAATTAAGTGTCAAGATATCTGCTGCACTTTGGGCAGACACGGATTTTTATGGGTATGTGTTTAAGCTGATGCACTTTTAGTTGGATTTTAAGGCAGAATATGGCTCCACCCCATTCACTCATATATTACACAGCTTTGCTGTTTTCCCCTTGATGTCCAAGCTACTCCCTCTTAGCCAAATTTTGTTTTTGCAGGGATCACAAGTCTAAGTGCTATTCTAGCACCCCTGTGGGACACGCACAGCCTATGGGCAATCTGCACAGCAATTTGCTCTGCCTGTTTTCAGTGATTCACACTTGCTTTTATATTTCAGAGCTGAACAGCTCAGAGCAGTAATTCAGGATGTGCAAGTGCGATAAAAATAATTATAGATGTAAAACAAATCAGAAGAATCAAAACTGGAAATGCAAAAACCTCTTCAGCCCTCTGCATCCCCCTACCCTTCTTTTCTATAAGTGTTTTGTGACAACAACAAACATTCATTTTGGAAAATATCAACTCTGTAGTGGAACCGGAGCCTGTGGTGCTGCTTTCTGCACTCTTTAGTTTAGGCTTTCGTAGAGGCACCTTTGCTTTATCTTGCCAAGCAGAACAGGGACATTAATGAAGCACCTCCAGGAGACTCTGCGCACCCCAAGGAAAACCCAGGACACCTGGCAAGGGCAGCTCAGCTCTTACTCAGACTGGTAAAGGCAGTAGCTAGGACAATGTCTCCTCTTCCCACTGCATTTTCCATGGTGGGTTGCAGAGATTGTATCACGGAGGGGCTAACTAAAGCTGGCAGTTGTCAGGCAGTGACTATTGAATGTCCACTACCAGGCACAACCAGGCTGATTTATTACATAAAACATAGAACAGAAAAATGATACCATTACCTCCTATGTGTTCACACACATAGGGAAAGTGAGGGTCTCTTTGTTCTGCTTGCAGATAGCACAGTATATTTGGGACGGTCAATTTTTATTTCTTAGTAAGCTTTCAAAGAGGGCTTCAAATCATATGCTTATTTTCCCGTGTGAGTAATGAGTAATGGGACATTTTTATATTTCATTTAAAGTTTCAATCTTGCAATCTGAGAAAAAAAAGTTGGTAGTTTAACAATGCAAACTGCAATGAATAAGTATTTCCTTGTAATGAGAGAAAAATTTCTTTAATTTCATTAAAGTGTCCCAAAAGTCCTGCAAATACTTCTCTTGCACCAGATAGAGAGCATGCTGCTTTTCTGAAGCACGTGCTGCATCCTCTGTTGCATCCTGTGCAGATTCCTGCATCCTCTGCACATCTTTCTCCCACTCATTTCCCTAAGCGTCTGATAACTCTGCTACTTAAGAACACCAGGAGCCAATAAGCCTTTGATTTAGCTGTAAGAATTTGGGGCTATAAGGAGGTAAGACTCAGAGAAGATATAGATAGGTAGATAGACAGACAGACCAACCTATCTAGCCAGAGGTGAACAAAATAAACAATAAACGAAGACTTTCAATCACAAAAGCTTTTCTTCAGGCCTGAAGCAGCAGTCTTCTAGCCAAAAACAAGCCAAGAACTTTTGCTCCAAATTCCTGCTTACAACACTTTGTAAAGTCTAAGGAAAAAACAAGTCAGTTAAAATGAACTTCCAGGGTGTTGACGGAACTCGATCTGGAATAACAAACAGATCGAACTAAAGGAGCTAGCAAACCTCTGGAGCTTACAGAGCATGAGATACGAGAGAGAATCCTGGAAGAACTAGCTAGCTTTGTTACCATATAAACAAATTGAAGACTACTCCATGAGACACATGCATCTAATTTACAAATGCCTCCTCCTGCCTAAAGAAAAGATAAAAAGCAGAATTTTCTCCTCCATGTTGTCATAGGAGAGGGGGTTAATACCTCATTTTGTGGTTAGAATGTGTTTGCTAGAGTTTTACATTTTTACTTTTCCAAAGTCATGTGCAACACTGGGGCGCACACATAGAAACACCAGAAAGTATGTTTAAGAAGAAAGAAAAGATTTAAGAAGAAAGAAAGATCCCCAAAAGGACATGCTCTTCAAGGCAGTAAAAGCTCTTCCCTAACTGCAAATGAAGACAATACTAAAAAATTATGTCCATTTATTTTTATATCCATCCATTTCATTTCCATTCTGGTCCCTAGGTACAGTTATTATTTCTGAAATAACTAACTCTACTTGCCTACAATTCTTTTGCCTTCAAAACATATTTGATTTTTTTTATCTTCACTATTAACCCTTGTTTATGCACGTGCCAAACAAATAAAATAAATAAATAAATAAATAAGGAGCTAAGCTACCTGCTTGAGACTTTTGCTCTGCATTTACCTTAAGTTATTAGCAACTATGTTGCTACATGCCTGGACTTTATAAGTTAGGTGCCCTTTCTTCTTGCTTCATGTGGAAGGAGGTGGCATGGGGAAGAAAGATGAACAACATTAAAACATTTCTTTGTAGAGGAAACAAAGCAGAACATATTGTGGTAAAAGTACTTTCTGTCTGCATTCTGGATAACATTTGACAATTCTGGGTGCATTGCATTATTCAAAAAAAGAAAAAAAAAATCAAAACTTCAAAGTGCAAATTGGAATCGGGGAGACTCAAAGGTTTGAGAATTCCACCTGTAGCACAGAGTGGTACCTCAAGAGCAAAGCTAGCAGAGGGGGGAGCGAACAAAGGCCCTGGAAACACACCCATGATTCCGAGTCCACGTTTGTGCTATTTAACAGAAAATAAAGACACCTTCTTCTCTCTTCATTAAAATATTATATATATATATTTTTTTTTAAAGATATCTACAATCTTGGCCTTCAGCTGCAGAAAAGACAGGGAGACAGAAAAAGCCACCCACCCAAGCTTTCTGAAGCCAACCCTGCTACTAACTTGGTTGATAGCACACCCTTTTTAATAGTTACAATTGCAACCATGCCTCTGCCATGGCTAATTTTCAGATTAGATCACTTCTCTGCATCTACTAAAATGGTATTAAAATAAGGGGATTTTAAAAAGCTTAACATCAAATGCGTTGAGTAGAAGTCATGCTTTTGTTGGTATTCATCCCTTCTGCCATCGTGAATTTTAGCTTGTGTCACCCGCTCCTTTGTTAAAGTTCACAAAGGAAAAGCAAAAGCAGGACCCAGCCTGATGAACGCGAGTGATGGATTATCCAGTGCACATCAGCACACACGCTGGCATCAAGGCAGCAGCTGGGCAAAAAGTCTAGATCACATGTTTTCTTAGCCAAAACTATTTCAGACTTTAATACAAATTTTAATATTTTGAAAGCTGAAAGCAGATCAGAGCCAAGAATAACTTTTATAACTTAAAAAAAAAAAAAAAAAAAAGACTGTAGTGGAAAAAAAGATAAAATTATCATTGCTTCCTTGCCTAAGAAGGGCCAAGGGACTATCTACAGGGACAACTGCATTGCCATTTTTAGTGCTTGGACAGTGACCTCTGTTCCCTCTCCTGAGAGGGGCACACAGGATTGCTGTGTATGAAATGCTCCCTTCCCAGCGTTCGTCTTGAATGGCACCGGACACAACTCACCCCTGACTGGAGGCAACAGCAAAAGGCAGGAACCAACAGATGTGACTTCAGCGAATGCACTGTAAAGGCTAATTTTTAAACAAGTTTATTGCTCCAGGCTCTTAAAATAGTCAGTGAGGACAGACTGCTCCAGTCTATCTGAAAGGGTTCAGAGCACGGGGTTTGCTCATTTTCTTTGAGCCACTGCAACTCCTCCGTCGTCACAGGTTGATACTTGGATTTGCTAGTACCTCTTACCGGGCACTATGTCCTAGCGCGAGGCGAGTGCATCATCTGCAGAAACGGTGCGTGGGCATCTCCAGTCTTCTCCCTGCCTACTTTTTCCCTCCTCATTCCCAGCCAAGTGCTGCTGCAACTTACCTTGTGCTGGACCTGAACATTGCTGGATGCCCCATGAACTGATGCAGCCCAGCTGAAAAATCAGGATCTGCTGGGTTAGAGAGCTGATGAGCTGCATGAGAAGTTGCGACACATTCTGAGGACACTGGTAAGAAGGTCATTAACATCTCAGCTTGAAGCATGGGAGGCGGGAGGAATAAGTGCTGGCAGCCAGGTCAGATCAGCTAGGGGAGAAACTTTTGCTACAGTGTCATTTCCACAGTACGCAGTGCAATTAGACTTTCTAGGCTAGAAACAATTTAGCTTTACATGTTTATTTTACTGCAAACCATGGCCCGCCCTCAGAACAAACACTGCAGGGCTTAGAGCAAATACTCTTGTGCGTTGAAGCAGAATTTCAGAGTTATTACTTCGGAACAAGTGAGAGTATTGCTCAGTTATATAATCCCAGTTATAGCCTAGCCATTTTGCTGTATAAGGCTGTCGTAATTCTTTTAGAGAAACAAAGCTGCAACTGCTGTTGTGCAAACACAATGCATTCTAAATTAAAAAGCATACTTTGTTCACTTTTTTCCCCATTGAACTGCGACAAAGCCAGTCAGACGCAATTTAAGAGCAGCTCCTTATGGCACTCCTATTTCTGTTTGTTAGCAAACCCAGGAAGACACAAGTGCATGCACACACAGCCATGACATGCACCACATCCCAACGGCGAGACTGTGCTTCTTCCTGTTCCTCCAGGAAGAATTTAAAGTCAGTAAAACCAAGACCAAAGAGGAAGAGACAAACAGGTGTGGGATGCTTATTTGGTAGAGGATGAGGATGGTAAAGGGGAAATTAGGAAATGGTATAATATAAGATAATAGGAAGCACAACACGATCAGGGGTTCATCAGGCACAGGGATTCTCCATTACCAGCCTGCAGGACACTGCTCCCGTCATTATATTTGGAGGGAAAGAATCAGAAAACTGTATTATCAGAATATTATTGCATAAGCAACCACTTCTTCATTGATAAAGTTGGAAACTAGTCTATTCCCTTCCTGACATTAGTAACTTGCACACAAAGTGATTTCAAATATCCCTTTTAAAATCCTAAGACTGCAGGTCTGGTGAACACGCATCTACTATTTCCAGTCCTGCGAGCTGTATAAAGTAAGTACAGAATTACCACGTTTTGCACCTCTCAAACTCTGCACCGACTTAGTTTTTAAAAAAATAAAATTAAATTTAAAAAAGGCCATGGGGCAGAGAGGCTGGCAAAATGCTTCACTCATTACTATTAGTAATAAGTCTGTGGCTCTGAACATAAGTTTATTTGCTCAAAGTCTCACACTGAGTCCGTGGCTAAGGAGTGGTTCAGGAGAGGCTCTCGCAGACAGGCATGCTCTGCACTACAGCCTCTCATGTGGAGCCAGAAGGAATTGATCCCTGGTAGAAATGACCAGAGTGCTGACTATGTGCTCTTTGATTTCCCAGATTTTAGAAAGGCAATCTCTCAATCTTCGCCCTTCAATATAATAGCTTTATTGTTTCTGTAGAGCTGTAAGAAGCATTTTTACAATTTTAAAGACAGAAAAGACCACTTCAGCTTAGACTGCCTGTATAAATGGACTAGATAAGTTCAAAATACAAAAAGGGTTCTTTTGCACTAGGCATTTACTGAATCAAATTTATTCTTATTCCCATTCTTGTGCACACACAACCACGGTACCAGAAACTGCCTTAGGACAGAGAACAGGGAGAATGCAAAGCATCCCGTGCCTTTATATTTCCCCTCCTGGCACCATTATAAACATGAATTGCAGTTTCTTGGGTCTGAATTTTCTGCCAAAATATGAGGAGAACTTATAGTCTGAGACCTAATTGAGGAGAAAAAAAAAAAAAGCCACATAAGAAGGGAATTACGATTATGTCTTGTGTATGTTAGCTGCTAGCTTTATTTACACTATAAATTAAACAGAGGAACAATTAGATACTGAGCATCATAATGTTTCTTTAAAAAGAACTGGTATCCATAATTGGGGTATACTATTACCATTATACTGCTTACTCCATTTTGCTGTACTACAAATGAGAACTAATTAAACTATTTATTAATAAAACTTAGAGTGCTTAAATGTTTTATTTTTTCACAATTATAGTTCCTATAATGCTGTTATGCAAATAAAGTAAGCATACAATACACAGTAAGAGTTTTACATGCAACACATCTTTCATAGCTATTCAGATGTGCTGATTTGCAAAGGTTTATAGGAGAATTAGAACACCAATTATCAAGCTTATCATAAACCTAGGGTCCAAAACACTATTTTACAAGTAAGTGTTTAAAGCAAGAGCTACCAATAACGTTGCAGCTTGTACAAGGATCAAAAGGGAGAGAACAAAGATCTGAGAGAAGAAAGAAGATAACCAAATCTCATCTAAGAAGGCAACCTGCCTTCTTAGCTACTGCAGATTCTCATTCTCCAGCAGAGAAAAACAAGAAGAAAACTTTCCATTTATAGGCATAGTCAGTAAGATAAGTGCTTCAGTAGCTTGTTAGAAACAGCTTGCTTTTTAATGCACATCAGAGGTTGGTTGTGTATGTGTCTTCCTGCATCATACAAGTTGTTCTAGTCATTCTCTGGAAATAGCTTCTGGGCTACCATCTTTTACATTTGCTCCCTCCCTTAATTTTAAGAAGTGCTGCAATAGCAGCAACAAGTATCCTGTGCCCAATTCCAGAAATGCAACAAAACTATTTCAGTGTTTAATATTCTGCTATTCAGTATTTTTACCTGCAACATGCAAAGCACTACCTGTAAAATCTTCACACTGTGCTGCTTTGACACAGATGCAAAAGGCCATAGCTAGAAAAGGTTGAATTTTCTGCCCTCAGGGACATACAGAAAGACTGTCTCCTTACCTGGTGACAACTAGTAGCCAAATCATTGAAGTACAGGTTTTGCACTTCTGTGTTAGACACAGGTATTGCCACAGAATTCTTGAATGACGCTGATGAGTCATCCTGAATCCACCTACATTCACAGCACACAAGTCTGAATTCTCCACTGACGTGGTCCAAATTAAATGATATCGAATCCATCCAGAGATAAGGAACAAAGCGCTAAAAGCTCCTCAGCTGAACACTTGGACTCCCTTGAAGAAAAAAAGGTAGAATTAATGCCAAATTAAGCAGGACTTAGAAGATACATATTTTACATTCCTCTAAGGCTCAAACTTATTTCAGGCCTACGGAGAGAGGCTCTCTTCTATACTTAAGGTGAATGCTGAAAAAGTACTGCTTGCCAATACATACTTGTCTTTCCTATCAAAAGCACCAATAAATTAGAGAATATATCTAAGATGTGAGACACCAACTCTATACCTCTCAGCCAAAATGGGGACGGGAAGGAAAGCTTCAAGTTCCATTGAACCCGTCAGTTTTTTATGAAAGGTAATGTAACTTGTTATTCTGGTGATTTAGAAAATTCTGGTAAGCAGAAGACATTCTGGCTTACAGACTACCTTAATCATGGTGTCATACAAAACTGAAATATATTAAAAAAAAAAAAAAAAAAAAAAAAAAAAAAAACCACCAACATCTAAACAGACAACAGCCAGTCTCTGTTATCTGATAGTTCATGAACTCCTTACTCCAAATTTCCATCAAGTCATCAATTCCAAATGCTATTTGAGATATCGTTAGTGACTATTTCAAATCTTAAAGTATTTTAGAGTTTTGTGAGAGCATATCACTTTTGACAACTTTTGACAAAAGTATTTGTAGATGAACTCAATTTCCATCTTTATTGTGATTAGAGCTGGTTCAAGATTTTCTGATAGGAGTGTTTTACCACAACTTATTAAAGCTGAAATCAGAAGCAGGTTCCACAGAACCAAAGTCAATTCTTCCAGGCAACCCAGAGATGAGTCACAAGGAAGCTCAGACCCTGCAAGTCCCAGCAGATAGGACTGTGAAGTACCCAGCAAGGCAGGAGGACTAATCTGAAGCGCAGAAATGCCTGGAAAGCCTAAATCAAACAAGATCAAAATCATTCTGCACTTTGTTTGGAAACAAATATAATTTACAATGTATTTACTTAATTAACTTGTCTATACTTGAAACAAGCAAAACGCGATGTCAGGTCATAAAAACACGAACCGTGTCAAAGCGGTTCACATGAAAGACCTAATTGTCTCTATTATTAAATACATGACTAGTGTGGTACGTGTAAAGACATACATTTCCGTGTTTTTTTTTAAAAAAAAAAAGTAGCTGCTACGTCAGCATCTAGATTAAAATGGAGCATCATTTAAACTATTTCACATGACAGGCTAGAGTAATAAACACCTTAGTTCTTGCATATCAAAAACAGTTTTGATTGTGCCGCATGTACGTAATTTGATAAATACCAGGAAATTTCTTTTGAAAGTGTAAGACTCTTCTGGTTCTAATTATCTGCTGTAATTTTTGCTTATCACACACAGGAGTAGCTTCACATTTGTTGCCTCACGCAAAAGCACAGTGAAGACACAGAGCAACAAACTCTCCGTAGAAGCTCAACCCATCTCCATCTGATATTGATGACACGTGGTAGATATGGCCTTTGGGAAATGCATCTTTTAAACAACACTGATCAGAACGATTAGCAGAGTAGTCAGTAAACTATCTGCAGCATGGATCTGGCACAGCAACTGGGATGCTCTCAGGCACAAGGGACTTGTCTAGACCCTTGACCAGACACACTGAGCAGTGGCCTAGGACTCATTCTAAAAGGGTTCCAGCCTGCTCTATGCTACCCTACCTTGCCCATGAGTTGTATCCCAAGCAAAGGCATCAAATCAACATTTCCCAAATGCCAAGGGCCTGCATTATCCCTAGGGCATACTCTGCAAGAGCACAGCAATCTGATAATCTTATTTTGTGCAATTTGCTCCTCTCTGCAGCTCAGCCAAATTGAAGTCTTCCTAGCTCTATATAACAACCACCAATACCTGAAATCCATGAAAAGCAGGTACATCAGAGTAGCACTTAAAGACCTAATTTTGACTGCTGCCCAATGAAGACTGGATACAGCAGCTCTGCTGTGGAGGCTACATGAACCCAAGGACCATTGTTGCATGGCAGGCTACACCTTTGTCAAGGGTGCACTGCTTTAAACCTTCCAGTAAATCCACTCCTCCTCATTTCAGATGGCATAAGTCACTACTAGAGTAAGTAAGTAGGAAGCCATGCAATTATTTTTCAGTCCTAGCACTTTAAAGTCAGAGCTGCAGGATGCCATAAGGGAAGATCAATCCTGCTGCTTATGATCAAAGGATGTTTAATCTTTTCACCAGATGACTGCACACTCTCTTCTCCCTCCCTCTGGCTAGCCTCATTCCCAAACTCAAAAGAGAATCTGATATGGAAATATTTATGTATTTACATTTCCATACTGTGCATGGTTATATGGCTATCTTCACCTAATATTTAAATAAAATAAAACAAAAAACCAGAAACTCAAATCTGTCTTTTAGGAATACTCATAGCAAGATAAAATAAAAATAATTTAAAAAGGCAAATAACAACATGAAGTCTACAGCAAATCCTATACCATATTAACTGATTGACTACTCAGTTTTCCACAGGAAGTAGGATACTCATACTCAACACACTCACAGGTTATCACGCTTAAATTATATTAGTTAAATAAACACTAGTTCAGGTGGCTAAATTGCTCCTGCATTATATACATATTATATATATATTTATTATATTGTAATAGGTTTTCCATGCAATGGAAAATGAGCTACATTGACATTCACTGCCTTTTCAGTTTGCATTTCCTATAGTATTCTGCAATCTTCCTGGAGTTAGCAATAAATCACTAGTCTCATTAAAATGCAGGCCAATTTATTATTAGCTCTAACAGACATCTTATTCATGTGTAAATGACAGGATAATAGAAAAGTTGTTTGACAGCTTGCTGAGAAAATTATAGCTTTCATCATCTTATATGATAAATCTTTCCTAAAATAAAGTGAACACCCATGTAAAAAACAGGAATTAGGGTTTTAGACAGAGAAAATAATGTAACAATTATTCTACTTAACTGAGTCAGTTTCTGTGATCTAAGCAGAGGCAAATACACTTTGGTTCAGAACAAACCAAATTCTGAAATCATTTGCCAAGCTAAATACTGGAAGGTGGCAAAATA
>VZSV01000009.1:3221095-3233618 GCA_013398735.1 Nothocercus julius
AAAAAAAAAAGTTTTATGCAGTTTTAGGAGCTAAACTTTTGACTTTTTTCTAGCAATCAGCTTCTTTCCCCAAGCTTTATCTTAAAATGCTACTAGATAAGAAAATATAAAGTTTCCAAAATGTGGCAAAATCTAAACTTCTTTGAAGCTCATTAATGGCCATGTGGTATCATGCAGACACCAAATACTGAAGTTACAGAAGAATATTAGGCACACTATTTTACAATGACTGCATTTTGGTTTAGAATATTTATTTTGTTTATCATTAATTAAACAATAATTTTTGATTAAAAATATTATATCATTACAATTTGAGGTAAAATTTTGACTCTTAGTTCCCTTGATGTCTGAATTCCTGCAATGGACACAGAATCTATGCAGAAGAGGACCTAGAGCATGAGAAAGGTCCCATGATATCAGACTTGTCACAGTAATAACCCTTCATGAACAAAACAAACCCTTCATGAACAAAAAAAAAAAGTCAGTTTTGTTTTCTTCTTTAAAAAACACGCAAATAGGAGGGATCTTCTGCTGTTAATGGTCTAATAAAGAATCTCAGCCATGTCACAGAGGAAAAATGGATTTAGACCCACTCAGTCTAAAGAAGATGAAGTTTCCATTCATATGTTTTTGCCAGTTGGCCGCTAGAAATTGACCAAAACACAGAGGTTATCTGAAACAATCTCTCTTGACATTTTGTTTCTGTTGCTGAATTTCAAAATTTCATTCCAGTTCAAAATTTTGAAGTTTCATGTTCCCACAGAACAGAAACTCTCAGAGATATATCTGAGAAATATTATAAAATTTTATTAGCGTGTAACTTTAAGTATATCTTCACCACTTTTCTACTTCGGGAAAGAATTTTAAAGAGCGTCATTAATCAAGTGAGCAAACTGAAAGAGAATAAACTGCTGGGGCAATTCTGGCAAAGAATAAGGAATATTTCCCTCCTGACCCCCTCAACCAGTGGAATTTCCTGTCTTACTTGGGAATATGAACACATTATCTGTCATGGCTAGTTTTGTTTTGGGGGATTATTGGCATTGCTAATCAAGAATCTTGCCTGTTTCAAACAGTGGTTATTTATTCAACCTGTTAATTATTTCTGACTTGCAGATGGTCTATTATAGAGGCTAATTTCAGCATCTGCTAATGGTTCAAATTCAGTGTTTTAATGAATCTTGTCTGTCAGGCCAAGAGACTCACTGAAATGCTTCATTCATTTGTTTAACTATTAAAAACCCACCCACTTGTCCTAAAATGCAAAATGTCTCAGCCTAAACACACATTTTGGAAGATATCTCCATGTTTGTTAAATCGCATTCCAAGAGTGTATATTGATGACCTTTTTCCCCCCACCCTTGCTGTCCTGGAATTAACCAATCAATTAAACCATCCCTGAAAATAATGCTGTTATAGGTACAGCCTCAACTGTGCACAAATAATCTTTCCAAAACAACCTGGAGATAGAAGACTGGAAATTCTCTCTTCTTATGGTAAACAGGAGCCTTCACCTCAAACTAGGCAACAATAGGACAGTGTTACCATAATGCAGATTGCAATATTCAAACAGATTCTATACAGAAAAACAGATTTCTATACAGAAAAATACATAAAGAGTCTCCATCCTAATTAATTTTGGAGACTAAACAAATAGATCTTGCTACAGCGAAAGAGCAAAGGCATTAGCTGAAGACTGGATGGTCCTTGGTCATAGAAATCTTAATCTCATAACTCATTAAAATTAACTGGGATTCAATCCTTATGAGAAATATTCAAACACAGAAGAACCATCTCCAGGTGTGATGGCACACCAGTGACAGATGTAACTGTCCCAGTCACACGCCATGTTTAATCACAGTGCAGTTTTAACAAAAAATTGAAGGTTCAAACAGTCAAAGGGAGACAATGCTCAGAAAAAAACACGTTTGTTCACTGACTCAAGTGACAAGAGATTCCCCATAATGAGTGCTAATACGAGTAGGCCATTGTTCAGAAAGCCTTTCCAAATCAAAGCACAGCTCCAGAACTATTTACGCTCAAAAATTCAAAGTTAAGTTTGCTCAGCTACAATCTATTTTCTTTAAAGGGGATTTGGGCAAGACTTTAAGGAACACAGTTACCTACATCTCTGAAATAAAAGTTGCAAGCATTTTGATTTATCAATAGATAAAAGTATTAACATGAAATCTGGATTAATCAGAGGTATTTTTAGCTCAAAAATATTTAATTTCCTTCAAAAGCTATCAGTAAAAGAATTATTCAGGAGACAAGAGAAGGAAAGCAATTATGATAGTAGCCATGGCCATTTTGCAGCTGGGTAGGTGAAGAGGACAACCTGCAGATCTAGAAGTCTGAGACAACACTTTTCTAATGGAATTTGGTTTCAAAGGAAGTCTTGAAGCTATGAGAGGCCCTAAGACTTCAAAATGAATTAGCTCACATGATAAATAGCTCCATTTCAGAAAATAGAGAAGCAAAAGAGGAATAGATATTAAGGCATTCCTAAAGCAGTGCCCTATGTCTGTACGGAAAATTTTATGGGAACATGGCAAATACCTGAACTTGAAGTATACCGTGATCGACTCTGAGAGTATATCTGATTTCTTAGGACCCACAAAATCTATCTGTGCAGATGTAAACAGAAACATCAAAGATTAGAAATGCGAATAGGACTGACGCTAAGTGCTGAGGATATCTGTGTGCAAGTCAACATCAGTCTGGCGAGAACGCTACCTTGACTTAATAGAGTTCTACAAGACAGGGCAGTCTCTGTCCCTCATGGTTGATGTCTTTCTCCAGCAAGAGATACTGTTTCTATGTTCACTGTCTCAAAAATTAGGATCTGAACTATCATGCTAAAGTCACTGGGTCTTACATTTCAGTCTTCTGCTAGGGTCCATTAGTTTGATAGATGGCTTGCTTATTAGTAGAGTTAATAAATACCAATGTTCACTCGCACTGAAAATAAACAGGTACTTACTCTCTCTTTCACCAGCCTTTAAATTAAAGGCCACCTGAGATTACACCAAGTATTTCTTAGATATTTTCTATCCTGTATTTTTGCTATTGTGAAATTTATAGCAGCATGGTTAAACCCTGTGTATAGGTCACAATCACAGGCCAGGAAGTTGAGGAAGTGGAGTTCTTTATATGAGAGAGTAACAGGACTGTAGCAAGCTCTGCTTAGAGAGGGGGATGAAGAGCAAGTCAAAAGCTTGAAGGGCAGGATAACATGGGTGACACTGTTGTGGGCTTTTACTACAGGCCACTGTAGTTAACTTTTACCAGTGTAGTAAATCACTGTCAATACCATACTTTGAAAGAGGAGCAGAGGGGGAGAAAGATGGGGGAAAATAAAAAAAGAAGAAGGAAGAACATCCCTAGATCAGTACTAGGGGATTGACAGAGGTAAGGCCAAGCAGCTACACAGACTGTGCAAGGACACGGATATGTTGAAGCTTCAAATACGGGGAAGCTGGAACTGAACTAGGACCACGAGCATGTCTGAGCAACCTTGTAATAACTCAAACTTGCTGTATTTGTGGTTTGGGAAACAGTGAAGCTACTTTCCCTATTTTCTAGCCAAAACTATTACGGGAGTTTAAGAGAGCACACGGATACCCCAGAGACTCAGAAAAACAGCTGGCTCTCCTCTAAGAGGAAAGCTAAGTAAGAGTGTTGGCAGATTTAAGAGACTTCCAGCTCAGGGAAGAAGGGGAAAAAAAAAAAAAAAAAAAAAAAGTATAAGCAAACTCTGACTCCAAGAGGTCACAGAGTAGCATCCAAGATTATAAAAAGCTTCCTCCTAAAGAGACAGAACTGCACCACTGCTTGGCTAGTAGGCAGGCATCACCTTCTATCAACTTGTACTGTTCTCATGATTAGAAATTAGAGGCAGATCAAGAAATAATGCGCCAAGAAGACTGTGATATCCATGACACAGGTCAGTGGGAAAGCCTGACCAGCTTACTACAAGAAATAAGCACATCAGAATTATTAATATGCCTAGCCTGCAAACACACTGGAGCCTGTCCATCCCAACAAACTGCTCTTGTTACAGCAGAAACAACTGCTATACAGGTTTATTTAACGAAGACTAGCCACAGGGGCACAAGAAGTGATGTATGTGTTGACATACACCTGCCTACACCTTTAAGTATTTGCCAGCAAGGACTATTATAGAAAGAAGCTTTTGGAGACATCAGCACTGTACTTATCAGGTGACTTCAGTGACAGTATTCTTCACATTTAGGGCTGAACACTGAGCTGTAAGCAGGGAATTCTAAGATGAGTTTTGAGGTTCCCTCATTGCAGAGGGGCAGTTTTGAATTCCTAATCATACACGACCCATATGCTTGGGATTTGATAAAAAACTCCTGAATTATCATAACCACTGAAGACTGCTGGCCAAGAATAGGTACAAAAAGCGTGGTCTAGATACATGCTAGGTATGTGGAAGTCATCATCTCCCCTCCATTACATACAATCTTATAATCCACCCCTGTGATGCTGAACTGATGTTACAGCACTCTAAAATATGTATTATAAAATAATAAATCATTAGGAATTTGGTGGATTTTGAACTACTCTTTGGAATACCTTTAGGAAAAACCTACTGTAATTGCCTTTCCTACTCCTTCATGAACTAGGGGATACAACCTAAGGCAAAGACAGTAGAAAACTGCTGCTGATCTGTCAAGATGAAATGGTTATCTCTTACTTGAGCAGGAAGCTTCTAGACAGAGAAGACCTTTTCTATTGAGAACAGCAGGAGAACAGCCAGATGTTTGTATTAAGTGTATATTGCTCTTCAATAGCACAGAGGAAGGGATTTATACACAAGAAGAGGGCTACGAGGATGATCCAGGGTCTGGAACATCTGCCCTGTGAGGAAAGGCTGAGAGAGCTGGGCCTGGTCAGCCTGGAGAAGAGAAGGCTGAGAGGAGACCTGAGCAGTGTCTGTCAGTACCTCAAGGGAGGCAGTGAGGAGGATGGGGCGGCCTCTTCTCAGTGGTGGCCACCGACAGAACTAGAGGAAACAGCCACAAACTGAAACACCAAAAGTTCCACAGGAACTTAAGGAAACATTTCTTGCCAGTGAGGGTGACAGAGCCCTGGCACAGGCTGCCCAGGGAGGCTGGGGAGTCTCCTTCTCTGGAGATCTTCCCAACCCGCTTGGGCACAGCCCTGAGCCACCTGCTCTAGGTGACCCTGCGTGTGCAGGGGGGTTGGACTGGATGATCTCTAGAGGTCCCTTCCAACCTTAAGCATTCTGTGATTCTATGATTCTAAGAGAAACTACCTGGTATGCCATGACAGAAGCAAAATTCTGCTTAGAAGAATAGCTCAGTCTCTTCCAGAAAGAACAACAATATGTTTCTTTAGAACAAAGATTGTTTTTTTCTTCTTTCTATCACTGTTATAAAAAGAAAAAAAAATAAAAAATAAAAAGAAAAAGAAAAAGCTGATCAAATTTTCCCAATTTTCCCAAATTCTAGCTTTCTTGCCTAATAAAATGATTCTCAGTTTTGTAGATGAGCTTCTAGCATCCATAACATGCTAAGTATCTGAGATACTGTGGTATAAAGAACCTTCCATTTCAAACCCTGACTTCGGAAGGTTATCAGTGCACTTGCTGTAACTAAGACCAGCCTTTAACAAGCTCCAGCTCTGTTCTTGGGTAAAAGCTGGTGAAATTTCTATGCTCAGCCCTCTGTTCTGGTTCCAAGTGATGGCACTAACAGAAATGAACAATTGCAGACCTGCCTGGACCCTACAGACTCAGCTCAAACTCCATAGTCAGGCCAGCCCATGACAGCTGTGTGGAAATGGAGATGTTCAGCTGAGATGAAATCAATAATAAATGCTGCTGCTCTCTACTAAACTGCAGAAACAATTCTGCTTTCCTTAAAGGAGAGGGGGAAAAAAAGCCTGTTCCCTTGACCACGCTTCAGCAAATTTTCATCAGAAAACAAGTCCATCTTTGCAATGCCCCCATCAAATTTTCCTGTACCAAATAAAAAAAGCACTCAGTCATCTTAGCAAACTGGCAACAGTATTTATACTGTGAGATATACTGCAAAGCAGAAAACTCTGTCATGGCAGTTGAGCAGCACAGAGTAACTGCCCACTATAGCTGGCCCTTTTCTTGGGGAGGCTCCCTGTAACCGTACTATCAAACCAGCATGAGACAAATCTTAACTTGGAACATAGCCTGGGTGCTGCAGGACATAATTGCCCACATGCCAGTCTAGCACAGGATGGACACATCATGCATAGCACACTTCTCAAATTCATTATCACAACCACATTCAAAAGAAGGGGCCAGACCTCCAATTTGGCCAAGAAGACACAGAAGACTTTCTGAAGCTTTCCAAAGGGAGATGCTGCTCACCACCACGTTCTGGGAGTTCAACCTGGCAGAGGGGTTCTCATCTCTCTGTAGCCTTGCCACTGCGCCGTCACTCATCAGTGGACGGCCAAGACTTGTACTAGCTAGATGATGGAGATTTGAGCAGCTGACGTTCAAGTTATTGTACCACTACTATGCTCCTTTCTCTGTGCAAATATCATCTGATCTAAGTCTTGAGCTGTCCTACATTTTACAGATACCTTATCCTGTTCCTACCATGGGCTGTACAACCATATCCAAATCGCCAAAAGTTCACAAACATCTTCCTGTCAGATTGTCTCGATAGTGCACAACCAGACAGAGAACCAGAAGGTGTCAACAGAAGGAGACAGGCTGAAGTACTGGTGTTTCCAATGCTCTCTCCTCTTGCTGAAAGTACAGGCCAGGCTCCAAACTCAAGGATTCACTATCAGACTGCAGCTGCTTGGCACAGCTTCACAGTGGCAAACACGTCAAGATACATGAGACCTGTGCTTGATATTGCACAAAACTTTAGCGACGCTGCCTGTATTTTCTTGCACTTGAAGCAATATTGTTTAGCATTGCACATGTAACTACTCCTAGAGTTTCTCTGGGAGAGAAATGCTTGATTATTTTCCCAGTCAGAGTGCAAGAATGACCAGGTATTCAGACAGCTAGCCTGGAAACCAGACCTAGATACAAACTGGGATTAGACAAATGCTGTGGATATTTAGCTTGCTTTATAACCTACCCTGTTCTTTGTATGACACACTGCTCTGGTCATTTCACAGAAGCAGCTAAAAGCTGAAAGTCTCCCTTTCCTTACCTGAGCTAGAATTCAGACAGGAAGACTCTCAATATCAGGATAAGAGTTCTTACTCAGTTTAGGCATTTAACCCTTACTTCTGATAGCACTATTACAACTGAAAGTGGTAGATACTCTTCATAAAACAAACTCTTCATAAAACAAATGAAATGCTGAAGTAAGTTTATTCTACTCTCACTTTTTCTATAATATCTTTAAAGCAGAGATACCAGAGACTTTTACCAATCCATCACAGCGCTTTGGTGACTTATCAGTAAGCTCAAGAAAGAAAAGAAATTAAAATACACATTGATCTTCCTTTCTACAGTTTGGAAAAAAAAAAAAAAAAAAAAAAAAAAAAAACCACACGCACACACCACAAAACCACCCACCCACCCACACTTTATCCTAGGCACCATAGACAAACAGATTCACAACATCACAACATCTATTCACCTTCAATACTCTTCAGAAGCAGCAAGCAACCCAATTTCCTTCTTTTCTTCTTAGAAGTTTTCCAAACGAATGTTCTCTCCAGGTTCTCTCAGAAAGCTCTCTGTGTATATATTTTTATATATTTGTATATATTTACCCAAAACCAAGTGTATCACTACAGATAAGACTTTGATAATGCTGATGAGAATAGAAATACATTCTATATTTTGCAGGAAATATTGGAGTTTCTCTATATAGACAAGATGTTGCCCTGCCAAAATAAACAACAAGAAAAAAGCATGACATTTTGATTCATTTAACATCAAAATCCCCCATGTCTTTTTCCCCATGAAGCTTTCTCAGCCATACAGTATTTCCCATCATATATTTGTCCCATTGATTGTACCACCTGACTTATAACTCCTTAAAGTTTAACATCATTAATACTACCAGAGTGAAAGCTGTTTATATATCTTGATTATATACTAACTTTATCAAGACTGAAGGACTGTCTTAGCATTAAAGACAATTTCCTTGCTACCAGCTTGCCTTTAAAGTTGTAGATATAGGCTAATTCCCTATTCCGTCATTCAGAGCCTGCAAAAAACTCATATCTTTGTTGGGCTAGATATCAGATAAATTTTCTGGGCTAGCTTATCCAACCTGTATGTAAATGAAATTGCAGGGTCAAATGCCAAACATACTCACTAAAGTATCACATGAGGCAGGAGCAAAAGCTCTACTAATCTCAAAGCAGGACTTCTTTATCCACTGGCAGGTTACTCTGTCACAGAGGGAACTGAGTTAAACAAATTAACCATGTTGGCTGCTATGCACTTAGAGTCCTGAGAAGGGAAATCTGGAAGACGAACTGAAATAGACAAAATTCCTGTGAAACACAGTTGTCCATGCCTATCACCTGTCTCCTTATCAGATTCTGCCATCAGGCCAGGTGGCAGGGTCCACACTGGTTATTGGAAAACAGGGCAGAAGGAATCTAAGACCATTTAGATACCTACACATATTTGTTACATTTGTGTTTTGTTTATTAAGTCCTACTAATTGAAACACCAAAAGTCCCACAGGAACTTAAGGAAAAATTTCTTGCCAGTGAGGGTGCCAGAGCCCTGGCACAGGCTGCCCAGGGAGGTTGTGGAATCTCCTTGTCTGGAGATCTTCAAGACCTGCTTGGACGCAGCCCTGAGCCACCTGCTCTAGGTGACCCTGCGTGTGCAGGAGGGTTGCACTAGATGATCTCTAGAGGTCCCTTCCAACCTTAAGCATTCTGTGATTCTATGAATTGCATCATCCTCAAGGAAAAAAAAAATGCTAAAACATAAGGGCCAAACATAAGAACTCCATTTCTCATTTCTCTCTCCCCAAAGGGCTTTAGACACTTCACAATGTAGCCTTTGGAATCACCTCAGGTTTTTGGCAAGGGAGTTAGGGTTTTTTTCATGTGCGTGCATCTCTCAAGACTCTTGTCTTAGTTCAGCTTTGCAGAGACAGTTTGTCAAAATTTCACTCTGCTAGAATAAAAGCCCTTTAGAGCCAGATATATTCTTCTCATAAAGGCACCCAGATCACCTCTTACAGCTGATTAAAACCACAGACAGTACTTCAGTGCTCCCCAAAAGACCACTTTTTCCAATCCTTGAAATATTTTATAGTTCTCTCCTGATTTATTCAAACTTTCTGACATGTTTACAAAGCAGTCAGACTGTCAGAGTTAATGAAATATACTTAATACTTCACAAACAGATCTTGGAAGTATTTGAAAACTCCTTACTCATTAATTTTGGTTCTCAGATACAAGGACAACAACAACAAAAAAGCAGCTAGCAGGAGTTTTAAGGAACATTCTTTAGCTTTCGGTTGGATTTTGTATTTACAGGGATTCTTTCAGGACTTCTTTTTAGGCAATTAATGGCTCCATAAGTTCCAAAGAGGGAACCAACATATTTTTAGCCTGATCCAAGCCTTACTGTCCTAATTTCACTACTTCCAAGTAGAAAAAGAGAATAATCAGCTACAGAATCCCAACCTAGGCACAGAAACATAAATTTAGAGTATCTCCTCTCAGAGGAGAGCAGGTATTTTTCTTTTCCTGGCAGAGACTTTCCCAGAAACTAGTTGCCTGGTTAAGGCTTGAGGGATATTTACTCTTCTTGCTCCAGTAGCCAAGTTATGGTGAGGCAAGTTACCCAAGATTTTGTCATGTAAAGGAGAAGAGTACTTACCAGAGCAGTTTTAAAATGCTTAAAATATACACTTTAACCATTTTTATGGAAATAAATTTACATTTACTACAGTTTATGTTATCTGGTAAGTGTTAAAGAAGCAAAAACTCAAACGCTCAAGCAAGGGCTCCAAAATGAGTATTAAAAGATAATTAAAAGTAATTTTCAGTGATGGCATGGAAGTAAATATTTCTTTAAAGAAGGAATAAACCTGATTTTAAGTAGTGTTTGTTCAACATATTAATCTCTTATGCAACTATTACCATTAAACTAGCAAGAAATATACTTCCATAGTTTTTATTCCAATTGACTTGAATTCCCACAATGTTCTTTTGAGCTGCAGATTTTAAGTAAGAGTATTCCGCTTCATGAAGAGGTAGAAAGTCCATCTGACAAAATGAATCAGGCAGGTTACTGTGACCACACAATACATTATCTGCCATTCTTATCTTCTTTGATTTAACTTTAGTTTTTAGAATACAAAGTTACAACAAACAAAACCTGCAGATACAGGCACACCACAACAGCTAATTGAAATCGATTAGAATTGAAATTCTAATTCCACTAAATCATTTGCTACTTAAACCTATTTTATTTTAAATTGAAGCCTTATCCTCCCTTCATTTCTCCTAGCAAATCAACGTAGACAGCTTCTCTTATTATTCCACTGAATCTGTCAGGCACACAAGAAATATATGGAGCAAGCATTTTAGAGGATTATACAGGTCAATATTTTGTCTTTTGCAACACGATTCAGAATTATGTCAACAGTTTTTAGATTAAGAAATATGCAATAAGTATGCTTCATTTATTTCTGATTAATCCTAGATACCTGTTTATGCAGTTAATAACACAAAACAATACTTCATAACTTGTTTACAGATGGCACAGCTGGAGAGTTCTTTTGCCTGTTAAATTCTTAAACTGTGCAGACAATAAGAGCTAATGATCAAAGCCAGAAGCGTGTCCCATATTCTAGTTTACAGGTTCATTAACTTTGTCATTAGAATAGCTCAGTGTTACAATTGTTTTTTTTTTTTTTTTTTAAACCCTGTTGCTACAAGAACATACAATAATTTCCCACACATCATTTATACTTGAAGTAATTACCTTACTGGTCAGTCAGACAGACAGGTTATCAATATTAAATCTAATTGAAAAAAACAAATTACATGTCACACCTGCTGGCCTTTTCAGTGTTCTCTTTGTAATCTGATGTTCCTGCTGGTATCTATCTTTGTAAATACCAAGACACACCAAAACTAATAGAAAACATCCTGCAAACCAAGGAGGTCTACTTGTCCATCTGCTGGGTCCAGGCTGGAGAGAGCAGTACAAAACACACACGTGAAAAAACTAGAAACACTTTTGTAGTCTTACAGAGCTCATGCACAAGCACCACGTTCTTCCTTGCATCTTTTCACTTGAACAGCTTGAGCCAGTTAATCAGAAGAGATGATGGTGTCTCTGTCTGCATTGTGACAGTTGATGCCTGTCAAGAAGCCTATGCTGAATTCTGTTCCTCATCTTGAGCTACCTACATTTGAGTTGCCTAACGAAATTATTTTCATTCACATAATGTTGCACCAAACTCTTCCTCCACTTGGAAAAATGTTATGTTAATCCCAGTGAAGAATAGGGTTGTGTTTACACTTTAGTGTTTAAATTTTAAATTCCACTCGGGTCCTAGAAATAAATAAAAAAAATTCTGCTAGGCCCTAGGAGCATAACTCCTGTAGAGGAGGACTAGCATACAGATGCAAATAAAAAGTCAGATAAAAGAAAGCTGGACAAGAGGCACTTCAGAAGTAACTTGACTGTTCACTACTTATAGTTCAAGGTCATCGAGGGACATATGATATAATATAGGTATGCCAAGCCAATTCGCATTCAGCATGCAGAAATCATGTTTTATGAACTGGGGTACTTTTGCATCGAGGAAGAGTGACTACTGTTTTTTTTCTCCAGTACATAGGTTTCCTTGAATATAATTAAGTAATTATAACACAATGCATCACTGACCTGATACTGGACTTAACAGAATTCAAAAATTACATGTTTCTGGAGTAATTGGGGGTGAAAAAGGTGCAAAATATATTTTGTCAACTGATATGCAAGTTGCCAATTAGACGGTGACTCCATCAAAAACAAACAAATCAACTCATAATCACCTCATTGCTATTTCACAGAGTGCATTCAAGAAGTACAGCAATGCAGTAGCTATCGGGTGAAATACCATGACCAGGAAACCTGCCAGCCCTTACCTAAGTCTCCTCATTCTGAAGGGGCTGCAAGGATCTCCTGCTCAGCTCATTCACTTGCTGTCCCAGTACTGCCTGTGCTGTGATTATCAACCCATAGTTCCTTAAGCAGCATGTTTAAAACTGCCTCAGGAATCATCCTGTGGCCTCTCTAGAATTGGAACTGAGCAGCTTTTCCTAAAGATTCATCTTTATTGAACTTTATGTATTAATAACTGTAGAAATTGATACTCAAGATAGCAGAAGAATTTAACAGGGGCACCTCAGCTGGATGCTCTTTGAAAGAGCTATGGGGTGTGAAGGCCAAGCAGCCAAACACAAATTTGTGTGAACTCACAAGAAAAATGAAGAGATGCTTCTGTTCTGGAGGGTGGGGGGGAGGAAGGAAAAAAAAAAAAAAAAAAAA